>VWZS01002375.1:12624-244909 GCA_013397075.1 Rhabdornis inornatus | reverse complement strand
ACCCCCCTTCCCACAGGAATGGGGAGGCAGGTGTGCACCCATGCCGTGGGAAAAGGGAGGCACCCTGCCCCCCCACCCGCATGGGAACGAGGAAGCGGGGCACTGCACTCCCCGCCCCCATGACAACTGGGAGGCGGCTGACCTCCCCCTGCACTGGGATCGGGAAAGGTTCTACCCCCCGCTCCACTGGGACTGGGAGGGACACCACTCCCCCCTGCACAGGAGACGGGAGGCAGGCCCTCCACNGGGAATTGGGAGGTGCCCCGCCCCCCCACCCCCATGGCAACCTGGAGGCGGGGCATGGGAAACTGGAACACGAGAGGGGGTGGAGCCACGCTGGAGGGAGGGGCAACTGTGGGAACCAGGATTGTAACACATAGAGGCGGGGTTGCAGGATGACATCATGCAGGGTGGGAACATGGAGGAGGGAGGGGGCATGTCCAAGGGGAGGAAGGGATTATGGGAGGTGAAAGGGTTGGGGGCAGGGACGAGCGGGTAAAAGGGATTGTGGGAAGAAGAAAGGTAAGATGGAGGATCGGCCACGTGGCTGGCGCCATTTTGGGCCCCTGCCATGCAGTCACTGACATGTGGGTAGGGGGTTCATCTTTACACTGAAGCTAGGGAGTGGGAACTGGCATAGAGGGGTGCAGGGAAGCTACTCTGTTAGTCCGTGCACAACTGCCAGAGTCAGGGTGCTGGGCCGGAGGCGGGGGCCCAGGGAAACTGTGGCTCTTCCTGGTTCCCTGCGTTTCTCAGGGTGCCCCGCGTGTCTCGTCCAGTTCAGGGGCTGAGGGCTTGGGAGATGGGTTACGGGAAACTGGGGTTATTTGCTGTGGCTTTCCCTTTATTGGCTTTTTATCAACTCTTTTCGAATTAAAATGAACAAACGAAAAATTCTGATGCTGTTTTGTCTCCCTGCTCCACTTTGAGAGTTAATATGTCTCCAATTTTGTCCCAGGAAGAGATAGAATCTACATTTTGCAGGATATCCTGAGGGAAGTGAAGAGATAACCAGCACACAAACTGCTTTAACTGTTTCCTAGAGATGGTAACATTCCCACTATTTAAGAGATCCCGAGTTTGGGAATATATGCTCTTTTGTTGCGTAGAAAGTTGAGAGCCCATTTTGATGTTAAAAACAAATTGCACAAATTGGTTTCCCTTTCTTTGCAGTACAACCAGGGCAGGGACGGGTCTGCCACCTTCCCCTCCCCCCCCACCATGCGGGGGAGAAACCATACTAGCAAGTGTATGAGTTTTAACTGGCGATCAGCAGAACGCGCACTGCCGCTGTTGCTGCTTGTGCTCCGGCGCCGCTGCCACTTGTAAGCGGGTGCTACTACAGCTCGTTACTGCTTGCTTGCAGCTCTCAGCGCTGCTCCACTGCACACATGCTGCGCCGAAACCCGTGCGCCGGGTCGCCTGCGCTGCTCCGCGCTGCCGCTGTTTGCCAGTTCCACGCCACCGTGGGAGCTGCCTACAGCTGTTCCCGGCACCACGGTGCCACACGCCCTGCATGACGCTGCACCGAAACCACCGTGGGACCCGCGTGCCACCTCTCGTCATGCCAACTCTGGCCCCGCGCCACTCCCTCACTCGCGACGCTCCGGCCCCGTGCCACTTTTGTCCCCCCCGCGCCGCTTTTGTTCCCCCAGTGGGAACCCACTCCCGCTGCGACTAGGGTCTATTTTGGGGTCCCCGCTACCACTCGCGAGAGATACTCACCCCTTCCTGGGGACCTTGGTGCTGCAGAGTTGTTGCGAAGAAAGTTCCTTGTCCAGACCGACCCACCTTTGGGCTGAAGGCAGGCTGCCGGTCTTGTCCCTGTCAGTAATCGCTGCAGTAAAAGCAGCTCCTCACTGCCAGGGTAGCTGTACGATCCAAAGGCTTATAATACACAAGTGGAATCCAGCCGTTCTTGTGGGGCCTCTAAGCTTATGGGAAGCCTGACGCTGGAGCGCCAACTGAGGTAATTCCCTTTTCTCTCCGGTCCTCTGGCTAGCTCTGGACCAGAGAAGGGTGGGAAATCCTCATAGACAAAGGCAAAAAAACCAGAGGAGGCTCTTTTCTCCCATGGGAAAAGTTTGTCCACAGTTTATTGTGCCACGCACATGGCGAAAGGAGAAGAAGAGTGAGAGAGAAGATGGCGGGCACTTTTAAACTCAGGGAAAGGGGAGGGGAGGAACAGACCCGCAACCAATGGGATGCTGCCAACGGGGAGGGGTGAAAGGAAGGACTTTACCACCCCACAACTTGGGGGGGGGGGGGGAGAACGGGATAAACCATTCAGTGCAAATATAAAACAATTACTTAGTGCAATACAAGAGAAAATGACACATTGCACATGAATTTGGTCTGGTGACAATAAGTGCTACTATTTTTGTTGACAGTGTGGCATATTTTCAACCACATTTTGTTTCTATTACTGTTTATTTATATTTAGGACAGAGGAAAGTGTTTGACCTCCCATTTGGAAGCTGTCTCTTTCACAGCAACGTGTATGATAATGGTTCCTCATTTGTGTATGACAACTGCACAGTGTGTACATGCAAGGTAAGTCCGCAGTGCTTTGATGTTGTTTGCTGATGGTTGTCTGGCTGAGCAGTAATTTGAAGGGCTGTGGGATTGTAAGCCTGATACTGTTCTTTGGCATTTTGTGTGGTCTCAAAGAATCTGATCTGAAAAGCACTTGCAGTTGTGCTAGGAAAGTTTAAAATGTTACTGACTCTCGCAGCTGAGACATGATGCCTGACCCTGTGTGATGCAAAATAAAGTTGCTCAGATTATGTGGTCCTCTTTAAGACTGTATTAGGATGGAAAAGGAGTTTCTAAACGATGAATTACCATGTTTCTTCTGAAGATCAGTGTTTTTTATTTTGTTCTCTAACATGACAGCAACAACTTACACTTTTTTACCAAGGCAAAAGAAAAAAAGTGCCACCAAATCCGTGAGATTTCGCGGGCCGACAGAAGTACAAACTGGGCTTTAGCTTTATAGACCATGAAAGATTCCCGTTATATATAAATAATATTTATTTTCTCTGAGTTGACCTATTCAAAGCATGGCCTGTAGCTTGGGTGGATGCAATAATTGAGCAAGCAGAAATATATAAAGACATGCAGGAAGACAAACATCTTGGTGATGATTTTATTATTTCCTTTCACCATTGTACCTAGGATTCAACAGTGATATGTAAGAAGAGGTGCTTCCTTCCTGGTGAATGCAATAAAAACCAAGACCACTGCTGCAAGGAGTGTGTCTCATATATCTCTCCTGAGGAGGTGAAAGTATGCAAGTTTGGCAATAAGATCTTCCAGGTAAGGTTTCAGGTGTGACTCAAGGGTAGGTGCCATTGTAACAGCCAAAATAGCACGAGTTTGCTGTAAGTTAGTATTGTGGCTTGTTTTTAGCAGAATCCTCACCATCCTGGTCAATGATGGAACAATTCAGAGGCAAAGCTTTGCAAAATTTGCCATCTGTTTATTTTTTTTTCTGAGTTTGAGTAAATTCTGCTGATAGTCAACAGTTAAAGATTAGTTCCTCCTTGAATGTTACATGTTGTCTTCCTCTCTGTATGTAGATGTTCAGATTGCTTTTTCATGACAATTGACACATTTTTAGTATGAGATACTAATGCTCTGCTTTCCCAAACACCAATACTCATGGAGGAGATATTCTGAGTGGTATGTAGGCTTTATTGGCTGAGCCAAAGAATCTTTTCCATAACTGAGCCAACAGGAGCTGTGGCTGGAAGCTACTTGATTTACTACATTTCACATCTCTTCTAAGGACAGCACCCCTGACACCTTATACTGGGCTAGCCATGTAATAACTGTTACCTACTGCACTCTTACCCAATGTATTCAAATCACAAGGGATTCCCTGCAGAACTGTTCCTGAGACCCCATTTGTTTTTCTAAGTGGTGCAGGTTTTTTCACACAGTCAGAAAAAGATTCTGTCACCTCATGGGCCATCTGTGAATTAATAGACCCTTGAATCAGATCAAATGTTAAGTCCTGTGTGAATAGTTGGTTTGCTCAGCCAGAATTACTTCCCATTTATTCCATCTTTTGTGTACATAGCAGAAGTGTTTATTCTGGAAATTACATGTGAACCTACTGTACTCTGAGACTATGCTCCATCTGATTGGCACTTTCACACTGGCGCCATTGTGCTTCAGGAACAAATGCCTACTTCTTAGGCACCCAACTAAAATATTCTGCTTCTTGTGAAGATTTTATTATATTACTAGTATTATATGGAGTGTGAAAAAATAACGAGACACTACATCCATTTCTGGCCTTGTGTGCAAAAAAGTAAATTCAGTGTTGCTCTGTTGAAGTCAATGGTCTAACACAGGTAGAATGGGCACAGAAAATGTGTTTCTGCACTCCTGTGCAAAACCAGCTGTAGGACAAAAATTCAGGGCAGCTGCATGCAGTCAGCTGTGATGTATTCTGACAGATGCCTGGTGAGTGGTTATTAGATACTGAGGAGCATCAGAAACACCAGGCAATAGAAACATTCCCTAGAAACGAAAAATAGGAGAGAGAAAGCCTTTGAGGAAACAAGCTGAGCTGAATAAGTTAGGCTCCTTGGCATTTCAGATATAGTCTGTTTCTGTTTCTGGTCAGAACATCATGTTGAGGTGGGCACAAAATTATTCACAGCTGTCTGGTTGAACTGCCTGTTCCTGTCAGGTCTATCCTCACCCTTCCTTCCCAGCAGCCCTGTAAACAGAAAACATGCACAGTTTGGCTCTAAGCGGACTAGCATAAGACTGTAAGTGGGTGAGAGAGAATGTTTTAGGAACCACACTTGGCAGATGCAACACCATGTAAAAAGGAGCCAGGGCAGTTGCACAAGCAATTCATCCCAAGTGGGGACAAGACCACAAGGCATATTATGCTCTGCACTTCATATTTTCAGAGCTATACTATAGGCTGTCTTACCTGCTCTGCTTTTGAGAGATTCAGCACTGTGTCTCTTCTAAATATTTTCAGATGTTTAGCAGATCAAATACCCATGAAAGTACTGTAGTAATCTAAATTGGAATTATTTGACCATTCCTGCCCTATGTTGAAATGATTCTACATATGGGAATAAATTCACTATCTTCTGACATCTTAATCAAGTATTTTCGTGTACCACAACTTAGAGACACCACTGAACCTAGTGAATCAGGTTTTTCTAATTATGTGAACTTAAAATTTGTTGTAGGTGTGATCTGAAGTCAGACGCTTATTGGAGAGAAAACAATGCAAATAAGCAGGATACTGTTGAAAAATTCAAATGTGATTTGGTTAGCTTTGTAAAAATTAATTTTTTACCAAAAAGACCAAAGGGAAGAAAACCTGGCTGAAGTTGATCTCTGTCTTGAATCCAACTGGCCATGAACAGACACCTCAAAGTAATTTAGACTAAACAATGACACAATGGCAACAGAGAAATTCATCCTTTCTTGTGCAATGATACATTGCTGAAATAGCTTCTTGTTGCCACACCAGTTGATACGGTATCATGTTCCCTCTTGCAGGATGGAGAGATGTGGTCCTCCATGAACTGCACTATCTGTGCTTGTGTGAAAGGCAAGACAGAGTGTCGCAAGAAACAGTGCATTCCAGTCAGCAGCTGTCCTCATGTGAGTTTTTTAAAAGAACTGAGCTTTCTTCTCTTTTCTGCTCCACCATTATCTTTTCCAGTGTTTCTTGGAAGTTGTGTGCATGACAGTGAGGCATGCTGTTTGGAAAGAAGGGATTATCTGGAATGTTAATTTAGGCTGGCATTCCCCAAATGTGCAACTATTATCCTGAATATGGTCTTCCTGCCTCTGTCCTTGCTCTGGAGATTCTGTGCTCCTCCTGTCCTTCTCCTTTAACTTTCTCTGTCCCAAGTATCTGCATTGGAACAGTGGTTTTTGACTTTTATTTAATAGTTTTATAGAGTGGGGAGGTGACTGTGTTAATATTTCAGTAGTGTGTATATTGTTAAGGCGAGACACAGGAGGTTGTTGTACTTGCATTTCTCGGTGTATATGAGGCTTAATACTTGGTTGAAAATGTAAATTAGACAAATCAAAGAAAATTAGTTCAACCAAACCATGCTGCTTTCACTAAGGTTGTGGCCTGGGTATTTTTCATTTGAAAGTCTGAAGTGAACCCAAAGAATGCTGTAATTGTAACTTAATGGGATCAAAAGTCAGCTTTACTTGAAACCCTGAGCTAAAATCAGCCTTTGTTTCTTGGATTTCTGACACTGACAAATGATTTTGGTCTTATGGCTCAAGCTTTCACAAGGTGGAGCTCTAAATAGCACCTCATGTAGGGGCAGATCTTTGAGCAAAACTGCAGGAGAGAGAGCCAAGTTGTTAGCATTACACCTTCTCAGTGTTTCCTTCTCCATCCTGGAAGCCAGTGGAGAAAATATGAATCACAGACACCTGGATATAAAATTTTTAAATGAAAAACTCTTGGTTTGTAAAATTTTATATGTGTAAACTTTTGACAGAAGTGGTGGTAGAATAAAGAACCTGTACCTTGGCACTCCCCATTCTGGCGTGACAGTGGGCTTCAAGATCCTCAGAAGAGAGAACATCCTTTTCCTGTCACTCTGGCACTCACTGCAGAGGGCAGTTCTCCTCTTAATGGACCTCACCTGAGATGCTGCATACACATCAGGAAGTGTGACAAAATGGAGCTATTCTTCTGGGAGTGTTATATGGCTCATGGCAGTCAGGTTTGCTACTTTCATGCCATTCACAGTATAAACAGGAAGTGAGAGCTTGGGCTCTTCAGATCTTGCACAAACTGCATTGCATTTACGTTTTTCTTGTGCTCATGCATTTTAAATGTTTAAGGTGCTTCTGAGATCAAGTAGATAATATCACTTAATAGAGATCTTCAGTGTAGTACATCACTTCAGCTGTATCCATATATAAATTTGAGCATTGAGATGATCAGTTGAAGTGGCTTCTGAAATGAAAGAAGTGATGGGTAAAGTGCTGCAGCATATAAGTGAAACTGACAAACTCATTCAGTGCTGCTATAGAACCTGCTTCAAGGCTAATGTGAAATCTAAACTGCCCTTGGCCTCTGAGGTGAGTCCGCAAACAAGGTCTGGTTCCTTGGGTCTGGAAAGACCAACTTTGTTACTCTGCAGCACCATTCCCCACAGTATATGATCAGTCAGTCAAGTCATCACCTTAAAATTCAAGCTGCAAGCAAACCCACCCTCCTCCACAGGTACACCTTATATTTCTGCTCTTCCAAGCTAAATTGGAAGGAGAAGTAGGAGAAAGAATGTAAACTCTAGAGTAAAATTTATTTTCCTATTCCAAGTGAGTTTTAAAGCAAATAATGTAGCTAATTGATTTAAATCTTTTACATTTCATCTCTGCTCCACTATCTTTGATGAGACTTTCTGCCATAAATCTATAAACATCTCTTAAACACGCCACATTTTTCAGGATAAATATATATTAGTGGTGCTGATACTGACAGTCTGGTTATCATGCATAGAGTTATGCTGCTGTCTCTGCAAACTGTAGATGTGTCCATTCCTTTTCTCTCTTCACAGTATTTCTGACAGTAAACAGTCTCCACTGACTATTGAAGACTATGGTGGAATAAAATGTGGTTTAGTGTCCCTTAGGTGTCAGGCAACATAAAGTTGTCTCATTAAATGTGTATTATTTTACAGACAACTGAGTGTGAAAGGATTGAAGATTCACAGAGTATTCAGACTATTATTCCTTAACTTAAATGCTTTACCATGCAGTCTTAATACTCTTTGCATAATATTGTGGGTGAGTTTTTTTGGTTATGGAATTTTATTTTATTTATCATAATAAATTTTGGCCAATTATTTCTTGAAAGTATGGATTTCAAGGTGGTAATTCTGCAGAAATTTCCGATACTGCACAACCATTTGTATTATTCAATCTATTGGTTGCAGGCTGACATATTTTTTAAGACTGTTTCTGCCATTTCTTTAGTTTTCATCGTAGTGCTAGACACAAATTTCTGTTTCTTTTGTTATTTTATTTTTGGAGCATTTAATCTCATATCAGCAATTGCAGGAAATGTCTTTCTTAGGTTCTTTTGATCTGCTGTGGAGGCAATACACTTTTCAAATTCAGTCCCTCCTATCACATTTATAGTAAGATTGGTCCTTCTTGGCATTCTAGTGAGCCCTGTGGCTTGTAGTTTGTTTCTTACTTTCTGACCATTGACTCCATACAGATATTCCCTCTCTCAAGTTATCTGAAGTGTCAGCCTGCAAGGTGTGGTGCGCAGTGGTCCCCATTCAGCAAAGCTATTAAGCATGTGTCCAGTTCTGCTGAAGTTAGTATAAAGCCCTCCATGTGTGCTGGAACTTAAACACATGCTTAAACACTTTATAGAAGGGGAACAGTCTCAACATTTGGCAAGACTGAGTTTCAGAGATCCTTTAGACTTCTTACTGAATTTGCTATTTACTTGCCCTAGCTCTGTTCTAGTCTGTTTCTCGCTTTGTGCCATCTCCTTTCTGATTACCCATCCTTATAATTTGTCACCTTGCCGCCTCTCCTTATGCCTTTGCATTCCTCACTAACATCTTAAGTCTGTGGTAATCATCAGTGGTCATGAACATGTCTCTTTTTGTACTGCTAGAGGAGAATTTGGTAAATTTTACAGCATATAATCTTTTCTGAGCTCTAAGACTATGTAAATGTTAATAGAATTAAATTCATGGCAGGTGAAGACATTTGCAGGGTTCAATTCTGTGGGTAAATTATGAACCCGTGAACTTCAAGTGAGCTGAAAATTTATTCAGAACACATTCTCCCATCTCTAGCACAGACTGCATATAATGTTATCCACATCTGTTATTATTACAAACAAAAAGTTGCTGTTTTTACTCTAGTGCCAAATGAGGCACAAAAAAACAACAGCTGTTGCTATTGCACAACCAAACAACCCCCTTTCCCCCAGCAATTAGTCTTGCCTTAAAAAAAATAGAAAATAAAACCCTCAGACACAAAATTGAAAACCCCATAAAAAGGAAGAAAAATCCCCCAAAATAAATAGACTCAAATGTGGTCTGCTTATAAATATTCATAGGGAAAAATGGGATCACATCACTTAGCACACTCCTAAGGGAACCCTCAATGCTAACGAACTCTTGCAGCACATGTTAGCAATAATGGGTTTCCTTATTCTACAAGAAAAAAACAGGGTCTCAGGCCAACATGGTGGCTCAAGTAACCAGCCTCAGCAGGCTGCCTTGGAGATTCCAATTTCACTTGAATTCTTGCCACTTCCAGCTCGACTGATGGTTTCAACTCTTTTATTGAAACAGAGGGGTAAGGCTGTGCATTGCAGTGCGTGGCATTCAGCTGCATGCCTCCGTTCCTACAAATAAGTGTTGCTAAGCTCACTATTTCTCTGTGATTTTAAGGGTTCCTCTTTTAAGGGGTTCTGTTCTAGCAGGTGCCTGGTGCTTCCTGTTGCAGCCTGGTTCTCAACTATTCTCTTTGCGTAGGGACCTGGGAGTCACATGAACATTTAAGTGCTGCTCACTCTGCCAGTGCAACTCTGATGCAGCCCTTTTCTTAAGTCCAGATGTGTCTCAAGTCTGTTCACATGAAGTTGCGTATTCAAAGTCAAGCTTACACTGATCTGGGCCTGGTGGATGATGTGCCCAAGTGCATTCATGACCAAGGATTCATTCATGCCATATGTGTACATCAAGCAAGAGCAGGATGGAACATGCTCCACTCCAGTTTGCTAGCAGATACCTGTAGTTCATGCCTCTCCATGAACACTGTCAAAGCTTGGCGGCACTGTAGACAGAAAGCAAGGAAGACAGCAATAGGGCTCCCTGTACCCACTTCCCCACCATTTGCATGGACCTGTCAGCAACTTTTTGTCTGTTTTCACAAGTTTTTTATAGTGTTTAGTAGGCAGGATAGCACAGCTCTATTTGCTCACTCTTGCTGTCCTCACCTTACTCACCTACCAGGTGGGAATTAGCTGTAGTCATACAGAGGGGACTTTCTCTGTGTTCAGCTGCTGTTGGAGCAAAGGGTCAGTGCTGGGGAACAGCACAGCTCCATATACCTTTTCATTCCCTGTATGGGATTATGGGTGAGCTCAATATCACTGTAAGTTTTGTTATAACCACCACCAGTTTTTGCTTGGAAAAACACATTGTTCAGTCTGAAATTTTTCAGGATTCTCTGCTAACTTGCTGATTAACTTTGGGTAATTTAAGTAAAATCAAGTAAAAAGTATTTTAAACTGATGAAGACTGAAAAGAACATGAATGTGCATACACNCCTCCCCCCCTCCCCAGGGAGCACATAGGAAAGGTATATCTTTCAGGAAGGCAGGGGAAAAGGTAGTGATCTTGTTAACCCAGTGACTGCTTTAGCTATCTGTGCAAGTCCAAAATTCTCTCACACTCTCTGAGGAGAAAAGTGGTAACAGAGAACCCTTTTAGTATTTCATTTCTTATAAGACCACCAGGAAGCTTGAATAGTTGAATAGTTCTGTCTGTTTTTAGCACTTGATATTTGAAGTTGTAACCAGGGCACTGAGTTCAAACACAACTTGAGTTACTTTCAAAGGCTTATCCAGTCTTACAGCATGACACAGTCATTACTCCAAGAACTCTTTCATTAAAACAGCCTGTCTTTCTCCCAATTAGGGTAAAATCCTGAACAGAAAAGGATGCTGTCCAATTTGCACTGAAAGTAAGTTCTTTCTTCACATTCTTTAAATTATTTTTTATTCTTTCTGAAAAAAATAAATATATAGGCGTATGCTTGCTTTTCTGCCTTCTTTTTAGAGCAGCTAAAGGACAAGTTATTATTTTTAGCTGTGGATTCTGCCTCCTATAAATCTGTAATTTTAAAATGCCTGGGTATATTGTTTTTATTTTATTTTTCAAAATGATGCTATTTTTGTCAAATCTGAGGTGCTGCATTTTGAAAGATGTAGTTAGTCTGTGAAATTTGTAGGCAATAAAACAAGAAAATGAATAGAGTTATAACTTTTAGGACTTGGGTACCTTTTACACTTGTAACTAACAGTCTAGCTATGCGCATATATAATCACACCTTTGCAGATGATTTGTGAGAGTTAAAAAAAGGTGTGCAGAAATCTGAGACACAGTCTGGGGCAGCAGTAGAAAGCAGAATAAAAAACTATTAGTCTTTGTTTATGATGTATAGTTCAACCCTTACATTTGTATCTCTTTACTCCTCCCTTCAGGAATGATCATTAAAATGCCATATCACCCTCCCAGTCAGCAAAGGACTTATACAAATACTTATCTTTAGGCTTGTTCTATTTAACTCAACAGGGAGACCAGAAGTTAACAAGATACCATTATGTATTTCCTTCAGTACATATTTAAATAAATTACCAAATAGGGACAGACTCCTAAAATAGGGTTTATGACCTATATGAAGGCTTTTGAAAGAAGAAAGTGTTCCTCTTATTTTGTCTAAAATCAAATGGTGTTGCTGTTCAACTCAGTCCTGGGTTCTCTTGAATTGCACAAATCCCAAATGCTAAGTATCTGTTTTTTCACCCTGAGGCTCAATTATTTTGTAATGTGTGTCTTGGGATAAAATAAAACTAGCTTGCAAGTCTTCATTATCAAGATGAGGGTAAATACAAGGGTCAGCCTCAGAAACACTTGAAGTAATATTAAGCAGAGGAAGAAATGAAAGAATTAAACTGACTAGCAGTTGATTTCATGTAAGCTCAGTTTCAAGGGATAAGAAATTTGCATAGACCTTTGCTCAGATATGGCATACCATTAGTGTCATTAATTTATCAATCTCTATCTTGCCTCTTCTTTTTTTTTATATTTCAGTCTCATTTAACCTTTCTTATGTGTTCCTCCTGTGTTCTTCTGTAACATGAGAGGGGAGGAAAAGAGTGGGGCCAGCCACTCCCTCAAAGCACAGGAGAGTAAGAGGTTTGAAAGAGGACAGTACAGTGACTCCTTCAAAAATGCTGCCAGAGAGTGATGACTTGTGGTAATTGTTTGGTGAGAGAAGGAGGCAAAAAGTTACAGTTCTTCAAAGTTAAAATAACTCATCTAGGAGCCAGGTTACCTAAAATATCAAAACTTCTTGATGGTATAAGGGAATAATCGTGACTACAAACATGTGAAATTAAGGCTAGATCATTATTTCTTGTCCTCCTGCCATGCAGATCTGTAAAGAGCCTGGCTCCTGGTGACTTCTTTCTATGTACTGGCAACCTGCTATTAGTTCTCCCCAAAGGATAAACAACCTTGTTCCCTTATGGGAAGGGATCAAGAGTCTTAAGTGTCCTACCTGCATTGTGCTGCCTGCTATGCTTCAGCCTAAGAGGCTCGTTGTCCTGTCTCACAGTCCCATGCTCCACTGTTGCACATGAAGCAGAGGGGATTTTGGTTGGTTGGTTGGTTTTGGTTTTTTTTGTTTGCCTTTTTTTTTGGTTGTTGTCGTTGTTGTTGGGGTTTTTTTGTTTTGTTTTTTTTTGTTTGTTTGTTTTTTGGTTGTTGTTGTTGTTTTTTTACAGTTATCTCACTATGGACTCATTTAGTACTTGGAAAATACCTGATTCCAAACTTTTATGATTGACAAGGCATTCTTGGCTTTTTTTCATTACAGAGAATGCAATCAAGGAGCTTAAATACCCAGTGTCATACAACAGTGGTAGCTACCACTAGCTGTTTTAACATTGGTATTTTCACATTTNTTAATTTTATTAATTAATTTTCTGCTGCACCTTTGCAGCAGAAGTGCTGTAAATCTCATCGCGGCTATCATAAGACAGTAATTGGAAACTTGTTAATTCAGCCAGTTCCTGATAAGATGTACACATAGCCCCTTCCACTCACTCATGTTGATCCTGATCCTGTCTCCGCATATTAACACACCAAACACTTCTGGCACTCCATCAGATATTAATTTTCCAAAGTAAAAACAACATAGAGAGGTACAAGAACATACTGTACACGGGAGAGCTTTGAGTACAGTTTAAATGCAGCCAATTTCTATGAAGTGGGTCAAAACCAGTCAAGTTATGAAAGGATACACTTTAAAGTGAAAGAAAAAAAAAAATCAAAGGATTATTTTCAAAGCAGTTTGTTGCAAAGAGAAAAAGTACCTTGTCTCCTAAAGGGCTGGAGAGTCTCTTTTGTCTACTGTTGCTGAAGTTAAATATAGTTAGTTTTGGCATGTTGCTTTTTAAGCTCCATGGCTGGCGTACAGTTATCACTGATTAAACACAGTGGAAAATTCAACAGTTTAGTTTATGCTGCTGTAAAAAATGTAATGAAATGTACTCTTTTGGGTTTGAATTAGAAAAATCACCACTGACGTTGATTCCATAAATTAGCAATCCTATGTTAGACCAAGATAATTTTCATATTAAAAATAAGAAAAAACTAAACCTGAGTTCAAATAACATTAACAGACTGCTCTCAACTTCAGACAAAGACAGAAACTTGCAGTGGAAGTAAGATCTTTGTTCTTGACAAAGAAGAATTCATAGGCCTTGCTGAAATTATAGTACACAGGATGAAAATTTGTTACTAAAATCACGTAGATATACTTTAATAATTATTAATAGTCCTAGCACAATCTGACACCAGTCGTTGTGAGATTTTGTGGATGAAGTTATTTCAAAGTGGACTGCAGTCATCTGGGTTTACATGTACAGTACACATGATTAATCTTGCAGTAAAGGCTGCTTTTGGGATAGAAAATTTCATTAATCACAAATCATTTCACAGCTTTTTTAATTGACAAAATGATCAACAGAGCTAAACCAAATTCAAGGACATTTGGAACCACCTTAGGAGTAAGAGGTTGGTACTTCCACTTGGTCCTGCATCCTTTTTATGTGTTTTTATAGAATTACTGAAAAAAGCACTGACTTTCAAAGAACAGAAAAAAAAAAGAAAAAGAAACAAAGTGAGGTTATGCATTGTGGGTACCTGTGAGAGAAGGAAGTGGGTCTAAAGGACCACATATGTCTCTGTTTTTTCTGTTATTTCCTTTCCATGAAGAAATACAGCAACAAAAAGACTGCAATTGCTTATTCATATTGGAATATTGTTCATTTTACCTTCCATTTCAGCTGTGATAGTCTACTGTATAAACATGTATTTGGACAAATTGGAATAGCTATTTTATTTATGAAATAGACCATAAGGACTCCTGTGGAATTTTTGACACCACACCTTGTAATGTGTATTATATCAAGCTGCACTATGCAGCAATTATGAGGAAAGTCCTCTATGGCTAAGCATTTTTTACAGAAAGCCTAATGAAATTCTATTATGTGTGTTCTATAGCTAATTTTTTGAAGTTAATAATGTGTTCTGTTTGATTTAGGGGTTAATTCAGCATATGGGCTAATTACATCCAAAGTTTCATTTTATTTTTAAAAAGCTGAGGTATTTTTGAATTATAGATCTGCAACCAGAACACCCTTCACTGGTAAAGTTGTGATTTTTCCTCTCTCTCCTTACTTAGGAAGTGTCCAAACCAATTTTAGTTATAACTTAAAGTATATTTTTCTTGGCCATCCTTAACTACCTACAAGCCCAGCAGAGTGTGACCAGACATCTGGACATCTTGGACTTCAGTTGACTGCTCTGATACCCTAAAAAAACAAAACAAGCTATTCCATGAGCACCAGAGCTAACAGAGCCTGGTTTCCTATGGATTTGTGTCCCATTTCCTTTATATCCCAACAAATAATAAACCCAGCTACAGACAATATATCCTGTGGCTGGTCTGGAGCTGCAAGTGTGCTAATTGCCCAGCCAATATGCTTGTGCTCTTGGCTGGTCAGGATGTGTGTGCTGACTGTCTGTCTGGCCTCCACCATGCAGTATATATATTTTGCCTTTCTAAAAAGGCTAAATACTGTCTGGGGGAATGGAGGCACTGGATGGAAGGCAGAAAGGTACTTTTTGGCAGCCACTTAGTTTAATAAGTGGTTCTTACCTGTACTCAGTGTACTACTTACTAGAAATGACTGGTCATTCAGACTTTTATCCCTCTGCATTGGCCAAACAGGTTGTGATTTTTTTCTTTATGAGAGTATGTTGAAATTTAGGAAATGCTAATGTGTTCTTTTCCATGCTGTTGCTTTTTTAGCTTCCTTTTTTTACAGCTACATATGTTTTCAAAAACACTACCTTTTCTAATGAAAGTTGCTATTTCATTTGAATTGGGAGCATGATTTAAAAATTCAAGGAAAACATGCCAACAGTTCTATAGTATTCACTTTTAGCACTTAAATACTATTATTAGTTTGCAAGTAAGCTGTAGAGCCTTAGGTGAGAGCTGAGCAAACTGCATTAATCACACACGTAGTTTAATATTTCAGTCAAATGTAGAAGTGTGAAGTCTGTATTTAATTGCTTAAAAAGCAAATGTGAAAACTGCTAAGCTCCCAAATGCTTTTATGAATGCAAGAAGGTCTGAATATTGATTTGGGAGCAACATGCAGGATTTCCAAAAGAGGTGTAGTGTTTGCATCCAGCTCTCAATAATGTTTAATCAGAGTTGAGTGCCTGAGGTGTTTTGAAAATCACAGCCTCCTGAACATAGCTCTGGGGCCCTATTTTGAAAAATCTGTGTTTTTCAAAGATAGAGAGGGAATGGGTAAATTTGCATTCATGTGCATGTCTAGATGAGCAAAAGAAGACACCAAAGATCATGACTGCCAAGTTCAAAATGAGGAAGAGACAATGATTCTTCATTTCCTCTGCCCAAGGATGTTGTAGGTGCTAAAAATATTTTTAGACTGGGAAAATTCACAGAAAATATTTCTATCAAAGGTTACTAAATTAAAAGGAACCATGTCTAGCTCAGAAAGTCCCTAATCTGAAAGTAGTCGGAGTCTGGGGGAGTCTCAGGGGGAAATATTGTGTAGAATTGCCGTTCTCTAGCTCTAATTTAGACAGCTGACACACGGAATGTTGGCAATAAGCTGGGAACAATTTACTGTAGAGAAAAAAGGGAAAAATCTACACCTGTGACCCTATGCCTTGTTATCATAAGCTAGCAAAATTCATACTCCAGGGTTGGGGAACATAACTTTGGTGATGCAGCAGCATCTCTTCATCTGTTATTCCGCAACAGAGAAGCAAGTCACATACAATCCTAACTAGAGATCAGTGCTTCCAATAGATCTCAAAAATTGCCGAATAAAAAGACTGGTTTGTTTCAGAAGGGAAAAAGAAAAAGGAAAAAAAAAGAAAAAGGAAAAAGAAAAAGAAAAGAAGAAGAAGAAAAAGGAAAAAGAAAAGAAAAAGAAGCAAACCATAAAATGTAATGTAATAGAAACTCTCCTAAAAGGAAATAAACAACGACCCAAAAGCTAAAATGGCAGGAATTCTTTTCATATTGACGGTCTTTCGCAGTCTTGTTACACCCGGTATTTAAGGTTTATTTCTAGGCCAACCAATTTTTCTTACTGGCAGTGCCTAAGTTGTCACACACACTCTTGCAGGGTGTGGATTTATTTTTAAACCCCACAATTTTAGCAAACCTTTCAAGAATATTTTACACAGTGATAACAGAGAATCAATTATTCACACTGTTTTTAGGTGGATTTTCCCTCCTCCATTTCCTTGGTATTAAAGGAAACAGCAAAATTTGGATCAGACCTTCAGCTATCCAGTCCAAAATACATTTTTAACTGCATGGCATCAAATTGACGTATGACGTGACATGATGTAACATAACATAAAACAATATTGCTCTGCATAACACATTAGAAATTAAAAATAAATATTTCCTTTGGATCCCATTGATACTATCAATTTTACTTGCACATCTCTATGTTTGTTCCTCTCACATCATTCCTCTTAGTCACTTGCTTAGGTGAAGAATTAGCCTGCTCCTCCCAATAGACTGGTTAAAAACATGTGTAATGTGCACATTCTTGGCTTTTAGAAACACAGAGAAAAATCAGATCTTCCATCTAGAATCTTCACTGATGTTTGGCTGATTTTTTTTTTTTTTTTTTGCTGGCAATTTCCTTGTTTTCATAGAAGTTGTCATTAAAAACACTGTTGGGAAAGGTGTATTGTGTAGTTAGTACTGTATTCCCTTCCCCTTCTCCATAACATTCATGTCTCCTCCTTTTGTGTGGATTTGAATTTGGCTTTCTTAAAGCTGTATTTTCAGGCAAGCTATTGTTAGTTAAACAGACATCATGTTTCAAAAGCAGCCTTAGCCCATGAGTATACGGCTGGTAAGAGCATTGTGCATTTCTCTGCCTTGAGACTCATTCTTCCAGGAACAGCAGCAATGTGGTTAGAACCTATTGTTATACCAGAAGGCTGCAAGGCAAATATATTTGCTGGTGTCTTTGGTTGTGAGGCAATTCAGTCAGTTGCTGGGTAGCTGCAGGGTAACTCAGCATCATTGCTATGAATATAGAAATGCTCTGTCTTTGGGTTGTGTCTTCTCTGACCAGCGTATGGCTTCAAACATCCATAAGAGATCTCCATCCATTTGTAATGACACAAATGATTGGTAGAGACACCATGCTCTTTGGCAGTCATTGCATCATGTTAGTCAGGTACTACTGACTTTTAGTAGGCAGCGTGACATCAAAGACTACTACAAGTCAGTTGTGTATAAACAACATGTATAATAGTTTGTAACACTGAATAAAGATGCTGGTTCTACAAGTATTTTGGGGAAAAATATGTAAACACACCTGGTTTATAAATGTACAGTATTTATAAGTGTGTATGTGTAAAATATGAACTGAACGAGCTCCTGCTAAAGTGATCTGATGGTTTTTAATTTCAGGGAGTCACTGAAATTAGGAAAAGTTCACAGGCACTGTAATAACCTAAACTGTACTTTTTAAGGGACAAAGCTACAGGTTAGCATTCCTATGCTGCCCCAGGGATGAACTGGCCTTTGATTACCAGCCACTTTGAGAAAGAATTCTAAAGCAATGAAGCTTTTGTTTTTCAAAGATATATTTAATCCCAGTGGGTGCCAGTCAAAATCTACCCTGTAGAGCAGATAGATTTGGTGAGAGCAGCATCTCTAAATACTTATCAACTGCTTTTTTCCAACTTTGATTGATCCTGATGTGGTGCTTTTGTTTCTCACTCACCTGCAGAGCCCGGAGTTTGCACTGTATTTGGAGATCCTCACTACAACACTTTTGATGGACGGACATTTAACTTTCAGGGAACATGTCAGTACGTTTTGACGAAAGACTGCTCCTCCTCTGCCTCGCCCTTTCAGGTGCTGGTAAAAAATGATGCTCGTCGGACCCGTTCTTTCTCCTGGACAAAGTCAGTGGACCTTGTGCTGGGCAGAAGTACAATCAGCCTCCAGCAGCACCTCACAGTGAAGTGGAATGGGACCCGAATTTCACTACCTTGCAAGACACCACAATTTCAGGTCGATTTGGATGGTTATTTGCTGAAAGTGACAACTAAAGCAGGTAGGACATGTATATGTGTGTTTGTGTGTGTGTCTTCCTTCTCTCTGAAGAACTTCTGAAGTTCAACATGAACAGTATTTAGTAGGAAAGCATGATAGCAGTAATAAATATCATTATAACTTTTTAGAGACCAGAGAAACTCACAGCGCTTTCAAAATTCCTGCAGCCCACAAGCAGACAGAAATCCCAACTATGAGTTTGAAGTCTGCAGAATATTGCTAAGCTGTGTTTCATTCTGTGGCTGACAATTAGCTGCCCAAATAGACAAAAGAGCTATGACTTCCACTTCCAGTAAAAGTTAAAAGTGGCTTATGGAGAGTATGGTAGGTTGACCCTGTCTGGACATCAACCAAACACGCCCACCAAAGCCACTGTATCACTCCCCTCTTCACCTGGACAGAGAACAGAAAATATAGTGGAAGACTTGTGGTTCAAGATAAGAAGCAATTACCATCATGGGAAAAAATAGACTCAGCTTGGGGAAACTGGATTAATTTATGGCGAATAATATTAGGGTAGGATAATGAGAAGTCAAGTAAAATCTTTAAAAACCCTCCAAATCCCCTTCTTCACAAGCTTAACTTTACTCTGGATTCTCTCTACCTCCTCCTGCCCCGAGTGCTGTGGGGGAATTGGGAATGGGATTTGCAGTCAGTCTATCACATATTTTATCTACCAGTTCTTCCTCCTCAGGAGGAGGACTCCTTGCACTCATTCCTTGCTCCACCATGGGCTACCTTCTGCAGGAGACAGTTCTCTGCAGAGTTCTCCAATGTAAGTCCCTCCCATGGGCTGCATTCTTCACAAACTTCAAAAATGCAGATCCTTTCCACAGGGCACAGTGCTTCAGGAGCAGTCTCCAACATGGATGCTCCATGAGGTCACAAGTCCTAGCTAGCAAATATGCTCTAGCGTGGCCTTCTCTCTTCATGGCTCCAGGATGCGCTTCCCACAGGATCACAGTCTCCTGTAGGCATCCATCTACTCCAGGGGCTCCAGGTAGAACTCTGCTCCAGCATGGACCTCCATGGGCTGCAGGAGGGCAGCCTTGCCTCACCATGATCTGCACTCTGGGCTGAAGGGGAATATCTGCTCCAGTACCTCCTCTCCCTCCTCTTTCTTACTGCAGTTGCAAAGAGCTTTTCTACCCCTTCTTAAATATGTTATCCCAGAGGTGCCATCACTGTTGCCAAGGCCAAGCCTATCTTGGAGCCAGCTGGAATTGGTCCATTTCGGAGCCAGCTACAATTGGCTCCATTGGACATGGGAGAAGTTTCTGGCAGCTTCTCACAGAAGCCACCCCTGTAGCTCTCTGCTTCCAAAACCTTGCCATACAAACTCAATACATGGTATTATTTGTCTTACAGATAAGAACAGGGAGGATATCAGTTCTTAAACATAAAATTCATGTTTTTCAAAGTTCCAGCAACATATCTTGCCATTAAGGTGATCAATTATATAAATTCATAGCTATAGATGGTTGGAATGAGTTAAAGTTGTAAAATTATGGAAATATTTCACTGGAACAATCCAGCAAAATGGAGGCACTGGCTTGAAAAGCAAGGCCTAATTTACTGTTCAGTGCCATCTTACTTGTGCACTTGCTTCGTGCACAAGTAAGAATTTGCCTGCAAGGAGCAAAGTCTACAGTGCCACAACCAAGAGGAAATTAGAAACTTTATAGAATATATTATCTTATTTCTAGAAACAGGGAAGGGAAATAGCATTCTCTCAGGCCTTTTGAGTCTAAGAAAATACATTAATTGTCAAAATGCTAAACCAGAGGACTTACTTTTGTTTTGATAAACTGTTCTGAAATGATAGTATCCTTGCATAGATAAATACTGAGAGGAAGTTTAAACCTTTCTCATTAGCATGTGTTAGGTACTACTGTAGTCCTGAGAGATTTCACTTACACAGTGAAGTACTGTTTCAGTGAGAATACTCTTTACTGTTAACTCAATTCAGTGAAACCAGTCTTTCTTATGGAGTGGTATGGTTGCAGGCATGAAGCAGAGTCATACTCATTATCTAGCATAATTTTTTTCAAGGGGGACACTAGCACCCACTGTTGAGCTGAGAGTTTAGACACCTGTCCTCTGGAAAAGTGAGTCTGCATAATGTGGATCCCAGCTCTGAGCTCATTCCTCAATGTGGCAATGCAGATTTTTGTGGCTGTCTGTAATATGCACACAAGTTGACCGTTGTTCACAATTTCTAATTAGAAGCGTCTTGAGGGTTTTTCTTTGCAGCCAGCTGAACACCATGAATTCAGGCGATGTGGATTTCATTAGCCAACCATAGGCCAAGGAAAGGTTTTCAACTGAAGATGAATGACAGCTAATCCTGCTGCTATTCCATTTGTCTCTGATGCAAGCCTAATAAATGACTACACACATCCTTGTCCATGTATTGGCAGAGGAGGTGCAAACATGGCATATGACAACATACCAAACAGTGTGTAATCACTGCAAATTATAGCCTAAATAATTCCTCCCCTTAGCAGAGCAGGGTCAGGTTTCTTTTGCTGAATACAGCATGATGGGCCTTTCCTTAGCACATAATGCCTGAGAAAGAGCAGAATGACTGGGGTCCATTTTGCTGGGAGAGGACAAGCAGCAGAAGTCTGTTGAAAGGAAGAATGTGCTGAGTAGAACTGGTTTAAAGGCAAACATTTTGTTCCACAGGAAGTTCTGAGTGCCGGGGGAAAAAAATTGGAGAAATTTCTGTTTCAGAAGGAAACATGGATTTTTAAAAAATATGTGTTTTCCCAGTGTAGCGTGAAAAAAGAGAGGGGGAAGTAATGAAAAATAAGCAAAACTGCTGCACTAGAATTAAAATTCAAAGTGAAGTTGGGCTGGGAAATGCAGGGTCTGATGCTTACAGCTCAGCCAGCATTCCCGTGGATTTTTGTTTTCCTTTTGGAGAGTTGGGAATTCAGGCTTAGATAAAACAGGGAAGCCCAAAGCTTCAGGAATTCTTGTGGTCCCTGGCTACAGGGAAATGTGCATGGCAGGGCAGTCCTGGAGTTTCATACCCTGATCATTCAGGCTTCCAGGCAGCCCACCAGGCGAGCTGGAAGGAAACCAGCCTGGAGCCTTGCCAGTGCTGTGTTGGAAGTTCATTTAATACAATATGTTTCCCTGAAGAATTTCAGTTCTGATGAATTGGCATTTTCCAGTGAAAACCTGTTTTGTTGCTAAATTCCTCACCAGCTGTAGCTCTGGATGCCACACAGCAGCAGTCCTTGCACTCTGCACTGGTAGCTATGGATGTGCTTGGGATGTGTTGAGTCTTTATCCAAATTTGTGTGTTAGAAAGACAAAAGAGTAGAGTTTCATGGGGCTGGTGTTACTTATCTATTCCTCCATTGCATGAGCATTTTGTTATTGTTTCTGTGCTACCTTTTGCACAAAGCCACTTTGCTGCACTTTTTCTGTACCACTTTTGCATTAAATCTTCAGGGAAGATAAGTTCGCCAGTTCTTGAGGGTGCCTTTAAATCTCAAGGATGCCTTGAAAAGTCATGCAAAGCGATTGGTGAGAGCTCCCATAAGGGGAACTCAGTGTGTGATGTACATAAATCCAGAAGGACTTTTTTTTAATGAAGTAGAGCAGACAATGTGCCAAGTTAAGAAATCACGTAACAAGTTGGTTAAGCATCCTTCAAAGAGAGGAGGTAATTGGAAAAAATGAAAAAGTAACTCAGAGAATATTCCTTTTCTGCACATCCCCAGATGGGAGAGATGTTGCATCCTTTGGCTTCTCATCTCTTGGATTCTGATTCTTGTCCAAGTGAATGGGAAACTCATCCACTTTGAGTGGAGGGAAGAAAGGGAGGGTATAGGCACCAAGAAAATCTTCCAAACAGTTTCTGTCTGCCAAAGAGACAATTTCCAACACTGTTCTGTGGCATAATCCCATCTGTCACAGCTCTTACTGATTTACAGAAACTAACTAGACTTTCTGGTTGTGAGCAAACAAAAGACTCACACTGCACAGTGTGATCAGGCTCCCAGAAAATTATCATGCATGTAGGAGTAAACACCCTTCCTTGTTACTCCAAAAAGGAATAAGCTCTGTTATGGACAAAAACCTTTAGGGTGTTCACCAAAACCAGAAATTACCCTTCCATCTGAGCAATTACAGCAGAATAAAGTATAATTAAGCCACACCAGCTAGAGGAAAGTATGTCCATGTGGTAGTTACACAAGGAGTCTCTTGAATGAAATCAAGGCAGTAATCAAGGCAGGAATCTCTAGATTTAAAAATGTGCATTTTTATATGCTGAGGAGAAAAGCCATAATTTTATGTTATTCTTCTTCTACATACCTGCATTCCTTTTGCAGGTCTATAAAAGCAACATCTAACAAGTAAATTAACTTAGGTGAAGAGGACATAAATATTCAGAAAAATTTTCAAGTTAACCTTTTGTAATTAATGTATTTTGACTGAAAGTCAGTAAGTTTTGTCTTAAAGGAAAAAAATATTCCTAAAAGGAAACTTAAGGTAGAATCCTTAGCCAGTCTTTTCTGACTTTGTTGAAAGTAGGGAGCTTCTGAGGGAGCTTCTCTCAGAGGGGAGAACTTGAACACAGCCTTAAAAACTACAGTTATTTTCTGAAAAGAACTGTCTGAGAATTTGGATCTTGATGCTTAAAACTTTGAGAAAGTTTATGTGATTCTCAAGTCTGAAGAAATCTTGGTTTATAAGTTAATGGCAAGTATTTTTTAAATGCCAGCACAGCATTATTAATCTTGTGTCTGCAAATCAAGCTGTGTTTTGTTTTGTTCAGTTTTGTCAGAAGCAAAGACAGCTGGATTTTGGATTTGTCCAGCAATGATAATGAAGCAGCTTAAAAGGCAGCTTTCCCCCTTGCCACCTTGCTGGCCTCATTAACAGTTGTAGTCTTGCACAATTTCTCAGTTGGCTGGGTGTAAAGTGTGTTTGGAGGAGGAGACGGTGGCCCCATCCATGCTGCATTTATGAGGTAATTTGAAACTGATTTCAGGCATAGTTAGTGCAGGATACTTTTTTTTTTCAGTATTTGTGCTACCATTGCTAACCTGTGGTGGTAAGAAAACAGTGTCATAGACTGTAGTGACAGGTGATGCAGAATTACCTTCACAGCCTTGATGAGAAAATCATTCCCAAAACTCTTGGAGACATGGTGTAACTTACACAAGCACTGGGGCAGGATGTTAAGATGGACACACCCTTCTATAGCCATAATTTCCTTTTGAACTTCACCCTGTTCCTCTGCAGTGCGGGTAGGAATTGTCATCGGAGACAATGGGATGTGTGGCTGAAGGAAGGGTTCCAGCTTTGAACTGAGTCACTGGTATGTTAATTGGATATTAACATGAGGATAGGGAAGGATTTGGATCACACAGGGACAAGCACTGATTTACAAGAGGAAAGGATCAAGGATCGTGCTAAGCCAGCCCACACAGCAAGTGAAGAAAGCTGGAGTGAAGCCCTGGTCCTGCACTTCAGAGTGATGCTCTTTGGTATTCTTGGCTAAGCAGGGGGAACAGGGTAAAATCTGGATTATCCTGTTGGAAAGCATTATCCTATGTTTATCTGTAACTAGTGGCTGCTCACAGGTATTTTTTGAGAATAAGTTAGCATCAGCAAAATTATTTGGGATCTTCAGATGCAGGGTTCCTGCAGATGTGACATAGAACCATTCAGGAGACGTTGGAAGTAATTACAAGAAAGGCCATTTTTGGGTAGAAGTTAAGCAGCAATGGTTCTTGGTGTTGTTTTTATCCCAAATGATATCAAAATTGTTTTCCCTTATGAGCTGCCTATTTATTCCTCAAAGAATGGAATCATTTAATTTACAGTCACTCAGGTAAAAACTAGAAGTTTAGTCTCCACCTGATCTCTGGCCCCTCTAGAGCATTGCTGGGAAGAGAAAGACATTCACAAAGTAGTTAATTCCCTCTGAGTTAGACAATTCTATTGTGATCCAGAACTGCCTATTTTACTCTATCAAAAGGCCTAGACAGCTGACTTAAGCTAGACATCTAGGTTTAGATGTATACAGACAGATAAAATGGATTTCACTCACAAAAAGTAACTGTGATTTTGATGTTCCAGGAATGCCAAACCTTCCTGTAAAGCAATTTGTAGCAGAGGGCTTACATCCCAGCCACTAGATGGAGGTTAGATGTTAACCATTATTTCTCAGTGTTGCTAACTTATGCAGAAAACTTTAAAAAGTTCGTAATTAACACCTTTTGAATGAACAGTTTGAATCCAATTCAGAATGCTTTCTTACAACAGTTTTGCGCATCTGATATATCTTTGTTGTAATCTTTTAAACTCTTTTTACTCCCACAAAATAAGGTAACTTGTATTGGAACAGTTGTATTCACGCCAATGAGAGATCAGTGTCAGCTTTGTAGGCAAGAATAGGATGTTTCCCATAAGGTCATGACTGGAGAGTCACGGGTCATGGACATCTTACCTGTGCAGTGGGTAACAATGGTTGAGACGCTGGACCCCCTGCAAAATCAGCTAGAAATTTACCATAGCAAATTCAGTTTGCAGAATTTTGCAAGAGCCCTCCTTTGATATTGATATCCTGCCTCGGCTCTATACTTTTTAGGAGAACCCCATTCATTAGCAAGAAGGAACAGAAATAAGAAGACATAGGCATGAGTGTGTTGTAATTGACTGTAATTCAAGAAATACTACACTTGCCAGAGGCATTTACTGTGAGCTATATAGAAATCTAACAGCATTATCAGAACTAAGCCAATGGCTTAGTTCCCATTAACACTGTTTCACAAACAT
The DNA here is from genome assembly GCA_013397075.1 of Rhabdornis inornatus. Lineage (NCBI taxonomy): Eukaryota > Metazoa > Chordata > Aves > Passeriformes > Rhabdornithidae > Rhabdornis > Rhabdornis inornatus. The sequence goes on along the minus strand of VWZS01002375.1, from coordinate 219,625 downwards.
AAGGTGCAGTTTATCAGTTTATCTTCAATTTCCTTTTTTTTTTTTTTTGGTGCATTTTTCTCTTATTTTTAGGCTTGGAAATCTCATGGGATGGAGACAGTTTTGTGGAAGTCATGGCTGCACCTCATCTGAAAGGCAAACTTTGTGGTCTGTGTGGCAATTACAATGGGCACAAGCGAGATGACCTGATTGGGGGGGATGGGAATTTTAAGTTTGATGTGGACGACTTTGCTGAATCCTGGCGTGTGGAGTCTAATGAGTTCTGCAGCCGCTTGCAGAGAAAGCCTGTACCTGAGCTCTGTCATGGGACAGTCAGGGTGAAACTCCGAGCTCACCGGGAATGCCAGAAACTCAAAGCGTGGGAGTTCCAGAGCTGTCATTCAACAGTGGATTATACCACATTTTACCGGTAAGTGTGGCTTGCTGTGGAGGGAGATACTAAATTACTGTATGAGGAGAAAAACCATGCAGTAGTTTCAGTAGCCCAATTTTGGTAGCACTTAAATAAGTGTTGAGATATGTTTGCTAAGAATTAATACAAAGGCTTATATTATGGGAGGTTTTCTGAGTCCAGAATCAGAAGAAGATGGTCCTGAGCAGCCAACAGTGAGAAAGGCAGGCAGACTTGTGATAACCTGGAGAAAAAGTACTTTTGAAGACTGAAAAAAGAGTGGGAAGAGACTTCAAAACATTTTTGTAAACTCCCTCTGATTTCAAACTCAGTTGTAAAGTTGAGGCTGAATTCAATTGCTGTTGCTAGTGGTCCAGAGAAGTGTATCTTCCCAGAAATATTTTGAAAATTACTTTATTAAAGCAGGGATATGAAATCTGTCTAATGCCTCTTGGATGGTGTGGTTTGTGGGTTGATAGTTTGAAAGGGGAGAGTTAACAAAGAATTCCTGCCCTGGGCAAAAAGAAAGACAGATGAGGATCTAGAATCCTTGTCTGAGTGAATTATTTGAGATTCTTTTTATCTTGAAAATGCTTACAGTCTAAACCCCAAAGACATATTTTCTGTTCTTTAAATGGCATGAGTTTAGTTACCCTTCACTCAGTAAATGCAATTGTCTATTCTTTTGATTGCCTGACATAAAAGGTAAGAGCAAGCTGAGTCACGGTTGTATGGTTGTGGATGGAGCTGCCTGATCTCTGTGCTCCCAGCTTTCTCCACTTGGGCACATCCACTGAACTATTTGATTTATTAGGAAAATCTTTCTAGGATGACTCGATCTCCCTTATGAACTGCCTTTCCTCTTTTTTATAATGAGACAGAAATACTTTTATCTAATCCAGCAGAATACATCTGAGACTGGGAAATGCTAGAAGAAAACATACAGCTTGGCTTGTAGTCTGTGTGCCTCTGCACTTATTTTGCTATGGTGTGTCCCTGCGATAGGAGCCTGGCAAAGAGTAAAGATGTGTGCAGGTTATAATACTTTATCTTTTCCAATGGCTGAAGGCACAACAGAGAGCACTAGAGAAGCTAGCACACAGAGAGTCTTTGAATGCATTTCAGCAACATTCCCATCTCACTTCCATTGTCCTTTAAAGGTAAGTGATGACAATGCAAATGGAAAACAGGCACAGTGAGATTTGTTTAATTTTGCAGTGGATTTTTTGTTCCTTTTTAAAAGTAGCTCATGATTAATTTAGTGCAACACACCTCCTGACACCACAGCAGAAAGTGATTTATATTTTGGCTACAACAGTGAAAAAAGTTCTACATGCTTGCATTCAAGAATTACCATAGAGCTTTTCTGTTCCTTTAAAATGATGTCTAATGTTTGCCCTGGAAAGACAATGAAATAAAGTAAGTATTTAATTTGATTGTGTCCTTTTGTAGAAAAGTGTATTTTTCCCTCAGGAAACATTATGTTGAAATGACCATCATATTTTGTCAGAAGTAGCTGTTCATTTGTTTCCATTAAGATGTTCTTAGCTGTTAAAATGCTCAGTTTCCAACACAGGAATGAAGATAAACTACAATTTATAGCTAAATAATGGTATGTAATAGAATGCTGCTTCTTGTTAGGAACTGATAAAGTTGTAGCAAGGAATTTTGTTAATGATCATGGCCATTTTTCATACCAGGAAGTGTCTGCAAAGAGGTAATGATTATGGGACACACATTCAAGAAAGATTTGCATTTTTCATTAATTTCTTTTCAAAGAACTTATTACTGGTGATGTGCTTTTGCAAGAGATTTAGATTTCCATTAAAAGAAATTCAAATTGCCTTTTCAAAGAAACCTCAGCTTTTAACTGAGGCTTTTTTGGAAAGGCATATTTAGTCAATGTTCTCTAATTTCAGGAAAGTTTAACTAACATTTTTAAAATTCTGCTTTTTAAACTCTGATCAGGCTCCTAGCTGTAAGAAAAGGGAGGAGGCAGAATGATAGGGTTAGATTCTTTTATTTTCTCCCAATATCCTAATTGAATTGAATAGCTTCTCAGTTTTTACCCTCCAACATGATATATTATGGAGTTTTTCCTTTGGAAATACTACATTTTCAAGAGTTAACCTTTCTTGCTTATTCTTTCCTATATTACTGACATTGCTTTGTTTTCATTTTGCTGCTCGGGTAGTGACCTGCTGCTAATAAAAATTCTCAGAAATAGAAATAAACTCAGCAGGAACATTAGGAATTAGGGTATGTTTTCTCCAAATACCAAAAAAGGCAGTGAACAATGCACTGCAAACATTTGTCTGACATTGTTTTACTGAGGAGATTTCTGTGAAGATACCTCAAATTAATTTTAAGTCTCATTCTTTTTACAGCTGTAGTTTCTCCTTTTGTTAGCCTTCCAAAAAACATACAGCATGATTGTCATGATTGTTAAGTGAAAAGGATATAGTTCATGTTTTACAGAATAGAGACCTAGGTGCATGTTGATTCCCAAACTTGATCTTGAGAGATCTATGACACCTTAGGTATTGCACCTTGCCCTTCACCCCTTTTTTGTGATGTTACTTTGGTGACTTGTGTTTCCCTGCAAAGCATGTGGCAGAAGAAAGTACAGTGGAAATATGTGAGAAAGGATTTTGAAATAGTCCTGAATGCAGACTAACAAACTTAGTATCTAATTTCATGCCACTTTTTAAGTTGTTTTGTAACTAAACACGTTTTATGTTGGTTTTTTGTTTTTTTGGTTTTTTTTAAATTGTGGTTTGCTTTGTTTAGTTTCCGACTGGTATTTTTGTCTTTAATGCATTTCTAGTTATTCAGTACTCATGAGTAATACTCTAAAAATAACTCTTAGGGTTCAAATTTTTGGAGGCAAGTTCATTAAGCAGGGAAACTCTTTTGAATTTCTAGGAGATTTTGGTAAATCCTGTGTGAAGAAGAGATTAGCAGTTGGTGTCATCACCATTGCCACTTGTCTATTTTGGTATTCCATTATGGCTAGCCATCCTAGAGTGGTCCTTGGAAAAAAATAAGTAAAGGAAAGTTACCAAGGTTACTCAGTATCAAGTTTTAGGCAAGATATTTAAACCATGTATGCAATAAAGCTGTCACTCAAACTCCTGACATTTGAGTATAAGCAGAACTTAAAATAGGTGATACTATCTCAATATCTTGTGCTGTTACCAGAAGAAGCTCTATCACAATATCGGGAAATATTATGGTACCATTTAAGCTCATGGATGAGGATTTGGGGATCTTAGGGAACTTGAAAAAGGAGAAGAGGACTTTCTGTGATCACCAAACCCTGATCTTGTTGTGCATCTTTGAGCTGTGCTGTATCAGGGGCCTACAGGTGACTTCAGCAGGTGAGGCCAGTGAGCAATGTGATCATGCAGGGCATGTCACCAGTGTGTCCTCATGCTTGCTTTGCTTGGTCATGACTGACACCTCTCAGGAGCCTCTTTGGGAGGCACAGGAGCAGGCAGCCCCTACCACGAGTCTGGAAGCTGCAGTGAGAGAGCCACAGCAATGCTGCTTTATGCAGGGAGAAACGTGGCTGCAGGAGACACTGTAGAGGAAGACACAGGACTCATACTCCCCGAACACCTGCCTTCATTGGCATCCGTGGCTTTCTAATAGGTTGGCGGGGTCCCTTTTTTTAAACAGTTGGAACAGATTTGGAACACAACATCAACATGGTATCAGTATATAACCCATCTCTAATACACCTACACAGCAGCTGAGTTCATAAATGACTAATTGGTGCTTGAGTCTCTCACTTCTGCCACAACTTTGGAAAAAATTCAGTATCTTGGTTTTGCCATGCAGTAGATTTCTCTGTTTCACATTGGAAAATTTGTGTCCCTAACTCTTAATAGAAGTCCTTTTATGATTACTACTCTTCCTACTATTAATATGTATTTTTGCTATTGTTATTATTATATTTTTAGCAGACAATAGCACTCTGAATAATTAATTACTCTTTTTCTCCTTTGTAATTGTCCTGGGATGTGTTTTTTTCTTAAACACTTCATTTTAATCATCAGTATTTTAGGGCAAGCAATAATTAACATGCTAATAGCATAATTTGTTTGAATCTGTTAATCACAAGCATTTAAGAATTTCAAATCTACTTAATTGCCATTCTTGACTTAAATGTTCCTTGTGATGTGGTGACATTACTCCATCTATAGCTCTGGGTTAATCAATTAATGAGTTTCTATCTCAGTTAACCTATTAGCTTTATGCAGTTAACTGCTGCAGTCTTGCAGTTTTTCTAAAAATTTCCACTTAACTAGAGAAAATATTACTGCTTGGAGTTAAAGCATAAATTGCAATGTTGTGTAGCCTGTTAGATCCCTGTTGTTAAGATTGGCAGTGATGCCATAAAATGGCTGCAGAGAACATGCGAACCACTGCACTGCAAAGATAATTACAAACTCTGCTTGAAAGATGGGGACCAAGGCTTTGTGGCTTTGAAGCAAAAAGTTTGAAGGTCTTTTTCCCTGTTGACAGTGATGTCATACAGCTGTAAAATTCATGTGGTTATGCCCCTATGTTCACTCAGCAGGATGCTACAAAAGAAATGTACACTGAAGAATGACTTAAGAAAATCCTGTTTCAAGTGTTTAAGGGGTGGATGGAACTGGGATCCTCAGTTTACTGCCAAGGTGCATATTGTAAAATTCTCCTCACAAGGTTTTCAGGTCCTGGCTGTGAATTAGGGCACAGCAGTTGCTCTGGCTGAGGTCAGGCTGCTCCAGGGCTCCTCTGTGGTGTGAGTGCAGGGCAGCTGTAGCTCTTAGTTCTCACCAGGGAGAACATGTATCTCTCCTGTCCTGGCTCCTGCTCCTGAACCAGCCTCCACAGGTGTCTTTCCACCCACCCCAAAGGACAGAGCTGGCCTTTGTCACCCTTCAAGGAAAACCAGTGGTGTTGGCTCAAGAAAGGGGCTGATGGCATGAAACTGTGACTTACAGACTTGGCACAGAGCAGGGGTTGGCTCTTTTTTCCGCTGGCCCATGTGCTGAGGAATGGATGTTTCTGCGCCTGTCAGACTATCTGCCTGAAGCTGGCCTTGAGTCTGGGTACTAGCAGCAGTGTAACCACAACAGAGAGGAGCTCAGGATGAAACAATTTGTTCAACTTCTTGGACAAAGTGTCACTGAGCAGCTGCACTACCCAGGGCACTTCTGGTTAGAAAGGAATTTAAAAATATTTGAAACAATTAATTTTTCTTTTTTTATTTTTAAGCAAATCTACATGAGTGTGTGAGTTTTCTATGAATCACGGAATCACAGTATGGGTAAGGTTGGAGGGGACAAGAGTAGGGTCATCTGGTCCAACCTCCCTGCTGAAGCAGGATCATCCTAGAGCACATTGCAAAGGATTGTGTCCAGAGAGTTCTTGAATATCTCCAGTGAGGGAGACTCCACAACCTCTCTGGGCAATCTATTCCAGTACTTAGTCACCTGCACAGTAAAGAACTTCCTCATGTTCAGGTGGAACTTTCTGTGCATCAGCTTCTGCCCATTGCCTCTTTTCCTATTGATTTGCACCACCAAGAAGAGCCTGGAAACATCCTCTTGGCACCTCACCTTTAGATATTTATACACATAAATGAGGTACTCTTTCAGTTGTTTCTTCTTGAGGCTGAACAGGCTTAACTCCCTCATAAGAAAAATACTCAGTTCCCCAATCCTTGTTGCCCTCCCTGGACCTGNAGTGAGAGAGCCACAGCAATGCTGCTTTATGCAGGGAGAAACGTGGCTGCAGGAGACACTGTAGAGGAAGACACAGGACTCATACTCCCCGAACACCTGCCTTCATTGGCATCCGTGGCTTTCTAATAGGTTGGCGGGGTCCCTTTTTTTAAACAGTTGGAACAGATTTGGAACACAACATCAACATGGTATCAGTATATAACCCATCTCTAATACACCTACACAGCAGCTGAGTTCATAAATGACTAATTGGTGCTTGAGTCTCTCACTTCTGCCACAACTTTGGAAAAAATTCAGTATCTTGGTTTTGCCATGCAGTAGATTTCTCTGTTTCACATTGGAAAATTTGTGTCCCTAACTCTTAATAGAAGTCCTTTTATGATTACTACTCTTCCTACTATTAATATGTATTTTTGCTATTGTTATTATTATATTTTTAGCAGACAATAGCACTCTGAATAATTAATTACTCTTTTTCTCCTTTGTAATTGTCCTGGGATGTGTTTTTTTCTTAAACACTTCATTTTAATCATCAGTATTTTAGGGCAAGCAATAATTAACATGCTAATAGCATAATTTGTTTGAATCTGTTAATCACAAGCATTTAAGAATTTCAAATCTACTTAATTGCCATTCTTGACTTAAATGTTCCTTGTGATGTGGTGACATTACTCCATCTATAGCTCTGGGTTAATCAATTAATGAGTTTCTATCTCAGTTAACCTATTAGCTTTATGCAGTTAACTGCTGCAGTCTTGCAGTTTTTCTAAAAATTTCCACTTAACTAGAGAAAATATTACTGCTTGGAGTTAAAGCATAAATTGCAATGTTGTGTAGCCTGTTAGATCCCTGTTGTTAAGATTGGCAGTGATGCCATAAAATGGCTGCAGAGAACATGCGAACCACTGCACTGCAAAGATAATTACAAACTCTGCTTGAAAGATGGGGACCAAGGCTTTGTGGCTTTGAAGCAAAAAGTTTGAAGGTCTTTTTCCCTGTTGACAGTGATGTCATACAGCTGTAAAATTCATGTGGTTATGCCCCTATGTTCACTCAGCAGGATGCTACAAAAGAAATGTACACTGAAGAATGACTTAAGAAAATCCTGTTTCAAGTGTTTAAGGGGTGGATGGAACTGGGATCCTCAGTTTACTGCCAAGGTGCATATTGTAAAATTCTCCTCACAAGGTTTTCAGGTCCTGGCTGTGAATTAGGGCACAGCAGTTGCTCTGGCTGAGGTCAGGCTGCTCCAGGGCTCCTCTGTGGTGTGAGTGCAGGGCAGCTGTAGCTCTTAGTTCTCACCAGGGAGAACATGTATCTCTCCTGTCCTGGCTCCTGCTCCTGAACCAGCCTCCACAGGTGTCTTTCCACCCACCCCAAAGGACAGAGCTGGCCTTTGTCACCCTTCAAGGAAAACCAGTGGTGTTGGCTCAAGAAAGGGGCTGATGGCATGAAACTGTGACTTACAGACTTGGCACAGAGCAGGGGTTGGCTCTTTTTTCCGCTGGCCCATGTGCTGAGGAATGGATGTTTCTGCGCCTGTCAGACTATCTGCCTGAAGCTGGCCTTGAGTCTGGGTACTAGCAGCAGTGTAACCACAACAGAGAGGAGCTCAGGATGAAACAATTTGTTCAACTTCTTGGACAAAGTGTCACTGAGCAGCTGCACTACCCAGGGCACTTCTGGTTAGAAAGGAATTTAAAAATATTTGAAACAATTAATTTTTCTTTTTTTATTTTTAAGCAAATCTACATGAGTGTGTGAGTTTTCTATGAATCACGGAATCACAGTATGGGTAAGGTTGGAGGGGACAAGAGTAGGGTCATCTGGTCCAACCTCCCTGCTGAAGCAGGATCATCCTAGAGCACATTGCAAAGGATTGTGTCCAGAGAGTTCTTGAATATCTCCAGTGAGGGAGACTCCACAACCTCTCTGGGCAATCTATTCCAGTACTTAGTCACCTGCACAGTAAAGAACTTCCTCATGTTCAGGTGGAACTTTCTGTGCATCAGCTTCTGCCCATTGCCTCTTTTCCTATTGATTTGCACCACCAAGAAGAGCCTGGAAACATCCTCTTGGCACCTCACCTTTAGATATTTATACACATAAATGAGGTACTCTTTCAGTTGTTTCTTCTTGAGGCTGAACAGGCTTAACTCCCTCATAAGAAAAATACTCAGTTCCCCAATCCTTGTTGCCCTCCCTGGACCTGCTCCAGGAGCTCCATATCTCTCTTGTACTGAGGAGCCCAGACATGGACAGAGCACTCCAGATGTGGCGTCACCAGGGCTGAGTAGAAGGGCAGGGTCACTTACCTCAACCTGCTGGAAGTGCTCTTCTTGATGCACTTCAGGACACCATTGGCCTCCTGGGCTACAAGGGCACACTGCCAGGTCCTTCTTTGCAGAACTGTTTCCCAGAAGTTTGGCCCCCAGCCTATGCTGGTGCATGGGGTTATTCCTCCCTCCGTGCAGTACCCTGCATTTGCCTTTGTTGAACTTCAGACACTTCCTCTCTGCCCATCTCTCCAACCTGTAGAGGTCCTTCTGAAGGGCTGCACAGCACTCTAGTAGTAGATGCATAGGCGCTGAGAGAGCCAGCGTGTCCCCAACACCTGCAAGAGCTCTGGTGCTTTGGAACCAGTTCTCCACGCATATCTGCCTGGGCTCCCTACTGCCTTTCCTTTGTGCCCCTATATGAATTGACATTATCCCCCAAACCACTCAGTGTCAACCTGTGCATTTTGTGTAAAGCTGTGATGAACTGCTTGAAATACAGGTAAGAGGCACCATGACAGACTGTTGGTGGCTGACAGTGCTAACACTGAAAGAAAATAGATTTTGTGGTGTCTGATGTATTTTGGGATTTCTAGGAGCAAGCATCAAACTGTCCTGCCTATATGCTAATGGTAAGGAGTACTGCAAAACTACTGCATATATGTAAGTCTATAGATCACCACTGTTTTAAGCCCCCTCCGTGAATATTTTTCATCTGATATAGCCAAGAGTAAATGAGTGCAAGCTGCCAGAAAAATACTGTTTAGATGTAAAGATTAGAAGTTTGGATTTGGACAAATGGGTTGAGTGGTCAGAAAAGATAAATCTAAAGCCAAGCTGAGCTCAATTATCTGCAGATCATGATTCCTCTTCATCTTTCCCCACACCCCTGACCCTGGTGGGGTATTTTTCATGTAACAAAGTCCCATCCACTTGTGTCTGTTTAGAAAAGTACCTCAGGAATTTGGGGCTAGAAAACATTCTTCTCTTTGTATCAGTGGTTATTACAGCTGTAAAACATCGAAGCAGTGCCAGAGGATTCACAGATGTCTCCTTTCCTGTTGAGGTATTGGGATTCAGTGGCAGGGAGGGATTAGGGTGGAGAGAGCTCCAAAATATGACAAAACAGTGGTGTTGGACAGACACCATTCACCTGGGACTGTCCATAGCTTGCTTCCAGCCAAGGAGTCCATGCTTCCCCAATGACCCACTTTGTACTCCCCTGTATGGAAAGTTANGAAAGTTAATTTTTTTTTTTTTTTTTTTTTTAACAAGGAGAGATCTGCCAGAGAAAAACCAGATGAAGCAGCATACTACTATGTGATTAAACCCCTGGAAGTTTCCTTTCCTTCAAAGGATAGCAGTCTGGAATGTGTTTGTTTTGCTTACCCAATTACATGATGACAAACCTACCTGTCCTTTTACACAGAATAAGATGTTGTTTCATACTTCTTGTAAGTGCATTATGAGGCTCCATTTCTCACTTTTCCAGGAAAGAACTTAATTTGTCATTTTCATGAATGGAGGTATGTAGAGACTTATGATGAAAACCTGCTTCTGCCCAGTAAAACTTCATTTCTTTCTGGTTTATTACCTGGCTCAATGAAATTCAAGTCAGGTGTTTCATAACCAATTGCTGTCTTCCTCATTGCCCATTGTCTGACAGATGTGAGACTCTGCATGTGAAACTGTAAGGTCAGTTTGACTGAGACAAAAACGGTCCTGAACAACGGTAGGCATTATGGAGTAGGGAGGAGGGGGGAGACATCTAACAGAAAATCAGGGTATGCCCAATGCCCTTATCTTTTGTCAATATGGACTGCATACTTAGAAGTTGTTGCTCCCGGATTACTTTTGATAGAGGTTTGATAGTTTGGTTCTGGTTTTTGGTGTTTTTTTCTACAGTGCCATGAAGTCATGAGGTAAAATTCTGATTCATTGAAGTCAATGGGAATTTTGCTATATTTGGGTGACAGGTTCTCATCATTATGAATTTTCCTGTCCAGGCAGCTGTATTACAGTAATCTTTGCATCAGTTAGTAATCCTTGTTTTGTCTTCCCACCGTTTGCTGTACCACAGATAATTTCAGAAAGCTTCACTTTCATCAGCATTCTTTACTGGGGTATACAAAAAGAAAACACATTCTAATCTGGACACCCATATCCTGTTTGCAGGTCTCTTTTTTCCTAGCGGGAAACTAAAGCATGACTTTCCAAGGCAAAAAACCTAACTTGTCGGAACACAGGGAACTGATAGATCCTTTCTGCGTTTTGCTGACTAGAATTCACTTGTGGTTCTTTTTTCTTGTCTGTAAGGAACTTGTAGAAAAAACCTGCAATGATAGGGCTGCTGTCCCTCACATTTTTCAAAGCTTGTTTGATAGGCTTTTAAAACATGCTCTTTAATATAGAATTCACAATCATAAATATCCTTATTAAAGCTACAATATTCAAATGCCACTATTTCATAGTGAAGATGAACATGCTGTAGGACTGCCATGGTGAAATACAAGCACATCCCTGTTGTATACACTAATAAATAGTTTTTGAAAGAACCCTTTCCCATGCTGCAAAGCACCACTGATGTTTCAGTATTATAATAAAACGCATGATGTTTAAAAAGAGGAGAGAAAGTGTGGAAAGAAACTGGTAAAAAAGCAGACTGATATTTCCTCCCTTGTGGAAATATTTTTAAAAGATGCTGCCTGCCAGTTGGTGCAACTTAACCCGTTACCAAAGAAAAAATACCCGCTACTCTGAAGTATTTCTTTTTAGCTGCAAAAATAAATCCCATTTTTGTAGAGATGGTATTTGGAAAAGTTTTAAGCATTGTCAGGGAAACCATCATATGTCTCTGTCAGGTACCAGAGATCTTTAACTACAGCTGCTACAAAATCCAAGATCTCTGTTCGATCTCGTTTTAATTAACCTCTACAACAGGTTCTCAGCAAGGCTTTCTTCGCAAATTTGTTTTAATTCAATTTTAGCTTTTTATATTTTAAGCTTTATTGCAGTATTGACTTTAAATAAAATGCAGAGATGCTTAGCTGATGACAACATGTCTATTTCTGTAAATAAATAATTCAAGAAACAAGCCCATCAGATCTCACATTCTGCCTTAGGGAGAGGTCAGTAAGTGTTGCAAGGAAGAGGAAACCCACCCATATGGTAGCCAGCCAACTGTGCCATGTCACATATGGGGGAGAAGTCTTTTCAGGCCCGTGAGATTATCAGTTTACATCTCATAACATGACATTTTAATTACCTTTCCTTTACCATGCATAACTGCAAAGCTACTATATTTCGGTTCCTATTTTAAGCCTCCTGCAGTATATCCTGCATAATTAGACACACAGCAAAGATGAGCAAGGGTGTTTATAAGCAGGCAAATGAGATGAATTTGTGGGAAATGTTTTAAAAATAAGCTTAACCTAATCCTCCTGTTATTCTTACGAGTTCATTTATGGTTCTGGCAGGATAACCAGACAAAGCAGGACGTAAGCTGTGAGCAGCACAAAAAACTCTGTAGAAAGTTTGCCTTAGGAAGGTTTAGACAGCTCCAAGGAGCTTATCAAACTTGCTCTTCCTGTATTTTGGAGAGCTGACTTGCTGCATGAAAAGGGTCAATTTTAGAGACATTATATGGGTTAGATTTAACCAAAAGCTTTCTTGTGGGTGCTTTTAATAATTGGAGATTTTTCCTTCAGTTTTGATATCTAGCTTTCTCAATCTCACAGGGCATCCAAAAAATGTGGGATGTTCCCAGGCTTTGAGATCTCTGTGGACCTCTGCATTATGTCAGCTTTTAAGTAGCTGTCTGTAGTATAAAGCAGCAATCCAGGGTATAGGCAAATCTCCTTCTTTCCTGTCTGTCCCCATAAGGCCTCATTGTACTGAAAGGTGTGTGAAGATCCCATAATCCACACCTGCTCTCTCAAGTGTACAAACTGCTAGTGTGTAAAGCAATTAACTTTTTATTATTCAAGCCTCATTTTTCTGTCATTCTTCACAGCCTGTGAAGGAGTCAGCACTTCACAGGACTTGTGATTTACACAATGCCTCAAACACAGCACAGTCCATTTTGGGGTTCTCTCCTGTTGCTATTCAACCTGTGAAATGTTCACACCCTGGGCAGCAAAGCTCTGAGAGCAGATTGAGCACTAGGCACCAGCAGTGAGACAAGAGACAGATGCAGCCCCTGTTTAACTGTGAGCACACAGGTTCTATATGTGTGGCAAGGCAATATATGTGCTGGTGAGGGCTTGGGGCGTGACAACAAAAGGTCATGAGCCCCCATGGCAAGTTATAGCACCTGAGGATTATTGTGTCCTCAAGCATTGCAGCACCAAAGCAAAGTGCAGATTCAGTGGGAGTAGACAAGAATGATGGCACAGGTACTTGTGCTTATCTGATAGTATGTATTTATCCATCTTAAATGTTTGCCATTATGGTTCCTAATCTTGGGTAATGTATGGGTATATGTGTTGGGTTCACCCACTCTTAAACTGTTGTGATGCCCATTGGAAACACATGTGTGGCTGTGCTCCCATAATTAATCTGTCTCAGGTGGATTCATCAGAGCAGACACTGACTTATGGTGATTGCCAGTGTTATCATGGAGCAGGGGTAGAACTAAAATGCCATTGGATCCAAACTACACTATAACAAGTACCTTCCTCACCCAAAGGGAGCAGTAGGGTTATATTTTCACCCGAAATAGGGGGATGTTCATATGTGAGAGCAGGTGCTGTGATTTCCCCTCTTCATCATGATGTGCAGAGGATGAGAGTGTTAAACTCTGACTCCTCCTCTTAAGCCAGTTGAAATTAAAATTGTTGGTGAATGCGTTGGGAATACTGAAGGGAGTTGAAGCCATATGTTTTCTTGCATTCCTGGGTACTCCTACAATTAACATTCTGTTTACATGATATTCCTGAAACATAAAAGCTAAAATAAATCTAGCACGTTAAAATTAATAACAAGTAATTTCTTTTATGATAAGTCCAGAGGAAGCTGTTGTAAGTGTTAAGGTATTCAGGCAGCTGATTTTTGTACATCAGCTCTCAAATGAGGTATGTGGTTTACAGAGAGTGCTTAAGGTTATGTATTCTATGAGTACATGAAGTAAGAGCTTGTTGAGGATGGTGGATACCATGGCAGCAGAAAAAAAATGCGAAGTTCCTTTCCTAAGTGCTCCTTCTTAGCACTTTACATTTTCAAATCACTGTAAACATTTAATTCTCACTGTACCCTGGTTTGAAGTGGTTGAAATGAAGAAAGACTTCTTTGCTGTGCAGGAAGCCAAGAGCAGAGTTGAGATTAAAATGTGAAAATCTCTGGTTCCTGGCCTCAAGCTCAAGTCCTTCTGATGGGATTTAAGAGGTTTCACACGTACAAAAAGTATATTGTCTTATTCTTGTCAAAGCACAAATTCTCAAACTTTCAGAAAAAAGCATTTCTAGTTTTTTTAAGAGGGTACTAAATCTTCTCTGCTCCTTTAAGGCCCAGTAGAGATGACAACCTCATTAATATTCCATTCAGCAATGTGTCTTTGGCAAGTAAGAACCTTAAAATAAGTCTAAACCCAGCAATGAATTGAGGCGTGGGCTATAAAACACTTGATTTTGGAGCAGGAGGAGACAATATGCAAGAAAACCCCCACTGAACTCTGTGTTCAGATATCAAAGATTTGGCTGAGGTTTGAAAGCTGATTTTTGTTGTTCTGCTCATTAGTCTATCTACATGGTTTTTCTCTGTTGTATTAATTTTTTATCCCATTTTTCATGAAAAAGAATTTCCATACTCCTTGAAGTATGGCAAAGTGACGACATAGATTATAGATGTCCTTGTTGTCCTCAAGGGATGATGTAAACTTTCAATAATTTTAATATTTGCTGTGGTTAGAGAAAACATTTTCAAAAATGTCTTATGGACAGGTTGGCATGAGGAATACCGTTCTTAGCCTTGTGTCTGAAGGCAAAGACAATTTGCTGACAGTATAGAGAAAGACCACCAATATATCACTAGAAGGGGTTGAATGTTGTTCAGTAATCAGAGAAGAACTTAAACAGATCCCACAGAATAGTGCCTATTTTTTCTGCCATTGAGCTTGTTAATATCATCTCAGGTTCTATATGTTAATTAGGCTGTGTTTTGTCAGCATCTGAAAAATGTAGTTCCCACTATTCGCGTCACAATTCCTCACTTTACAGAAGGCTCAAATCTTCACTGCAACCATTAGCAGTGAAGATTTGACTTCAAAATATCCACTAGCCCAAAATCAAAATACATTACATAGGCATTTCAGCCCATTTGTAAGGGATATTTGGTTCATATTCCAGCTCTCCTTTAACTCACCTGCTCTGATTTCCAGATCATTTGTCTCTCTGGTTAGTTTGATCTCTATATAGTCATTTCAAACTGGCATCCACCCAGTTCACCCTGCAGATGAAGAATGCAATTAACAGGCATCTGTGAACTGTGTACTCTGCACAGCTGGGTGAGATCACACCAAACATGGTGGCAGAGAGACACCAAAGGAACAAATTTCTTTGCCAGGGTGTTCTCTCATGAGCCTGTGCTTTCTCCCAAGATGTCTAGACTGCTGCCTGACTTGACATAATCTATTCCATAGCCATAGTCCGTATTACGTGGTAGCCAGTGATATCCCTGGCCAGGATTCCCATCTGTTTTTTGAGGCAAGGAATTCACACTGCATGGTTCTTTTTATCAGCTGCATGCAAACTGTGCACTGTAGCCCCAAGAATTTTCTTCACCTGCCTCATTTATTTCTCTTTGTCTCTCAGTGCTGTTCATATTTCTCTACAAATGATAAAGTACCTGGCCAGGAACACTTTTTAGTTAAGGAATACCACAGGGATTTTTGTCCACTTTCTTCATCTATAGAAGTTAAAATTTTATATGGGAAGGGGATATATAACTGTGGCACTGGAAATAATAACATAAAAATATGCTATTTATTTTTTTCACTGTCCTTGCAGCAGATGTGGGCTATGTTCAAAGTTATGCCAGGGTTTAAAATGTAAATTCTTAGAGAATTGTTGGTGAAATATGTTTTAGTTCTATAACTGTGATGGGAATGATCAACAGTGGTGAATGTCTAAAAGCTTTTCCATATGACTAGGAAGTCAAGAGTTGATAAATTTCCTCACTGTTTATAATTAAAACACAGAAGAAGATATTAAACATTTACTGGTTTCTATGTTGTGGTCAATATTAAGATTTATTGACTTGAGGACCAGTATTGACTGGGGGGAAACTAGGCTGATTTTTCCCTTAAGACCAACTAAATCTGGATGGTGACTGAAAGCAGAAGGTTGCATGGTTTAGACATCCAATAGCAACCTATTTCAAGGATAATAACTTCTTTGAATTTCTGAAAGACTCCAACATTTTTGCTATTTTTTTTTACAATGCTTTAGGAAAATTGGTATTGCAGTAATGCTTTTAAGAGCCTTCTATTTGTGGAAATGCCCCTTTGACATACAGTTGTTATGCAGAGTGCATGAAAATGCTGGATTGGCAGCCTGAGGGAGAGAGTTTTGTGTGTTGAGTGGGTACAGCATGAACAGCAGCAACAGAAGTTTCTTGTGGTGTCTTACTTTTATGTTTCCAGCTCAGGGTGTGACAGCACCACTTGCTAAGTCCACAGCATCATCCCTGTATCTATCCAGTCCTTGACTGTCTCTGAATTGCTGCAAACAAATGATGACTTTTGTGACATAAACTGCTCCTTCCTGAGAAGCATGTAACTGAACCTGAACTCATTCCAGGCCACCACTACTTATACTTTTGTGTTAAATATTTTATCATTTGAAAACATCAGATGCCTGAGAGTTTGAGCCAGGAAAGTTAGAGATCAGAGACTGATCTCATAAACCAACATATTACGTGGCTATCACTCCTACTTACACAACATGTATTTTTGCCTTCTCCTAACTGTTGCCTGAATTATATGCATCACTAAAAATCTGAGCACAGAAATTAATCTCTTGCAGATGCTGACTTGTGGCTGGCAGCATCCTTCATTTTCAGGCCTAAGGTACTATAATAAAGTGCTTAAGTCTGCTTTTCATTCAGATATGAGAAAGTCATCCAGATTGGCATGAACCAAGTCTTTGATTCATTTTCTGTTGGTGGTGAAAGTGGACCTAGCTCTCATATCTCAGGATTCTAGATAGGATGGTATTTCATGAAGTAGCCCAATAACCCACTCAAAAGTTAGATCCAGCAAAGTAGTTTATCCAGCAGCTTTTGACATGTCCCTTCCTGGGCAGCTTGGAGCCCATCAAATTACATGTTCAGATTGAATTCAGGCTTCTTGGTGGCTCAACAGAAGGGTTTGTTATGAGCTGAGTGTGGAATGACCAAGAGAGGATTACTGTGCTTATGTGCAGTAGGAACAGAATTTTTTTTTGTAATATTGAGGGCAATATTTGTAATATTTGTAATTACAATTTTTGTAATACTGAGCTGCAAGAAAACCAGCTTTATATTAAGGTTAGTAGGATTTCTGAAAACTGGCAGACTCAGGGATTGGTTTTCAAGGCTTGTATTGGTTTTGTCCTTCTCTCCTGTATTGTCCCCTGTCTGCTTTGAATGGAAAAGTGACACCTTACTTATCCTAGGAAAATGCATTATGTTCAGGTAGCTAGAGTTTCTGGCAAACAGTTATAACTTCTTACAGAGTTTACCAGAAGCCAGTTGCTTCAATGTTAAAAATTTTTAGTGTTCCTTTATATATATCTTATAAATATGAATACTGTCTTTCTGTGCAGTAATCCAAATGAAAGTGTGAAAGAATATATGTTCCTTTTTTTTGGTTGACCCTTTGTTTTCCCCTGTTGTAGTACAGGTGTGACAGTGATGGAGGAGCATGTTTACAGGTCTGTGGGGCTGCTAGAAAAAGATCCCTCCCAGGGCTATTCACAAAGTGAATCATTAGCGTGACTGTAAGAATAAATACCATGACAGAGAATATGGAAGGATTTATCCGAAGGTCACATTCACCCAGAAGGTTTCTCTTCTGAAAGAAGCTCACAGCTGTGTTAAGATTAAAGAGTGTCAGAGAACCACAATGTATGTGCTTTTTTCACTCTGAGTAAAATATGAGCTGTTTGTCTAACAGCCCCAGGTGAGGGATGCTAGTGTCAGACTGCCTTGGGGCTGTCATATATATTTCCAGTGGGTTTTTACTGTTCAGGAATAATCTCCTCTTTGATACATTTATCTGACACATCCTAAACTCCTGCAATGCCCAGGAGGAGAGCTTTGTCCCATCATTCTGACTACTTTAATAGGCACTCAGAAAAGGGAAGCATGATGGGAACAACTCAGACAAATGACTGAGGTCTAAGTTACGTCTCAGAAATTGAAGTAGTCCAAATGAATCACTCACCTTCTTACTTCAATATGCTGGTGGGCCAGGCTGTGATGTGATGTGATAAGCATTTTATCTGCAGCAACAGGCAGCTGCTTGGGTATCTCATCACTGGTGGGCTTCGGTGAAAACCCTTGTGTGAGTTTTTATGCATACATGGAAGGATGCAGTCATGTAGTTCAGTATGTGGAAACACCTCTATGGTTAATCTTGTTAACCTGCTTCTTCTTTCATTGGTAATATTTTAAAGTCAGGAGTGGTGTCATGAGTTTAATACTGATTTAGAAGCAAGAGTTTTGCCTTTAGTGGCATAGGGTACACTGTAGCCCATGGTTTGCATGAAGTCTCTCTTTGGTCTATCCTTAGCAGATTGCATCGGTTTTCTCCTCCCCTGCCAAGAGTGAGCCTGGCTTGCTGAACTCAGGCAGGACACCTTAAGCTTTCAGAATCATTCTCAGCAGTGGCAGTCCCCAGCAGATGCTGTGGAAAAACAGTTGTGGCACAGAGGGATATAGAGTGTTGCTGTACTGAATGTTCCTTGGGAAGCAATTGTGGTTATTGTTGCATCTGTGGACAGTAAAAAAATTAATCTTCTGACATGTTGTAGAAAACACCAGAGAAAAACCATGAGAAAGTTCTATATAATTTTAATAGTGCTTTGTAATTTCCTACCCACAAGTAATTTATTTTTTCATCAGAAGACTCAGCATTGGAAGTGCACATGTGGTGAACGTGAGGGAGAGAAGATCTGCTGGTCTCTCCTCCTGGGTTTCTGTTGTGAGTTGATTTTTTTCTGAAAACACTTTGGTGGCATTTTTCCTTGTATTTTATAGAAGCTTCAACTGATCACCTCATGAGAAGCGAGATGCATTGTGAAGTCCTACTAAGGACTGCACAACAGATTAGGCAAATATTTTAACAGCCCAGCAAAAACTCTTTAGCAGCCATTTAGCAAGTTTTGAATTTACAAGTGGTATTAGAAGTGGCCTTGACTGACAGCTCTCTCAGCAGTGTAGCCATACTGGTTGTATGGATCATCTCTGAACCTGCTTTCTGGCTCTGAGTCCACATGGTTCTTATGTTGGCTTGATCTAGGGGGTCACATAAATGGTTGTGGATTGTTATAAGAGATGGGTTTCTATGTATGATAGCTTTTAAATATGGAAAGTTGCCATGAAACACAACAATGAGGAAAGAGGAAAACACCTGGGGCTGAATTGGTGTCACATTTCTGTTTTACTTCTGAAAAACCTAAGATTATATCCCAATTGCATGAGATAAAATACCTTAAATTAGTTGTCTTAGCTTGAGCAGAGCTCCTAGAGGACCTCAATCAAAGCAAAGCACACAGAAAACCCAAAGCTTTTGTCAGAAAACCCAAAGCTTTTTGTTGTTTGAGGGTTTTTTCCACTTGTTTAATGCAAAGGTGATTCAATCCTAGTGGAGAGCAGTCACTGTAATGAAATATTTCTCTGTGTTATTATGATATTAAGTAGAAAACCTGTAAGCAGTGCAGTGATACTTTCTAACTTGTAGCCAAGTTAGACACAGGAAAAGACCAGAGTCCCATTGTAAGGACTGTTCAGGTGTGCCATTGTTCAGGTGGCCTTGGTTTTTCATTTTGAATCTCCAAAGCTTTTTATTTAAACCTTTAAGAGGTGGCTGGTGTTTTGGAGGTGAGTGAATGGGAGGCATGAGGCTTGGTCCCAGCTCTGTCCTGAATCACATATGAACCAGCTCAGGGGTAATCAGTCAGTCTCAATATCTGAGTGTGGAAGATAAAGCTTCCAAAATCAGAGAGAATTGTTTGTTAGGTGCTATGGTAGAGTCTGTCCATCTCCACTGACCTTTTGGTGCAGGTGGGCTATCAGCTGTGCAGAACATGGGCTGCCATTTAAACCACTGCCCATCAGTGCAGAGTTTTACAGATGCACCCTTTGCACCAAAGGCTGAAAATATGTGCCTGAACCATCCAGACAAAAAGTAGTCCAAAATTTAGTTTTGTTCTCTTTTATAAACCCACTTATTCTCTGTCTCTGGTACTCTAGCTTTACTGATGCATGCTTGCAAAAGAAAAAATATAATAAAATCTCTCTTTAGAAAAAGATTCTGAAGCATTAACCTTCTTCTGAACTTTATGTCTTGGTTTCCATTTGCCGTCATGCTTGGTGCAGTTTGAAATCTCCTAGTGTCTTATCCATTGGCTCAACACTGCAGTTTTCACTTTGTCTTCATTGCCCAGTTAGTGGGCAGAGACCAGGAATGTTCTTCTGGAATTGCTTGCTCTGCTGGGTTTAGGTCTCCAATGAACCAACCTAACAGCTTTGCTAATGTCAGTGTTCTCTGCTGAGCTTATGTGGGAGTGTTGCTGCAGAGTGTGTTTCATGGAAGACAAGTAGGAAAAGCAGGCTATAAAGTTTATATTTGCCGCCTTTTTCAGTTTGATGACTGGAGCAGAGAGGTTAGTGCCAGATTTCAGAGTCATTGTGAGCTGAAGGTAGGAGGGGAGTCCAGTGCTGAGGGCACCAGCTGGCAGCTTGATCTAGCAAATGAGAGGTATTTGCCACTTAGCTGATCTCTGGTGTCTGCATTTCCTGACTTGCATGCTGTGTGATTCCTGTGATGGTTGGAAACAGCAATAAAAGCGGATTTAGAATGAAAATATTCCATTCTGCCACATGGTCTTTTAGAGTGCCATGGGTTTTCCTATGCAGGTTTCTGGGAAAAGGGCTGTTCCAGGGGCCAGAGGTGTTTACTTCATGTTGTAGGAATTTGCACTCCAATCAGAATATGAAGCTGTTGGAAGTCCCCTGGAGATAAGACCATGTGTTTGCCTGACAATGCTAAGGGGATATCTAAATGGAGAAATTTACTTTGACTGTTGCTGTGTAAATGGATATTTTTACAGGGACTGTCCCTTTGCAGGGGTGAATACGCAGAGAGCTCGGACTGCATATTGCCAGTTTCACTGGCTCCAGGGGGTACTCTCAGTACAAGCCTGTGGCAGGACAATTTCTGCAGGTGTCTTCCATCTTACATCAGCTGTGGGTCAGACCTTAATGGCACATTTTTCATCTGTCTCATTGCAAGTGAGATGATTTGCTTGAGGCCACCCCAGAAAATCACATGTCTATTTAGGATTAATAAGGAAGTGTGTTTTAAGCCTACCCTTGACTGCTGTGCAACTGCATGCAGTAGATCATAGGGCCTGTGAGTTCTGCTGCATAAAATAATAGAGGTATTTTGGTTGGTAATACAATACTACTAACAATAATTATAAACAATTATAACAGGGAAGAATTATTGCTCTTAGCCAAGTTCTTCTATTTAGCGTTTAACCTGATATTTCCCTATTTTGATTCATGAATGGAAAAACATCTCTGGGTCACTTCATTGCACAGAAAACAGGAAAAAGAAAATACGTGCTGGTATTGTCATCACAGTTGATGAAGTCTAGTCAATTTACAGATTTTTCACAAAGTTGCTGGAAAACTGGTGCTGTTTTATTTCAGATTATAATATGGGATAGCATTTGCTACTTCTGTTCTCAAAAGAAGCTCTGTTTTCAATGTCATGACTCCTCATGACCCCCTTTTTGACCTGGATAGCTCAGGCCTGATTAATCTAAAATGATGCTGCCAAGACCTTGGGCCAGGAGAGTGTATGTCTGTTAAATCTGGTAAATACTGGCCAAGTAATACAATAACAGTGATGAGACATGGGCATCTTCCACCTCTGCACGTATTCCCCATTGCTTTTGGAAGTCAGATGCAGCAGACTGTGCTGTGCTTCCCTGCAAAGGGCTGGGATTTGGAAAGGCCAGTTAGCACATCTGTTCTGCTTCAGGCAGCATCAGAGGAAGCCCTAGGAAGCATGTGTACCCCAGAAACATGATTTACATATCACTCTGTGGTCACAGAGTGTGATCTGTGCATTTCTTCATCCTCATGAATGCACTAGAAGGGGAAATAAAAAATGAGAGAGAGGCTCTGCTTCACTCAGATGGTCTGAGGCAATGACTCAAAAGCAATGAAACACCTTGCAAGACAGAGCAATGGGGAGGTCAGGAGGGGGGGGTCAGGGCCAGCTCTGCCATTCCCCCACTGCTGAAGACATGATTTGTGAATATGTGGGACAAATCACCTTCCAAACTGTCACCATTCCTGTGCCTGCTCATAACTGGGTCCCAGACAGGAAGGTACAGGTTCCTTGGTTGGGTCTGCCCACTGCCTTGAACTTGGAGAGAGCAAACTTAAGACTTGGTATCATTTCCTTCTTGCATCCCACAGATGTGAGATCTGACTGTCAATGCACATAATTTAGCAATTGCCTCTGGTTTGAATTGAGCCTGGGGCTAAAAGCTGTTTGCATTCAGCGAGCAGTATGCAAGTTGCATTAAATGAGATGGTGACTTCCCCCAGCTATAGGACATTTATATAATTAATTAGCAGCAAAGTGGTATCCTCAGAAGAAGCTATGTAAAGGTGCTGCAGTTCTTTCTCCAGTTGTACAACTGGATCATTTTTAATACTGTGAAAATGCATTGCTTCCCTTCATTTCTTGTTAAATGGGAGATTTTAATGCTAGGGCTCTTATCTTTCCTGTGTTTCGTAAGTGCAAAATTTAGGATTTTTCACAAGTTAAAAAGTATACAAGGTGCACAAGCTTAGCAGGAAGCAGATGGGGGGAAATGGCATTTCAAGCTAGTCTGACTTTAAAAATATTTACTGTAATAGCACATGAATGAAGGTTTGAGCCTCCAGATTGCCCACTTACTTGTGTGTAAAATTAAATATGGAAACAGAATATGGAACAATGAAATGCTTCTGAGGCTTTACCTGCTGATCTCAAGCATTCAGGGCTGCTTGCTATCATTGCAGCTTCTGACTGGCATAAAACCCACCAAGTGGTACAATGGCTATTACCCTCATGGAGTTCATGGTGCAAAACCACAATGCATTTTTGTGTGACCAGCTCCCTCCCTACCTTGCAATTTGCAGTCTTTGGAGCGTGTCCGCAATGTATTTCAAATTTCCTCAGCTTTGGGATCCTACTTGAATGAAAGAGATTCTGTTTGAATGTAAAGAAAAGAGCACTTTCCATATAATGAGAAGAGGAGAAGCAGCTGAGACAGGGAGCGGATGGGAGGACTCCTTTATCTGGCATCACCATGAAAGCAGTTGAGTCAAGGCCTGAGGTTAATTAACTATCAGACCATCACAGCTCCCTCACTCATCACAGTGAGGGTCCCAAACGGACTGGCTGCCTAGCTGGAAGATGCTTCAGCCATGGCTCTTTGGTGCTGCTTGGCCAAGCTGCTCCACAACTGGGCAGCGAGGGGCTGACTCCAGCCACACAGTCCTGGGCTCCAGTGTTCCCAGAGCAGAGATTCAACCTTGCTGTCTTTTACAGCTCTTCTTTTTCCTCTTGCTACCATATTTCTAAAACAACAGGGGTTCAAAGCAGGGTTGAGAAAATATGTGGTTTTCATGTGATTTCTGAACATGGATACTAGCTCTGTGAAGGACCAGATGTAGAAGGGTTAGGATGAACAGACTCATAAATTGTTGCTGCTGAGACTGTGATCTCATGTGATGTTATTCCACTGCTGAAAACAAATATAATGTATTGCTGCAGAGCCAGGTTTGGGGTTAGGAAAGTCGGGTAGAGATTCTTCCTTGGGGCTCTCTGTGAATCTTTGCTCTTTCTAGTGAAACTGAACTGATTTATGGTTTTGTCTGGAAACTAGAAGTGGCCCAACTTGGATCCAAGAGGCAAGTGTTCTTAAAACTGAGTGTTCCATTGTGCATATTTGCAGATACATATGGGGGATGGAGAGTGAGTTTAGTTTGTTACTAAGCTGGAACAGATGTCAGACCTGGGATTGCAGATTTCAGTTCTTCTCCTTGTCTTGTGGAAACAATGCAGTCCTATCATTTCATCTGGTGAGTTGGAGCTGGTGTGCAGCTTAGGTCTCAGCTTTGTTACCCTCTGAGCTCTGAGGCTTGTCTGAACTGAAAAGCAAAATACAATTCACATGTTATGGAATGTGCAAAATGGAAATTGGTGTTGGGTGCAAACATTGATACTTCTATGGGCAGGAACCTCACACCTTACTACTGTTCTTCTGAATGGGTCAGACTGTGTGGGAAGCTTTATATCATACATCAAAATGTAGATGAACTTATTATCTGTGTGACAGAATTGAAAGTGGAGGACTTTTTAAGACTTAATCCTTCTATTCACCATTTTGAAATATGGCTAAGGAAAATCCTGTGTGAATCAAATGGACAAAACCAGCATACAAGAGAAAAACTAATGAATGTACATACTGAAAGGGAACATTTTATTCTCCCCAAGTAATTCATGCCATTTTATGGTTTTATTTGCAATGAAGTAGTCAGTCCTGGCGGGATAGTGAGCTACTTGGCACATTTGTTCAGTTGCATCCATGGAGAGAAGAAACAGCTCTTCCTGGAAAAACGTCAGTTTGTGAGCATGAGAGAACTTTTTCAGGGCTGGTTGTGTAGGATGAGATGTCAGAAGCAGGTGATGCTGGCCAACCATATCTGGCATTGCAAACAGAGTTTTACCCTGGGCTTCAACAAGCATGGAGTTATACCAAGTGTTTCTGGAAAATGTTAACCATGAAAGAGCCTTTTCTCAAGCTGGGCTGTGTCTTCCTGTAACCAGCTTTTCAGGAGAAGGGAGAAGTTGGCCTGAGGTTAACCACCACATGCCTAGCTGGGACCAACTCAGAGATGGTGAATGTAGAAATGCTTAAAATATAATCCATAGCCAAAGCTAGTGCTATTTGCCTAATATCCAAACACCCCTAACAATTTCCTAGAAATACAACTAGTCATGTCCAAGCCCTAGCTAATATTATTATTTAACTGTGACATCAAAATGCCTTAGTCATAGGTTAAGATCCTAGGGTGCTAGTGTCAAGCACATATTAGAATCTCCTTGCTGCCCTCAGAAATTTAAGTTTTAAAGATGTATGTTTGTCTAGCTGTCAGGGCAGCCTGTCCTGGCATTGCTGTGCTAGTACTGAACTTCATTTGATAAAGAAACACCCTGCTTCACTGCCACAACTTCCCCGTCAAAGCGCTTCCTCCACTAACATTTCAATGGGATTAAAAAGTATTAAGAAGCAAAAAGAGGGAATCATAATGGGATTTCTGTAAGATCTCCTATCTTCATTGGATATATGTTATGTTCTCCAGATTTTCTTCTTGTTCTTAAGAAATGTAGTCAGATCTCACTAACTCAGCAGAGTCAGGTTAGAATGCTGCTTACATGGAGTACCCTGTGGGGTTGAAAGCACACACAGCAAGAAGTTTGTTTTAGGACTTAGTATATGGCTTGCTGCCTTGGAAGGCAGTGCTGTAAAATAATCATCAAGATGCCTTATAAAAACAGATCTGAAGGAGTACAAAGGAAAGCTATTTGCAATGCACAGCAATGCATTTTATTGAGCATACACAACCAAGAAAGGTATTTATCTGTACTTCTGAGCACATCTGGAAGCACCCCTACAAGTATACACCCATGGAAGTTCCCTTTTCCAATGAGAAATTAAGACCAAAGACTAACCACATGTGAGCATAAAAATTAATGTGACAGTTTGCATTTAAAGTAAAGGGGGGGAAGGGAGGGAGTGTTAATACTATGTCTGAGTTTCTTTTCTAAACATTTGATTCTGACCACCTCAAGTCTTCCGCCACTTTAACTTGACTACACCCTTTTCGTCACTTTCATTGGAAATTGTACATTTCTTTGAGATGATATACAGGTGTTAATTTTCATTCTGGTAGCAATGGCATTTAGTGCAGGATGAAATAGTCCTACCATTAAATAAGAAGCTAACAGTGGTGTTGTGAAGCTTAATTTGCTTGGAAAGTGCCTTGCAATATTCAGATAAAAGGCACTCTGGATATTCAAAGTATTATTACTGCACAGCTGGTGGTCTTCATGCTGCAGATGTTTCTTCCATGCTGTTGTATGGTTACTTAAGTGGCTTCTTAGTGCAGATGTTCATGAGTAAGCATGCACAACCTCCTCTGCTGATGCTTTTTGACATGGTTTTTACTGCTTCTTGACTTTTGATCTTGAAAACAGTATTCTTCTACTGGTGAGGTGCTACGTGTGTGTATGACTACATCCGTGTTGGTTCAGCCCCCACTGCAAACAACAGCATCTGCAGATATTTACTGTGGGCCTTTCTCTTTAGCCTCCATTTCCTTCTGTGGCTTTTACTCATTCCCACGGTGTTTGACTCTGGGGATTCTGACTCTTCTGTTAATACTCTATCACCACCACTTTCTTCATGCAGACATGATTCCCTTTGTACTCTTTGCCCAGATGGGATCAAGAATTTAATTTAATCTTGATTCTTTCTTTCCTTGGCTGCTGCCACTGTTACATAAATGGATCTCTAAGAATTTCTGGGCTTGTCATTCACAATCTCTCTGAAAAGATTTGAAGATAAGATGAACTTCTAATTTCTTCATGTTCTGTGCAAGTCTTTCTTACAAGTGGAGAGATTTAAGGTATGACTTCAACTGAAATCCACACAGAATGTGCTGAACATGTGCAAATCTCCATGGCTGTATGATTTCATCATCCTGTTTGGTGAGAGAACTAATGCTAAAATTTACCTTCCTCTTGCTTTGCTGTATTTCCAGCAAATGGCAAGATATCCAGTCCAATACAAGGGCAACTGAGTAAACAAGATTTTTTCTAACCTGAAGTACTGTGCATTACTGACTTAAGAGAAGAAAAGAACCAAACCTGTACACACACCGGTTGCACACAGAGAGAAAGAGGAAAGTTCAGCCGAATGGTACTGGTTCTGGTTAATACAGTCTTTATTTACAAGATTCACATGGAAGACAGAATTTGGTACAATATACTGGAACGTTTGTTCTGATAAGTATTTGAAAACCAAGTTTTCTGGGCGATGTATTAAAGAGCCACAATCTTGCAGCTTAGAGGAATGAGTCTTGGCCTTTGTGAGAAGGCAAATTCTTAAAGCTGACTGCATCTAGAAAAATGACTTCAAAAAGAGAAATCCTACTACTTTCTGTAGCATTTAATGCAGAATTCAGCATAAATCATAGCAAAAGGCTCAGTCTACCTGTAAAAATTAGATCTGAAAGAAAGATACCTTGAGAATGCTAAACCCTGGCTACATTATGAGGTGAATTGCACCTTAAAGACTTTCTCCTTTCCCCTGATCTTTAAATGTGAAACAATTTGTCGGTGCTCATGAAATCTTCTAAATTATATCCATGGAGACTATAGCTACCTTTAATACACAGAACTGATAGGGTTTATGCAGATATATACTCTCTGACCCTACTGAAGTGTCACATCCTTTCTCTGGGTTCATCTTGGTAAGCATAATTTTCATTCTGCCTCCCTAGTGTCTCTGAACTACAAAAATTGCTACACATGTGTAACAGAATTTACTCCACGTAACTTCCCCACTATTGCTGCTCCAAGAGGACAGACTTACGATATTTCTACTTGTCCAGATTTCCATATTTTTTCGTCCTTGACTGCTGGTACTGGAGTTATTCTCTTCTTTTGATGCACTTATTTCTAATATTGACGTACCCAGTATCACTGAAAGGATAGAGGGAGTAGAGAGGGAAGGGGGAAAGAGGAAGCGAAGGAAGGAAGTACTTCTAATGTTCTCTCATTACTCACTTCATCTCCCCTGTTTCATGACCAATACCTCCTCCCCTCCTCTGATATATTCCTTTGCTCATTCTTCTTAGGAATCCCAGATGAAACTGAGTCATCATATGGGTAATGTTTGGATTCATGTAATTTCATTCATTATAATATGATCATTTGTGATTCACTATTGCTTGATAACAAAAGATTATTTTACACATTATAAAAATTACATTAAATCACCGGCTCCAGAATGGAGGTGAAAATCAGTGAGGAGGAGCTTTTATTCCTGCCACTTTGGCTTGAGTTTGAAATGTTTCACACAGTAGCTCTGCAAGGAGTAAGCAGGGCTTCCTTATTAACGTAATAAAATGCAGACCATCCTAAGGGGATGCGGGAGTCGCATTCCAAAACCTGCACTGCAAGCAACCAGAATTTAATGGAAAAGGTTGAAAAGATTCTCTTAAAAAAGAATTTTCCTCCTATACATCATAAACTCTATTTTATGCTTTCCCCACTCCCTCCTTTTTTTCCTTACTGGCACAAAAAGAGGACCTTTGTTTTGACAGAGCTAATCTGCTCATGCTTTCATATGGGCCCCGCAGGCTCCCCACCTGTGGAAAGATCCATGAGAGCAGAAAATCTAGTGAGTGAGTTCCACATGCTCTCCTCAAAGGGAAGAAATCAGTGGCCTCACAGAGGTATGGACTGTAAACATTGTGGTTCCCAAGGACCCTTGGAGTACATGAACACAATCTCCTGCACAATGTGCACAATTTCCAGCAATAGTTTTTCCTTCTTTATTGTCTTCTGGGATTCTTCTCTCCATCTGTCAGCTGGGCTTCTTCGGGAGACATGCTTGTATAGGCTGCTTTGCTGCAGTAGTGCTGCCTCCCTTTTCCCAAAGTCTGAAAGGCACACTTGGGGCTGACAGTTTCCACCCGCCAACTTTGCTGGTGAGAAAAGATATAGTAGCTTGCAGCCACTGCCAAGTTTGACAGCAAGCTTCATAACAAACTGGTACAGCTTTGAGATCTCTCTGCTGCTCCTGTAGGGAAGCCAGGGAAGATTTTATGGAGTGAAAAGTGATGGAGAGAGAATGAATTGCTTTGCGGCTCCATCAGGCAACATGTTCAAGGTGGCCAGCACTGAGCACTGATCTGTTCCATAGTCTCTGCCCAGCCAACAAAAAGAGGCAAAACCATATTTAGATATTTAGTACTGCATATACAAGACTAAGTCCAGAATTTATTGTAACGTCTTTGCCATTGGACATGGCTCACAGATGAACAGGAAAAACAACTGTGATTATTCTCTGATAGGGAGCGTTTGCTCACGTGGCTACAATTTCTCATTAAAGTCTGCTGATTTACATCAGAGCTGCCTTTGTATCTAGCCAAGTAAATGACCATGCTCAAACCAACTCACTGGAAGGTAAGTTTCAAGAACAAACCTTGGCTCTGTCTGCTCATATCTCATCCCACTTCACCCAGGATTAGGTCATTCTGGCTTTATAACATCTATGTGGGATTCTGTGGTTCCTGGGCCAGGCTGATATGTCTTGGAGTCGCTATGTCTAGTACAGGAAATTTTAATTCATAGCATTTAAATTCAGAAAGCTTGAATTTAATGTTCAGTGGTGTTCTAAATGAGCCTGGATCCTTTAAAGCCTTGAAGTACAGAACTGGAAAAAAAAAGGCTGATGACAGTTCTGAGTCTTGGCTTCCGTGTTGTCAGCAGGAAAATCTCCATCCATTTCCCTGAAGCCAGCTTTTCATCCGCTGTGTTTTCAAGCTCTGTATGATGTTTTGCACTTGACACCTTGCAGTCAGGAAGGTTAAAGAACTGTGGCAGTATGCAAAGCATACCTTATCCAAAGCTCTCTGCATGTGAAGTGGCAGGCTACGTCAAACTGACTAGAGAGCAAAAACCAGGTCTCTGCCTCCTGGCTAAATCCCTATCACTCTGCTCACCCTCTGCCTCTGGTCTACTGAATCCTGAATGGGTCATGGTAGCACTGCCGCTGTTTTAAGACAGCTGTCCTTGACGGGCCTCACTGTTGGAGTGTCAGTCAGGCTTTAAGCCTGCCAATGCCCATGTGGTCATGAGAACATGCAGAGCAAATGCAGAGGTGCCTGAGGAAATGTAAAGGCAGGAACTAAATATCCATGATGAAAAAGGTCAGCCTTGCTGAAGTCAGAGTAACCCTGCCAGGACTGCAGTTTTGTATTCATGTGTTTGAATCCTGTCTCAATCGTGCTTTATGAGCCTATGTCTTTGTGTGAGTCTGGGCTAGGACAACACAGGAAGCCATAAAACCCAGAAACAGAGTATTTTTTAAAATTTTTCAATTCAGATAAGCTGGCTGTTGTGCCACTTCATCCAAGTCCTATTTTTAGTAACTGCTTTGATGAAGAGCAAAGGAGATCTCAGAGGTGAAATGCATTGTGAGGATGCGACCACCTGGAAGGTGACATTCTCAGTGAGTCTTTCTTTGCTGAGATGAGAGTTTGGCTCTTGTATTCTAAAGAGAGCAAGGTGAGGGAGAAAGCTGTTTTCTAAATAGCAGTCCTATCAGGTCTTTCCCTTGCTGTCTTTCTTTCTTATTTCATCTGGAGCCAGCAACTTTTTAAATGCTCTGCAGCCACCTAGAGGAAAAACACTGCTTGACTGAAGTTAATTTTATATGGATTAAGCCAAGGAGTGGGCTCTGCAGAGTTTAAGAATGTGAGTTTCTAAGCTAGCCAGCCTGTTTATTATTATATCACAAGACCTCATTGGAAATACATACAGTGAGTCATCATCAAAAGCTGAAGATAACTTCAGTTTATGTTTATAGTTCAGAAATATTTCCTGCTTCGTGCTCTCAATGTGCTTGTTATTGGATATAACATATTTTTATGACAAATAGTATAGCAGGGCCACAATACATTCTGTCAGTGACAGAAAGAGATGATCTGGTTTGAATTTTTTTTTGAAGATCTAAAACCTGTATCATTTAATATGTTTATCTAATGACTATGACAATATGCTTTTGGTATCTACATGGTTTATGTTTCTGTAGGGCCATGACTTCAAAACCTCTCCATAATTTTTGAGGTTCTATCTAGGATGTTTATAAGCTCATACAAAACCTCTGGCCTTTCTCAGATGAGGGCTGTCACACAGAATACACTAATGGGCTCTCTGTCTACCAGAGTGAAAGTTGATGCAGTCATATTAGAACCACTTAGTCCATGCCATGTTCGTTTGTACTGTATGAAACACAGTAACAAAGTTTAACTGTTGATTGAAAGTATTTTAATGTATAAAGTTAGATATTAAAATGTGCCTGTCTTTTTGAAATTGAATTAAAATTACTAGGTTTTTTCCTTTTCTAGATAAGATATGGTAGTTCAGTCTCCACTTGACTAGAGAGCTGAGGGATGTATTCTTTAAAAATCAAGTCCAGACGTGGAAAAAAAGATAAAATGTTATGTCAGTTGCAGAATGTAAAAGATCAAAATGATGATGGATTTTCCTTGGTAGCTATGCCAGAGGACACGAAAGGAAAATTCCATTATGATAGAATGTCTCTTGTCTCAAGGCAGATTCACTTTAGCAGTGTAAGTGCTAAGCTAAGCATTGCATGCAGTGAATGGAAATGTAGAATACTAATATGGATATTGAAAAAGTCCACTAACACATTCTCCATTTCTTTTCCTCTCTTAAGAAAGACTTGATATATGCATATAATGTGGTCAGTCGAATAACTTAAATACTGCTATGTTATATCAGAACAGGATCTGTAATAAAGATTCTTACTGGCTTAAGAAATCCTAAACATTATGAAATTTAGGAATTTTTCTAGGTTGTGGCTTGGGAGGGGGGTGATTCTGCCCCTCCACTCCTCTCCTGTGAGACCCCACCTAGAGTGCTGCATCCAGTTTGGGTCTCCAGCATATGAAAAACATCAACTTTTTGGAGCAAGTCCAGAGTAGGGTCACCAAGATGATTAGAGGAATGGAACACCTCTTGTATGAGGAAAGGCTGAGGGAATTTGGATTGTTCAAATCTGGAAAAAAGGAGGCTTCAGGGTGACCTAGTTGTGGCCTTCCAGTACCTAAAGGGAACTTACAAGAAGGAGAGGGATATTTTACAAGGACTTGGAGTGATAGGTCAAAGGGGAATGGATTCAAACTAAAAGAAAGTAGGTTTAGCTTAGATGGTAGGACAAAATCTGTACTGTGAGGGTGATAAGGCACTGGAACATATTGCCCAGAGAAGCTGTGGAAGGCCCATCACTGGCAGCGCTCAAGGGCAGGTTGGATGGGGTTTTGACCAACCTAGTCTAGTGAAAGACATCCCTGCCCATGGCAGGCGGAACTAGATGAGCCTTAAAGTCCCTTCCAACCCAAGACATTCTATGATAATTGATGGGGTACCGGAAACACAGAGTAGGTCAATTTGGCCACAGGAAATCAGTGATGAGCATATAGGCTGTACACTTCAGGCCCCTGGGCCTATGAAAGATGGGATTTTTGGCAGAAAATCCTTTAGGAGTTGACTTTCTTTCTGAACATTGAATAGTATGTTTTTCCAAAACTTTGCATGAATGCATGATAAGCCTTATCTTATAGCTTTAGATATACAGCTTACTGTTACCTTTACCAGTTATGTGATGGGTATTTGAAAGTGGATGACTATGGATGTTAGTTAACCAAAGAAATACATATCTTCAGAAAGCAGATTCTAGCTTTTGAACCTTCAGTATCAGATTTCAGGTCATACTCCTAAATGTGGTTCTCTTATATTGTTGTTGGTCCAAATATTTTATTGCAAATGTCCTCTTTATAAGGGGTTTGGATACTCTGCTCTAGTGCAGTGTTATTATGGTCCTGGCATCTTCCAGCTAGATATACAGTCCACAGATCATACAATGCACAGGCAACCAAATCCTCTTTGCAGTAATCTCTTCAAAGAGGGTGGAGAAAACTTTATGTATACCACTCCGGTATGCAAGTAAAATGACAATATTTTTTATGGGTATTTTCAGTATATTGGGCAGTTGTTTGAAATGGGTTAAGAATCTTATGCTGTATTTCCTCTTTATTCCAATAATTCCAGTTACAGGGTTGTATGTAATGTGCACAGAGGGGTGTTTTTTAATTGTTTCACTTCAAGGTATATGCTACATATGAAGTCAAACCACTTGAATTCTCCTGCATACGGATATTTTTTTCAAATGCCAGGACTATTTATTTCAAATGCCATGGCTGCATAACGAAGCTGAAACTCTGCATGGTGCAGAGAAACAGAAACAGAAGAAGAGGAGGTGAAAACTCTTTTCCACTTTTTGAAAATGTGTGGGAGTGCAAGAGGTCAGCTCTTCCACAGCTGTGGGTGGCATTTTCCATATTCTGTTGGGAGTTTTTCAAGCAAAAATCCACTCTTTCTAAAGGTGGGAAGTCAGCTGCTCAGCTGTAGTGTAACCTTCAGCTCTAGGAAATATTCTGAGTCATACCAGATGCTTCTTGGAGTCCAGCATGGGACTACATTGTCTTCCTTAGTCATTGTTCAGCTATTTCCCCACGGAGGGATTTTAGCCAACCTTTCCATTCTCAGGACCAGAAAGTACAATTAAAGCTACAGATGCCTGTAAGGATCCAAGCACAAAAAGCAAAAAGCCTACTTGACATGTTAGTAGGGCTATTATCATGAAGAAAGAAGTAAGTAAGGTTACTGTACCATTTCATTCTTTATTTGGTTCTTCTTCCCTCCTTCCTTCCTTTTAAGTTCACTTACCACTGGTACTATTGAGAGAGATTATAAATAGGTGTCAGGGTAGTGTTGTCTTGACAACTTCTTTTTCACGAGGTTTCAGAAAATGTTCCAGAATGTTTCATTGTTAATTTTGCCATATTCTTGTGGGTAATGTTGGTTAAAGCAATGAAACACAATTCTGGCACAGAATGCTTTTTATATAAAGGTTAAAAATACAAGCAAAACACTCTTTTTGGCTTTATCCAAAGGCTTTTGGATAATATTTTTAGCAGCACATAGTGTAGGCTTGTGGTGATATTGTGCAGCACAATATGTTTCTTTTCAGGGGTCTACATGGAAATTCATTTATTCAGCATTTGGAAAATACCATTTTTTCTTATCCTTTGTGAGGGAAATATGGGTTCTGATATTTTTAAGAAGATGTATACACAAAGAAACAAAAATTGAATTGCTGTCTGTCTTTGCAATGTTGGAAATTACCAGCAGTAATTACCACTTGCATTGCAAGCATCCTTCTCCCATGTTGACTCTAATTGCTTTGGAAGGGTTCCTTGGCAAAGCAGAGATAGATATGGGTATCTTGTGTGATTCTGTTTAATTATCTGAGTGCCAAGTCTATATCTGGACCAGGAACCATGATACTCAGAGTTAAATTAGGACACTTCAATGTGTGTGTAACATGACTGCTATGCCCCAAAAATCTTAGATCATATGCAGCTCTTTCCTTTTGATGGAACTGTGTATTTTATAATTCTCTCTGCTTAGCTCAGTGTGGCAATACAGTCCATGGTTGAATCAAAGTTGCACAAAAATCACGAATCAGGATGAAATTTGAATGCGTGATTCAAACAGATGCCTATTACTGCAAACTCCTCCTCTGCATTCTACCAAAAAACAACAGTCATATTCTCAAGCATTATGGCCAATGCTTTCTTTATAGGAATGAGATTTCCCCATGGAGACGATATGCCTGCAGTACATTTGCTATGCACAGCTCACTGAAGATGAGCTGTGAGTTCCCTTTCGGCTCCTACGCTCGTAGGGATGTTCTGGAGCCTGTTGAGCAGTGTGGGAGTTCTTCAGCACGGGGCATTCTCCAGTACAAAATGCACATAAGCTGCTTGCCAGTTTTTGTGGGCCCTTATTTTCACACTTACCAGAAAAAAGGGTTGGGGCACTGATGATTTAACTTTGTTATAGATGCCTTTATCATATATCCAGTTTAAGGCAATGTTTCCGATGTTGTATGGGAAAAGCACAGAGGGAGTACAGACATGGTTACCTGGTATTGGACGAAATGATCCTTGAAAATGACTGACTTTGCTGTATGAAACAGTCTGTTTCCCAGGCTTTGAATGAATACTCAATAGATTTAAAAATTTCTGTGTTTTCAGCAGCCTTCAAAAATTACTTTGACTTACTTGTTTTATTGGTTTTGCATTAATATTAGTAAACTCTGGAGAAAGAAAGAATGATCTCAGGCCTTTGATCTCAAGCCTCAAAGCCATTAAAAGTCTCCAGCTCTACATACTGTATTTCAGTACTTCAGAAAGGTTAAACATGCACATGCAGACAAGTATGCCATAGCAACAGCATCAGGCTTCCCATTACGTATTGGAAAATGGCTCATCTTCTCATCTTCTTACCTTATGAAATGTCTTTTCTATCTGTGGCCAGAAATAAAGGCAAGTCATTGAACTTTGTCAAAAAAACAGCCCAAACTAACTTTCTCATAACAACTTAACTACTGACAGAGGCTTTAATTTTTCCTAAAATTAGGCCAAGCTTGTACCAAAATTTGGCTTACCCAATAAAAAGTTATCCCAAGAAATCATGTCTCACAGGATGGTGGGGCTAGAAATTAATCTTCCTGTCTAGGCAGATGACTCTTCAGGCTTTAAAGTTTGCAAGTGTACAGCTTATTCCAAGTATAGAGGACAAACCCCATCACCACCTGATGCTTCTTCATATACATAAAATGTATGTAGTGATGCACTATCTCTAATTGCTTTTGTAAAATCTCTCGAGATCTACTGATGGAAAGAGGAAGATGTTATTGTTTTCCATCTGTGTGGAACAACTCAAAGGTACCAAAATTTTTGAAAAATGCACTGCATCCTGTTTTGAAATGTGGGGGAAAATTAAGCCCCTCCTAAAATGATTGATTCTGGGTTTGGGTTCACGTGTATTGCAGAGGAAAATGAACTGCTGATGTTCAGCAAGTGAACATCTGCAATTTCAATCCTTACAGACTAAGGCTGTAGACTTCACTGCTGTGATCTTTTCTTTTTCTTTTTTTAAATACTGCATGTAGCACAGGAGTCTGTTCTTCACCCTTTGTAGGACTTGGAGATTTTCCATAGTTTAATATGAAAAAGGGCTGTTGCTGAAGTAGTGTAGTTATCCAGTTTACTTTGAAGAGGTGGCAGCAGAGTGTCTGTTTGTCTCCTTCAAGGGTGTGTCCCACAGCTGCCGGATGCCTTCACTTTCATGGATTTCCCCTTGCAACAGTTTGTGATTATACACACCCAATTAAGGCCATCTCTGACACATACCCTGCAGGCAGCACAGACAGCATCAAAAGGGATCACAGTGAGGCACTTCGTACCAGCTGAGGGCTCAGAGGTTGGCTGTGTTCCAGTGTGCATTTGGAGCAGGGATACCAGATAAAGTGCAGGGTCAAATCCAAGTGTTTTTCTTTTTCTAAATGTAAATATGTCCTTAAAATAAATGTAATTTTCTTTTGGACCACAACATAATTGCATCTCTGTATGATTTCACTGGGGGCAAAACTAAGATTGCCTGAAGTATCTTGTTTGTATTTCCATAGCTAGTAAAATAGCTTCATTTTATAAGTAACTTATGCTGCATTCTTCTTCTGGGATTATTTCTGTCTGACTGTAATGTTTTGAGGTTTAGGTTTCTAGTATGTTTTTACTTCATTTTTGCAAATGCTTTGTTCTTGGTAAGTCACAATACCCCACAAGACCCAAAGTCTCCATTACTGTGCAGTACAGTAAATTGTCAGTAGAGCTCCATTATTGGCATAATTCCAAAATTTTACTAAAATGTATTTTTTTGTTTGAACAGTCCAGTCAGAGTACAGATAAGATGTGCATACATGCAGTTGGTGTCACCAAATCTCTTTATCAGATTCAAAGGAAGAATGATAAGAAGGCAGACTCTGGGGAAGCAGAGATTATTTTTTGAAATGTATCACTGGAGAGGATAAAAAAATAAATGCTATGGGCATACTGAACTTTTTTGCAAGAGGAAAGGATTAGGGTAGCACAGAAAAATCAGTTTTTCAATTTGCTTAGTAAATCATCCGATAATAGCCCTTTAACACAACTGTAGGAATAATAAATGTGAGAAATGTAATTAAGTGCAAGAAGTAAACAACTTTGGATATAAATACAGACCGAAAGTCAAAGCTTGGCCATGGGCCATTGGCAGGTCACCCTCAGAGCCAGCCCCCAGAGAACGGACATCTATGTCCTTGCTTGGAACTGCCCTTTCATTAGGAAATTAAAGTAGGTTTTATTTTTATTCACTAGGCTTGGCAGCTGTGGATATAGGTTTCTTTACTCTCATTTTTGATTTAACATTAATTAATTTAATTAAATCTACAAATAGTTAGAAATTGTAATTCATTAATAAAACTGCTGCAATCTGACAATGGCTCCTCAGCTAAACCTAGGGCTTTACCCCAGCAGCTGTCACCAGGATTAAACATGTAATGAAAATAAAAATTACACAAGCAATTCAGTATGTAATGAATCAGCAGATTCTTTGTGTTTCACAAGGCATGCTACCTTCCTCAGTGGACACCTATGCTGAACAATGTAGCAAATGGTGCTGATCCCAGCCAAAGCTCAGATGTTTCGCTCTGGAGCATATCAATGCCAAGGGTTAACGGGTTGCTCACATGCATTTAGGAGCTAAGCTCTGCTCTCTCAAAGAGCATGACTGCCTTCCTGCAGACTGGGAACAGTGCCCTCCCTTCCCTAATCCCTCAGACTCTGCCTAGGCTTTTCCAGGGTCTGTGCTAGCCTTGCTGTGTACCTGTTAACTATTAAAAAAGCTTGTGTGATTGATGGTGAGCCTGGACTTTTCCTGGTCTTATATCTTTTTCTGATGCAAGCATCTGAGATAGCTGTAGGTTCATTGACTCAGTGCAAGAGGCAACATCTCTCTCCAAGTAATCGTAAAAAACCAAAAAATAAAGTATGCTCTAAAAAGCAGAGTAAGTACCTCAGATTTAGGGTTTTATAAGTTCTTAGTCAAGGAAGTTGGTGAACATATAGCCAAGCTGATACTGGCAAGCATCCGTAAACACCATGGACATCAATAATGACTAAATCTAAGTGGAGAGCAGTGAAATGTGTTTCATAAAGGGGTCTGGCACAGAAACAAAAACATGATAAAATGGTATCTTGATAATCAACTATTTACAGAGATTAGATACAGACTTTCTTTGTGATAATGATTTGTTTCAGTAACAAGCAAGTATCTACTTCACTGTAAAAATGAGACATGCACCTCTTAAATTCCATGGGATATATGGAGCAGTGTCTGCTGCAGAGATACTAGGAAGAGATCACAAAGAGATGTTGTGGCCAAAGGAAACAGTGTGAAGTTATTTAGTGTGTCAGAAAAAAGGTGACCCTTTGTGCTTATACAAGGTCTTTTATCAGCTGACAACATCAAACCACCGCAAGGATGTTGTGCTAATCTATTCCTTGCCCATCAGCTGTGATATACATACAGCAACATCTGTTACTGGA
This sequence comes from Rhabdornis inornatus, assembly GCA_013397075.1. Taxonomy (NCBI): domain Eukaryota; kingdom Metazoa; phylum Chordata; class Aves; order Passeriformes; family Rhabdornithidae; genus Rhabdornis; species Rhabdornis inornatus. Next base: position 181,583 of record VWZS01002375.1, on the reverse strand, counting down.
AAAGATGTAAAGGGACCTACCGCAGGACTAAAGTGAAATAAAATTACATTGTCCTTAGAAAGTAAAGTTATTGCAAGTGAAAACAACTGGTCTGTAAATACAAGCATGTTAAATATTTGATCCAAAGCAATTCTGTTTATTCACAGCACATATATATCAGTGAATCAAGGACAGGTAACCTTTTTACATTAGCACTTGTGTTACTTATTTGTCACAGTGATTTTTTAGGTAATTTCATGCTGAGGATCCACTGAGAGTAAATTTTTTAAAACTCATGAAAATGTCAAGCAGAACTCTCAGGTCACTGAAGCAGCCGGTGACTTTGGCATGGGGAAATGCTCCTCTTTAAGGGACACTGTTGGACTTACAGAAACAGGCTTGTCTGTGTTCAAGGGATCACTAATCCTTTCTCCTAGTTTTGAATAAAGGTTTATAAACACCTTCTGGTGGCTATAACAGGACCGGGCCAGCTGAGAAGTCCATGGCATAAGCATAGAGAGACAGGAACAATGGAGTGGCCTCAAAACATAAAGGCTTTTAATGTAACAAAAATAACAAATGTCTGCACTGTTTGCAGGCACGCATCCAAAGACCTGTGGGAGTAGCCAACTTAACAATACATACGGGTATCTGAAAGCAAAAGTCCAATCACAAATGAGAACTAGGAACATGTCTGGACACGCCCCTACATGTCCCTACATGCCCCATGGTTTTAGGTTAAAATCTCCAGTATCTGTAGGTGAAGTCACACCCTTGCTCCCACCCACCAGATCCAATTCCACAAAGGGTTCTCAATTACTCTAGAGCGAAGTATGGGCATAGGGCTCCTGATTACTTTGGCTGAGGTCTTGCAATGTTTCCAAGCTATTACCTCTTCTGCTGTGGAAAAAGTTTATGGGAAACGAAGCCTATATCTATCCTTTTCCTATAGACAATTAATATTATGGTCCACAGGAAGAGCAACTAACATGAAGAGCACATTTTTCATTTCAGCCCTTCATCTTTGCAAGTGGATTTGTGCCTTTGTCCTCCCAGCAATGTGAAAGCCCCTGAACATGCATGGAGCAGGGGGGCCTTGACCGTTGACACCCAAGATTCATGCACAGAGCACCTTCAGTGGAAAGCAGAGGAACTGAGGGCATGATTTTCAGGCTATGCCTTCCCTTATCCTTCACCTTATCCTTGCCTTTTAATATTTCTGCTGAGAGCAGTAGATACTCAGCATTTCTGAATTCACATTGCTACACATGCAGAAATGTCTAAGCATTTTGCATATGGAGAAGCCACCAACTGCAAATCTCTTGGCTCTTGCCAGTTATATTTTAGGTCTGTGCCAAACAGGCACATGTTCTGAAAGAGCTAACTTGAAATATAGTGGTGACATCCACAGTATTGGTTTCTCATAGGGCCACGTTAGCAGCTTTGCTCTCTATCATTGTGGATATACATCAGAATGCAATGAAAGAAAAGACTGGGCAGTATGAACCATGCCTGAGGGATTTCCCAGCATGAAACTGCTCAGTTATGCTGCATCAACCCTTTGGAGTATCTTATAGTCTGGCACTTAGTCGTGATGCTGCTGAGAAAACAGGCATATAGCTCTTTTCGTGCCTTGAAAGCAGGAAGAGTCTGGAGGTAACCTGGAGAGAAGGCATCATCTCTTACATGGAGGGACATATGTTCATTGCCTACAGAATTTGTACTCCTAACACTACTGTTATCATTGTTGGTAAAATTATTAAGTTATTACTTTCTAGGAATAAAAAGTTTTTATCTTATTTTGACACAAAATCATTGCAAAAATGGAGTTTGCCTTCCCCCATTGTGGTCTCAGTCCTCTCTACCTGCCATTTCTTGGATCTTCTCAACTCCCTGTTTCTGTATGGTTCCCTGGTGCTCTGGAGGCTTCTCTGCAGTAAAGTAGCACACCAAAAAAGATATGAGTCCTTGGGATGTAACTGCGGGGATGCCTTTAACTTTCTTGCCATTTGGCACAAGTTGCTGTGGCATTGAATGTCATGTGACTGGAGAGTAAACAACTCCAAACCTCAGACAGACATCTGCCAAAGCATTCCTTTCTTATTTGTTTTGGGGCTTTGTTCTGCAGGTCCTGTGTGACAGACATGTGTGAGTGTCCAATCCATAGAAACTGCTACTGTGAGTCATTCCTGGCATACGCTCGAGCCTGCCAGAGGGAAGGGCTGAAAGTCCAGTGGGTGCCGGAGCAGAACTGTGCAGGTATGTATTTTGGGACTGCTTCTTTGTAAGCCGTTGCATAGGCTAATAGGCTACGATCATACTATCCTTTTACTGGTGGAGTAGGATCAAAAACGATACAGGAATTGTACCAGCTTGGAAGTTCTTGGAAGTTTTTCTTCAGGGATATGTAGACTGTTGATTACAGAAAAAGTTTAAACTCCTTTGACCTCCTGTCAAAACATAGTTATATTTCTGGGGACAGCATGCACATATAATTGTAGTAGGTTCAATAAGGAAAGAGGAGCAAATGTGTTTAGTGGAAATACTAAGATGCAAACTTGCATTAATTATTGCATTTGGTCCATACTCGCTGTATGATTGATTCAGACTGCATTAATTGCAAGTAATTGTGAGTAATTGCTTCCATGAGAAGCAGTGGCCTGTGGCTATGGGCACTTGAACTAAAATGCAATATTGCAGATGAGTATTTCCCCTGATGATGGTCTCATTAATTTAGGATACTCTGTAACTGCATTGGTTTGCATGGAAATGTATTCAGATATATGTAAAGCAATTAACAGTAGTTGAAAAAAAAAAGCAATGAGAGGAGGATACTCAGTGCTGGTCTAAGAGCTATCACTCTGTAGTCCATTTTGGTGATTGTGTGTGGTTCAGGGTCTACTCTCTCAACTTCAATTTCCTTTTCTGTTGAAGGCATTTTAGCAGGGATGGGTGAGTGACAGAGCAAATTACGTTTGATTGACTGTTCCCAAAAGGTTCACTTTTTTTCTTACAAAGCAACAGGACAATCCAAACATGGTGTCACTAAGTGAAAACCCTATTCAAGTGTGTGGTCTTAGACAGCACTAGTAATGTGCATCATGTTAATCTATTGATCTAGTAGCAGATCCATGCAGAACCTGAAGCAAGCATCATGATTTTTTTTCCAAAGCAGTTCAGACTGAGACCTCACTATGGCAGATGCTGTAAAAAGAATAAAAACTCCTTGCTTGCAGCCCCTGCCTTAAGGAGTTTATACAAGTGTTGACATATCACGACTTAACTAATTGAGGCTTCATTTCACACTATTTTTTCTGGCATCTTACCCAAGAGAAGAAAATTTTCTGAGGCAAAAACAGTCCTTGAGAGAACATTATGGAGGAATTTAAACACACAGCCTCCATTAAAGCTAACGAAAGAAGTTTTTAAATTATAATGAAATTTTAAAATTCTTCTAGAGGGAAAGGGGAAATCTTGTTAAGCAGAAAATATAGATAAGCCATATAAGGCTAAGTATCCTCCAAAAACATTTAAGTATCCCATATCAGATTTGTAGCACCATCTTCTAAGTAAGTAATACAGTAGGCATTAAATTAAAGTGCATTCACTGCTTTCCATATGGTTCCAGTGGCCACGACCAAGATTTTAATCTTTAAATTACTTTCTTTCTCTCCAAAACAAGTAGTTGCAATTATTGTTCAAAAAGTTCAAAGTAAAAGTTCATGGTTGGGAAACAACATTTTTGTGATAAAACTTTAGCATTCTATGACTCATTTCATGCTTGACATTTCATAGCTGATGGGATACTTGAAAGAGTTGTGTTCTGATGAAAATGGAGTATGCTTATTAGTAAAGTCAGATTTTAATTATACTTTTGTGTGTTTTAAGACCAGATCTTGTGTGGTTGCCAGTTGCTCTACTCTAACTGCTGTGGGCTTAGCTCATCTTTATGATCTTCAGAAAACTTGTGTTGTCTGGAGGGCCAGCCAAATAGGATGCTCAGGAGGCTGAATTGCATGTCCTGTTCCCTACATGCTCTCTCCCCCAGTGCAATAGCTTATCCTCCTCTACATTATGCTGCAGAGCACTGCTGCTCAAGGTTTGCTGTCCTATGACGTTGGCTCATTAAAGGGAATGTCAGCTGTCATTTAACTGGAGGAGTGAAAAGTGGAAGATATTGAGTAAAGAAAATGGTTAGGGTAGGAAAAGGTTGGTGAGATCCACACGGGAACTGAGAGGGTTAGAAAAAGGATATGCATTGCCATGGAAAGTAGTGGGGAGTTAGACCTGTTAGGATGGGCATAGGAAAAAATATGTTTTTTGAAGGAGAAATTAAAAAACCAGGAGAGCCAGTATGAGGGAAGGAAGAAATAAAAAAAAGTGATACATGGAAGAGGGAAAATAAAGGATAGAAGTAGAAGGAAGAGGTTTGAAAAGGAAAGGAGAAAGAAATTTTTTTTTTTCCAAGAAAGGCTAAACAAGAAGTTTATAAAGTACAATGAAGTAAACGGAAGTGGTGAAAGGCCTTGGGATATAGTAATTTAACACTGCATTTCTCAGGATACCGAGAGAAAGAAGGCTCAAGGATGGTAGAAGGCAATAACTCCATGCCATGGGCATGACTACACATGCAAAAAACTAATAAGATAAGAGCTATAATATAGTCCAATAAAAAGTGCTATAATAGGGGCTATAATGATGTGCTGACATGTTGCAACAGTTTCATAAAATCTGAACAATTTTCTCTTTTTTTCTGTGATCAGTCAATTGAAGTGGAGGGAGAAGAGTGTATATCTGATTTTGACTCTTCTCCTTTGGATCCCTTTTCTACTGGAGAACTTTCTGGCATGTGTCACTTATTTTCCCTGCTATCGGTTGCTTTCCTTTAACTGCTTTATTCCCTGCATAAATGTATCAGGAGGACTATTCTGGCTTTTCAGTGGCTACTTACTGAAAACTGAAAGTTGTAAATATTAACAGGACTGTATCATGGGAAGGTCAGTTCCCAGATCTATCACCTTTAGCTCTGTTAGAAGGAGATTTTGTAAATTGCAAGCACTATGACTGAAATGCCATTTGGAAGTCTTATAGAAGACCTCCAAACTGTGTAACACTGACAGAAGAAGCCAGAAGATTCATTGGTGCTTAAATATTAGTTCAGAATTTTCTGTGAAATCAGATTTAACAGATGTCATCTACCAATGGAATCCTTCAGCAGTTATGCTACATATTTTGGCTTTTGTGTTGGGGAATAAGAGTTCCTCCTAAATAATTATGGCCATGTCTACAAAGACAGGTGCAGAAGCCTCCTCTGTGAAACTTCCAAAGTGGCTGGACTAAACCAGGTCTAGTCTGCAAACTGTAGCCTTGTTAGGCCGGGTTTATTAGCTCAGACACAGTGCTGTATTTGTGTGACTATATGGCTTCTGGACTGGAGCTGGCTTTATCCCGCCAGCTCAGAAAGTGGTCTGAGGAAGCTCACATCTGTCATGCCAAACACATGTTCTAGAAGAAGAGTGGAAAAATCCTGCTGGGACTGGTAATGTTTCAAAATACAGTATTATTAGTAACTTTTGTACATTGAGTTTGGATTTTTTAATTTTTTTTTTGCTAGTCTTCTAAGGAAGTTATTAGTAACAGACCTCAGTTCTTTAAGAGAGCAATTTGTCTTAAAAGATGGGTGAAAAGACACCACTTCTGTTTTCCATGTTTACGTGGTAGTGAATCACTTCAGCAGTTCCTGGAACACCTTCTGCAGAATGTCTTTACTTTTATATTTTAAACTGTTGATGAAGTGGAATGTTCTGGATCAGTCATAGCACATGTTAACAACTGAATCACTCAACAATAAAAGCCAGTTTTAGGGGACTTAAACAGCAGCCATTTTACTTTTCTGATTTTTCCCTTGACATCATGTTAATAATGCCGTTATAGGCTGCCTACAGCAGAAGATAGTCATCATATCTTCTTCATGGCATTCGCTGAAGGATAAGGAGGTGTTTTGACATCCCACATCCATGTGTAAAGCAGAATGGGGAGTACTTACAGACTTCTGAGGGCAGGCTGTAATAAGTTCTCCTTTGCTCTGGGGCAGAGATAAGGAAGTGGAAAGGAGCCCTTAGCCAACTTTCCTTAAACCTACCAGCTGAGGAAACAAACAGAGCTCAGGTGGAAGGAATGGGCCAGCTATTACTGCACTAAAGCTTCGTGGGATGAAACCTGTGTAGCCTTAAAACTGAAGCTTGCATTCCTTTCTATATGGAAACCACATGTGCTGAAGTCTAATGTTTGTTTTTGGTTGGTCAATTAGAGATCCTACAAAGGGAAGCTCATTTTCAGAGAGGAAGGATAAAAGCTTCCAATAAACAGCTCCTGTAAGATAATTCACATTGAGTATGGACAATCACTAACTGTCCTTGAACATCTTGGTCTACTTTTCTAGTCAGTTAATACATTATTTGCAAAGCTCTGGGGAGATCTGCGCATTTTCCCCTCTCACAGAGATTCAATCTCTATTCTTTACACACTATGTAAGTTATGAAACTTAGAGTTTCCTGGGAATCTAATGTTTTATTCTATGCTTAATATTGCTTGCATGTTTTTCCCACCTTCTAAATTTCCTATTTCATTTAAAATTTTTTTTAGGTTTTGCTTCTGTTTGTTTCTTCTTAAGTATGCATGGAAGTTATTATGCAGTGCAAGACAGAAGTGTAAAGTTGGTGAAATATTCTCAAAAGATCTATGCTCACAAATGGAATGAGCCTATCTTGAACATAGCTGACAGATATTTGTTTCCAGCCTATTCTAAAACAATGTTCAATTAAAGATGTCTCACAGAGTTTCTAGGTTGCTCTTGATACTTTCTTATGCTTAAAGATAGAAAGTTGTGTTTTTTCTCCCCTGATATCTAATACCCATCTAATAGTCAGCATTTAGTTCTCTGTAACACCATGGTAGTTTTCCTCTATCATATTTTTTTTTACAGTCTTGTGTTTGTTTATTAATATCTGTGTCCTGAGAACTGTGTGCGAATAAATTCCATAAAATGCACAGGACATAAAACTTGAAAGAAGCTCATGCTGTTTTGAAGATCCCTTAGTGGTGAAAAGGAACCCCTTAAATTTATGATATCTTAGCAATAAGACATCATAAATTCTCTTTGATACACTCATATATATTTAATCAATTAATTTCTATTTTCTCTTTATGAATAATAACAGTACTGTAATGACACTGTAGGCCAATTTTCAAAACAAAACAGTGGTTTTTGTCCATAGCAAAATTGTCACTTAAAAAAACTTGACCTTCAGTCTCTCTCAAAGTTGAAGAAACTTTCCTAATTCAATCACCTCTCTGAAAATAGCATGAGATGATTCTGGTTGCTTGAGAGTCCCTTACCATCTATGAACTATTTTATCACTCCTTGTTTTTGACATCAGCACAGCTGTTAAAAAGAATAACAGACTTTTATTTGCCATCGAACTGTGTATTATTCTCCATACTAAAAAGGCATATAAATATAAGCGATATAAAATGTTGAGAGTTTTAATATTGATCTGGAGGAATTATAGTGCTTTTAGGTGAGCCTTCAGTGATCTTTTATGTTTAAAATGCATTGAACTGTCAGCTACAGAAAGTAATGAATAGATACTGGAATCATTAAGTACAAGAATCCTCACTATCAGTGATCTCTTGGTAAAACAGGACAAAGCATGGATACAATTGATTTTTAATTTTTGTTGTTTTTTTGTTTTAGAAATGGTGCTTCTGGATTAACAGCATTGATTTAGTTTGCTGCAATATGAAATACAGAAAGTATACTCTTAGGATCAGAAATTCTAAGGGAGTGAATGATTCTCCTTTCTCTTCTTTCTGTAGGAGCGGAACTGATAATAACTGTCTGTCCTTGTAAATGTTTCAGAAATCTTTTATTAAAGGCATTGTAATAAATAAATAGTGTTAATCCTTTAGTATGAAGTATAGATCTGCATATAGATAGAAACCTTGCCAAAGCTTTATATACCATTAGCTTCATTAAAATTATCAAAAAGTTCATTACTGCTGTGGACTTGATAGCTTTTGATGGGGAATTTTGCTACTTTTATATTTATTATGCAATATAGTAGAATCATTTTACAAGTAATTTTTTCCTCTGGATAATCATCATGCCAAAATATGCTTTTTTATATTTGCAGTAGAAACTAAGCAAACAGATAAGCAAATTTCCTTGTGAAGCTCTGTGTAATATGCATATTTTGTTCTTTTAACTCCTTTCAGCAACCCAGTGTAAACACGGTGCAGTTTATGATACCTGTGGTCCGGGATGTGTCAAAACATGTGACAACTGGAATGAAATTGGACCATGCAACAAGCCCTGCGTTGCAGGGTGTCACTGCCCAGCAAATTTAGTTCTTCACAGAGGAAGATGCATCAAACCAGTCCTGTGCCCACAGCGGTGACATTCATTCTCTTTCCGTGGACACTAATGCAGGTGGTCACTGACCCCTTTCATGCTCACAACCAGTGAAGGACTCCAGCTGTTTGTGCACAGATTCTGCAAAGTAAACATTTACTCACAGAGTGTAAATATGCTCCTCTGTGTGTATTTGTGTGTCTCTAAGAACACACATGTGGCACCTCGAAAGATATATAAATGTATACTGTGTGTATTTGGACACACATGTCCATACACAAGTGCCCTAAACGTAAGTACAACCCATATATTTATATATATGTCCACACAATTATACATAATTTCTATATACTATAGAAGGATGAATTATAATATGTATATTTTTTGCTATGAAGTTTATGTATTATTATTTCTAGAACCCTGATCTGTAAGTCGTTGTATAAATAAACCAGGTGTTTTTAATATAATATTGTGGCATGAAAAGATTGGATGACTTTGCTGTTGCATAAGTTTGTTGTTACCAAGGAAACTTTTCTAGCACTGCCAGGCTGGATTAGTTTCAACACAGAACCTGGATTTACAGTTGTACAGGAAACACATTTCTCTGGAGATGGAGGATTTATCTAGGAATATTTCATGCCTACCTTAGAGCTGCATAGTGATTGGTGACAGTGCTTAATCAGGCAGAGAAAGCTGGGGATTGGCTTTTATGCTTTACTGAAATAACTTTGCAAAATGGTTTCCAAAGCTGGTTGGACAATGGCCAGGATAGAGATATTTCTTTCTGGAAGAGCACCAAAGAGTCAGGGCCAGATTTTTGAAAGTGCTAGGCACCCAACAACTCACTTTGAAAATCTGACCACTTCCCATTTCATATCCTAATGCCCCCTCTCTGTTGTTGTGTTTGGCAGTAACTGTGAATACACAATGAGGAGCTTGAAGAAAATATTCATGTGCATATTACCCCCTTTAACATGTTTGGAATGCCTAGGTTTGTTTCATGTCTCCCCCAAATGTTTTGCAGAAAGCAAATCCCACACTGAAATATTTGATTTCAGGGTACCTTAAAACATAAAATAATGCCAGGCTTAGTAACTCATTTATCAGCATGGTTTAGAAGAAAGACAAATTCTGCCTACCAAAAATCAGTAGAGAATGTCAATTGCTAGTTGGATAACTGCAAATTATTTCCTTAGTGGTCTTTTGGTTGAGGTTTACGAACATGTGCTCTCTGTGAAGTTTGCGTGACTTCTGAAGTCTCCCAAGGGAGAAGCAATAATACGTGATTTCATTAGAAACAGTTAAAAAAAGCCATGCAACTTTCTCAAGCCTGGAGGGACAGGGGACTAGTCTTCTTCACTGGAAAGCCTCTTGTAGAGACAGATGGAATGGTCTCTGGAGATGATAGAAATCTTTGTACATCTGATTTAGGTTAATAACGAAGTAATATCCTCCCATGGAGCTACTTCCATCATGCCTTGCATTGAAATTGCACATTGTAATGCTTTGAACAACTTTCTCCTTTACTTCTTTTCTATCAAGGAAGTTAAGCAGGGCCCGAGTTTACAGTGAGTGGGTAAATGCACTTGGGTTATACAACCTGTCTATTATCACACCCTGGAGGAAGATGCTGAGTGAACCTGCCTAACTTAGGCACCACACTCTGCAAAATCCTGTACCACCACAGTGTTAAAAAGAGCTGCGCATATAATGCCAAGAGTGTTCCATGGATGTTCATCCAAATCTTAAATAAACTCAGCTTGATCTTTTTATGTCCCTTTTGTGTTCGTTTTCTTGGAACAATCAAATAATTCAGTTTTACTGGCAGAGAGGGTTTTGAAGACTCATACACAAGTGCACTGAGAAGCAGAATTTAAAATGTGCAGATCCCATCAGAGCAGGAAACTAGAAGAGTTTTATGTGGCCCATGTGCTAATTGAATAGCAAAGTTGAAATTTAGAACAATTGCTGTGGGCTGAAAGAGTGAAAATATAAAATAGCAGTCAATAAAATAATTTAAAGTGTCAGTTAAACCAAAGAGCTTTTCAGCTTGTGAGCTTTCAGTACTGAGATATGGGGTCTAAACCATTGGAAAGAATATTTGCCTACCTTTAGTTCAGGGCAGATTTTAATTACTTACCGCTCAATGTTTCCAAAATAAAAATACAGGCAACGTGAATACATGAACATGAACAGTGAATACATCTGTCTTTCTCTTTTCTCCTGACTTATAAAGGTGAGTGAAAGGTGAAAGGAGAGCCCTCCAGCTCTCTCGGTCCACTGATCACATTCAAGCTATGCTTAATTGATTCTAGGTGAAGAGGTGACTCCATCCTTCTGTAGGGTGAACTCTATTTTTAGATCTTAGAATGGTTCAGTTTGAAACCTGAGCCAGGTCATCTCAAAATGAGGACTTATTTCTTGGTTTAAGTTTTCATATCTGCCTAATTAATACTAGATACATGCTTTTCAGTTTAGTGATGGAGACTGAGGAAGAGAGGAAAATGGTTTTAACTCTAAGCCAAGTGCTTGTGCCCTTATGATGCTATAGAGCTTTTTCCTCCAAAATCCACAGTTTTCAAGGCGAGAGTAAGCTATAATCTGTCTGCTCAGTTCACAGGTACCATCTAAGAAAAGGTTGTTCTGTTTTTCTAGAAATTTCCCCCAAATTTCCACCTGGAAGAAGTTTTACATCTGTATCTGTGGTTACCCTGTGCCTAACTGAACTATTGAGATCATATCAGGCCCAGGTGGGCTGTTGTTCTCCACTCTTCACTTTGTCTTTCTCCTTCAAGGCCATTCAAAAGTTGAAAGTCTAGCCCAATACCATTATTACCACTGGCTTCACAGAGTTTAGGTTGAAGCCCATCTTCCTCGTGCTGTCTTTCCTCATGGAATATTGCCCCTAGGATGCTAGAGCTGGAAGTTTCCTGTATATCACTGGGGATTTATTTTTTTATGAAATTCACTGGCAATACAATTTTAGTATTCTAAATGTGTTTAATGTGGAATAATTTTTTAAATAATAACGTAACATTGATAATTCATATGGCATATGGTGTATTCACCATACAAAACTGATGGTTGTGTCAGTTTTGATCTTGATAAGGCTTATGTCAATCTGTGCATATAACTTTGTGCCAGTTTGCAAGGTGAAATATATTTGAAGGAGCAGAGGTTCTAATCAAAGAATGATCCAGAAGGGAAGTCCGAGAAACACCTCTGTAGTCCAGTGGAGCGAGTCAAGTAGAGACCTGGATCAGTAGTTTCGCACTTAATCTGCTGTGTGTTCTCTGGCAAGTAGTTCAAAATTCTAACTTCATTTGGGAAACAAGGCTCTAGATTTATGCATCTTTTTTAAGTTTACGGATGGAAAATGTTCTAAAATGCTGTACCAGGGTAATGTCAGCTGATATTTTACCAATCTACTCAGGTCTGCTTTGCATCAAGTTGTCCAATATCTTCCAAATCATCATCACTTGGAAATCAGCTTTTAGTTGACATATGTGGAGGTCAAATGTATTTACTTCCTCCCCATGTATTTGTGTTTTTAAGTTGTGTCTATTTTTGTATCTTGAGTTTTATAAACCATGGAGACAAGCCATAGTCAAACAGAGCAATTTGAGTTGTAGCCCAAGAGTCCTGTGTCTTCCAAGAACACTTTTCTTCTCTAGAGTGAGGCTGGTTGCACTTGGACAAAAAAACACGCAAAAAAACCCCAACAACAGAAAACCCCCAAACCCCACAAACAAACAAACAAACAAACAACAAAAAAGAAACTATTCTTAATGTTTGACCCAAATGTGAACCCATCACTGTATTACATAAGTAGTTTTCAGCAGACAACCTAAAAGAAGTGAGTTCTTATATCTTCTGCTTTTTTTGAACACAGGATTCAAATACAGTTTGACACTTCTTGGCTTCTTACTGACAGAACCTGTCAGTTGCAATGGCTGGACTGATCTTGAATAACTGTGCAGGGGTACCGTGGTTTGCTTTTTTTTGCCTTCATCAAAAGTGGACATGGTGATATCAGAGCTAACAGATACGACAATTATAACCCATGCATTTTCAGCTGGACAGACTGGAAAGAGAGTCAGTCAACAGCATTTAGCACTGAAGTAGTAAGGTGTTTTACTATTTCAGGAGCAGTCCCAGCTAAAGGATATTATTATCCCAAGGTCTCAGTATCTGACAAACAGGAACTTTATGTTACATAACACTGATGAAATGCTTGTTCTTCTATCCTAGATTTTGCCATTTTTAGAAAGCCCAGTGGCAAGAGAGGTGCTTCTGCTCCCTTACAGAACCTTTTCTAGTCCACAACTGCAAATGTTTCAGGACACAGGCCTTACCAAGCTGCCATAGCAGTATATTCCTCTTCTCTGTATTAAAAAGTTGTTGAACAGATTGACATTTCTAGGCAAAATAACTGTGACACCTCAGCATCAGAATTTCTAACAATAAAATAAGGTTCTTCTCCTGTGAAAATAAGGTAGCTCTTGATCCCTCACATGCCCATGACGAAAAACCACCCCACCAACCACTCAAAACCCCAATTCAATGGCAGTGTAGTCATGTGTTGAGATCTGATTGGAATAGATACATTGTTAGGTGTAGAAATCCATAATTAAAATAAGATTATGAGTTTATTCTGACCTTTCTCGCAACTGTTACATTACCTTTGAAGAAGTCACCAAAGTTAAGGAAATGGATTTTATTTCTAGGGTTGGAAATTTCCTGGCACATATTTCCTAGCACAGCAAACCTGCCTTGGTTTCCTCCAGGATATATATTTTAGTGAACACACATAGTCACAACTGTCGGAACAACAGCTACAAATGTGCTTTTATAACCAGTCTTGTTCCTGGCCTTGAGATAAAATTGGAAGTTCTCCTTACTGCTGAGAAAGCATAAGTAATTTTTTTTATAACACCAGTTTTACCAGGCAGCAACATTATTTGCCATCAAGCACCATTTTAGAGGCTTCAAGTGATGATAAATATGACATGTAGCATTTGCTATTTGCATGACTTTACACTTTTCATGGCAAGTTGAGCTAATGCCAGCCCTGCACACAGGAGGAAGTTGGCTCTAATAGGGTGCGTATGTATGGTGGGAGTGTGATGGCATGATATAATTATCATTATAATTGATAGCACTTTCTATTTCCCTAAGAGATGCTTATACCTGGGCATCAATATAGTTTGGTTTTGCACATGAAAGTGAATCGATGGGAATGTAGGAAATTCCTGCCCAGACAGATCCACCTTTTTTTCCTTATCCAGTGGTGAAGAAATGCTTCAAAGCACACTTCAAAGACCGTCTGTAAGCCTCATAATGGGACAGCTCTGCAACAACCTGCTCATAGCAGCAATTTAGCCTTATACTCTGGCAGTAAGTGGTTGGCACTTTAATGATCCAATCATTCAAAGCACTAATCTGTGCTCAAATTTTGAATAACCTCCTTTGCTTCAATGGGGCAACATGCACACTGACTTCTAACCACATGCTTAAATGGTTTGCTGGGCTAGGGCCAGAGAGTTCAGCATCTGGCAGGATCAAATATTAAACCTTGTGGTATTTTGCATTTCTTCATGATTTACATGCATAGATCTATTTTAAGATCATGCTGCTATCTGCTGCTAGAAAATCATACCAGTTAAGGCTTTTTGAAGCCTTTTGTTTTGAGACTTTAGAAGATTGAGGAATTTCTTTCTATTGATTTCATATGTCAACGTAATAATTTCTTCCATCACTTTGCAATTTCCTACTCTATTTTATTTGTTGTTATTGTTAAAACAAAGGGACGTAGTGGTCTTGGTTATTTTCTTTTGCACTGGTAAAAGTAGGCAACAATTTCAGTGAATGAACTGTTTCTAGCTATACTAGTTTTAAACTGGGTTGAGTTCATACTAACATCATCCTGACTTTATAGCTGTGGAGGTAATCCACAATCCTGCTCTGGCTGCCCTTAGCTGTTAGACTCTCAATTGCTTCTAGCTATAGTTCATTATAAAACTCTGATAACACCGTATTAGAATAAAAGCATCTGTAGCCCAAATCAGTATAAATAATTCTCTACAAGAGATCACAGTTTGTAAATGACAGGGAAAAAATTAATTTGTTTTTTGTATTTTCACAATAGTTTTTATAAGTTGTATTAATAAGGAAAAGGAAATGATTAATCTAGAAAGGGATGAAGAAAGGATAATTAAGAAAATTAATAATTTTTTTAGTATTTACTGCAAGTATTCAGCTTCTTTAACAAATATCCCTGAATGGCTTTCAAAACCCACAGAAAAAACTTGTTTCTGCTCCACAGAATACGAATCAGAACTCAGAAGTGGATATGTGCTGATGCAATTCTGAAGTTAAAATTTCACTGTCTTGAAGGGACTGAAATGAATGAGTAGAGTTTGGAGGAAATAATTTATCCCATCTTAGGCATCTGCATGTTTGTTTTGTAGTTTGGGGTGCAAATATGCAGGTGTTTGAACTCCACCATGTTAAATATACAGCCCTGACTTCTTCATATTGGTATGCATCAAGAATAACTTTAGTGGAACCCATAGCATAATATCTATGTCAAAAAACATGTTTGGGATTTTTGATTTGTTCATTTCAATTAACTGCTACCATGCAAGTTACGAAGGGGAAGAGAAGCTGCAGGGAGACTTGCAGAGTGTATCACATTTATTAGAAGCCATTAATGTGTGGGTGGGTGACATGAAATATTTTATATGCAATCTATGGACAATGCTCTGTAGTGTCAAGATCATTACTGTGGAATGTTTACATTTTAGTGTTTAGAATTGCTTTGCTGACTTGTGCAATTTACTCATAAATTTTTAATAGATTTCACCTGCATTGATGTAAAATGATACCTATTTGAAATTTTACTAAATTTTTGTCTTCATCAGTATGTCTCAGTTTACATATTTTTTGAATTTGAATTTGTTGTGTATTTTAATGTCTCACAAAATTGCAAACATGCAGTAACCTTGCCATGGCTTGTCTTTGAGTGTCCATACAGTTTTTGTAAGAATATTATACTAATACAATTTTGTAAAAGTATAACTGTGATGAGTATGTTTGTAAAGACATTATTTATTCCCCCATAAACTGAATATTTATTATTTTTATGCAGATAAATATTGGTGTTTTATTATTTCATGGCTATCAACAGAACTGTTATGGTTTGCATGTTCTGACTCAGAAAAACAATATCTCCCACACAATGGTTGATACTGTGTTTTCCTAAGAATTTAAATACTGTTATTTCTTGGGGTGGGAGGAAGGAGCCATGCAAACTCAGTTCAGCTGGTGAGTCATTTATGCGGTACTGCTTGGCCAAGTTACTTCACTGCTATTTGCCTAGTTTTCTCACTGGTGAAACAGAAATGGTGATGCTTTACAAAAATCACAGAAACTTTGGGAACAATGAATTTGTTAGAAATACACTGGTCTCTGTTTCAGCAAGGCTCCTGTTAATGCCCATTGAGCTCTAGATCAGTCCTTAAAATTGTCAAGTGTTGTTTAGTATTTTTTTTTTCTTTGCCAAGAGCAGTCTGATCTGCTTCTGAAAGTGTAAACAGGTCATGAACCCAAACAGCCAGGACTGAGAGCAAGCCTTGCTCTACCCTGAGCAAGAAAACTTTCTTTGATGTGTTACTTCCTCTGGAAGGAGGAGATGAGAGGATGAGGAGAGCAGAGAAGGTAAGAGATTTGGCACTTTGCTGGAAATTCATAGGACTACTAGTGCTGCATCCTCTGTAGCTGTGTGAGTCCTTGCTGTACTAACTAAATTCATGTAAGGCCCCCAGTGACAGGCTGCTTCAATATCACGAGACACTGAATGTTCATTTTGGGGTGTGCAGGCTGGTCCCTTCAGACTGTTCCGGTGAGGGCAATGCAGACATGGCAAGGGCAGTACTTCAAAGGCTATGTGATCAGACCCTGCATGCTTCTTGGGCCTGGTGAAGACTCACATGATCACACCTAACTTCTACCCCAGAATAATCACTCAGTGGTCACAGTTATTACATATTATTTTTCCCACCCATTTTGGATGCAGCCTCTTCACCAAGAATGCTGCAATATTCTCCTTCAAAACAGGGTGCATTTATGGATTTTACCCCCATTTCTCTCTCACTAGGCTTCACTTGGCTTCTGGTGAGATCAAGCATATAAACAATCAACATTTTGTCTCTGCCCAATGTAGAGCTTTACAGACTGACCTTTTGCAGAGCACTTGCACTGTTTGTGGAGGCCATGGGCACCTCCAGCAGAGAACTTGGTGGGCTCCTCCACTTCTACTGCCTTGATCATTTGGACAACCTGTGCCTTGCATGTCACAGCAGAAATCCTTCCCTCCCTCCTGTGTGACCTTTTCTGAGCTGAACAGCTTGTGACACCCATTTTTTTCATAAAAATGCTCAAAGAGAAAAATATTTTTTAAGAAAAGTGTGAAAGAAAGAGTTTACTTGGAAAATGAGAAAAAAGTGGTGTCTGTTTTTCATTTAAACAATCTCAAGATTTATTTATTTCAGGCTATTTGTTTAATTCAGGCTAATAATTGGAGTACATTTCTTCATCACTTACAGTTCATCATCAATAGAATTCTAATGTTTGAGAGTATTGGTAATAATTGTTTTTCTAATCAAATCATACTGACAAGCTAATAATCCTCATTTAGGATTCTTAACTGGTGCATAATTTATGTTTTTATGGTTGTGTCTCTTGGTTAGCACATGTTAAATTTGCCCTAGAAAGACCATGCTTTGTCTTCAGTTGTATTCATCCTGCTTTATTTAGTAAATCTGGAAATCAGGCTCAACATCACTGTTATTTTCCCATCTCCTTACAGTGTTCTGTTATACGATGTGTTTTGTGATGCAGTTTCTTCCTCAAATGTCTATCCCAGTCTGTGGTCTATATATAACTTTACATAGATAGATAATGCATTTCTAGGACTAGATATATACTGTTGTAACATTCCAGAGGTGAAACAATTCATTAGACAGTTGACAAAATTTAAATAATTTATATTTTTTTAAAAGCTGGAAAGAGAATAGCAATTTTGATTGCTATTTTCTGAATGTACAGCAGATGGTGCTTAACAAATATGCATTACAACCGATGTCTGAAAACAGCTAAGCCTGGCAACTTGAATTTTAATGATGCTTCCCAGTCTTTTCAAAGAAATATTTTGAATGGAAGGCCCCCAACAGGATTGACTTACATCAATGTACACAATGTGCACATTGTTTGAATGATGGGGATATAACAACAGCTCTTCAAAAAACATCTCTTATGTCCTATAAGGAACTATATATTTAGAAAGGAATTAGGCATTAGCAGAATTATTTCACTCTTGATTGTTGCCCTTTTCCTCCAGGCTCATTGTAGTTCACTTAACTAATGGGAAGGATCTAAGCCTCCAAGTACTACTTTCCACATGGACAAAAAGAAGTGAAGAAAATGGTGTGATGAGACCTAGTCTGATGTCCCTGAACTCTCATTCACACACCTGCAAAATGAGAGAAGCTACTTTTTCTTCTGGCACCAACAGATGAGCCTGTGCTGTGGTTCTGGGTAATCCTTTCCTAGCATGGGTGGAACCTGTCTCAGGACTAAGCAAGAACTTGCATCACTGTTTCCCCTCTTGGTGCTTTATTAGCAAGATAAGGAAGATGCTGCATCTCTGAGGTGCTATTTCCATTCTGCAATGTCAAAACATCAAGATTTATCTCTAATAAGGCAGCTGTCATTATAGAGAAACACAAGCTACCATGAGCCAAGGGAATAATATGAGGGGGGGCAATGAGTCAGGAAGCTAAAGAGAATTTAATGGCATGCTTAGTAAAGTTTTAAGTAATTTTTATTATTTTTAGGCCTGTTTTTTTCTTCCAAATGGATAATAATATCTTTTTAAATGTGCATTTTTAAAATTACTGATTAAAGGGCTCACAATGAATGTCTCAGAGAGGGAAATTACTCCTGCACAAACATTGATAAAGTATGAACAACAAGAATAAAAACATTTACACCAGTCTATAGCAGTGCTGTATCAACCCCAGCCTTGTTGGGTGTCATTGGAAGCCTGAAGGGTACTTGGCTGCAGATTCTGGGTTGTAGTGACAGCCAGCCAGCCATGCAAAACCCATTGGGAAGAATTTCATGCTCGTGTAATCAGCCTAAAATCTCTGGAATTACTCTGATTTTCAGGTGCCCTGCTTGCCTGCTAAATAGGCAGTCGTGCCACAGTGCTGCCCCAATTTCTCTGTGGAGTCAAAACTTGATTCCCTACTAGAACTGAGACAACTGGCTGTCCATAGGTAAACAATAGCTCTTATGTGCAGCTGTGGGGGATGAGTCCATATCTTTGCCTATAGCAGTTTTAAAGGCAAGCCAGCCTTTAATTCAAGTTAATGCAGCTGCAGGCCAAGTGCTGGTGTTAAGACTCCTTTAAGAGCTTAAGCACATGAGTTGGGTGCTTTTCCAACACATCTGCATAAGGATGCACATGATGACCTGCCAGTTGGACTTGGATGTAGAAGTCCCACATCTGCAGTAGATTTACTAGGATTCAAAACCACAGTGATTTCAAATACAGACCTGATCAGATTAACTTTGAAAAATACACAGTGCCATGAGACATTATGAATCATACCTACTAGTCCATATGGGGAAGAAAAAACATCAGCTTTGCTGTTTAAACCAAGCCAGAATCCAGGTTTTAGCACAAAGGTGAGTGGTCCATTAATGACTCAGGTCTCCTGAGACCTGAGTGGAAAAGCTGCCATCAATTCAGCACAGAGGCTGAAGATCTATCAGGACCTTACATGTGCAAGCCCTGTGAAGGGGCCCTTGTTCCTTGCTCCGAGGCTGAGGAGGGAATGAGAATGCATCTCTCTGGCATATGATGGCACGATTGTTTATGGGCAGTGGGAAATGATGTGAATTTATCTGAGGTGTTGCCAAAGAGAAATGGCCAAATTCTCTCTGAAACCTTTATAATACCAGACAATTATAGGAGCCTCTGTTTCCTGATCCTAAGAACATTTCGAGGAGTAAGCGATTGCAGCCAGGATTACTGGGAGCCTGTGTGCAACTAAGTGTCTGTTTAAGCACCATCTGCAGCTGTTGAACCACCTTCTCCTTTTGTTTAGATTTCTATTCTCCACAGGCTGCTGTGAGCAGATCATGGTGCTGCTGAGGCAATAATCAATACTGTTCTCATTTTAACTCCCTTGCCACTGAGAAAGCCAAGTCTAATATTGAAGTTTCTAAAAACAAACTTGGGCAACAAACTCCATTGTTTAAGTTGCTACTTCATTACAATTACAAAGCTGTAGGAAAAAGATTAATTGATATATAAATCTGTCACGAATTTCCAGCATCTACTCCCCTTTCATCAGTCCCATTATGTAGAGTACTGGGTAAATGCCAAAGCAGACTGTGAAAGAAATCTTTTGTAGGCTTCAGAAAGAAACTGTGATTTACCCAGTCCTGAAAAGGGTGCACTCTCAGGCATGGAGTCAGGTCAGCCCAAGTGTGTGTGCACATATGTGTTGCATGTGTACCTTCAGTTGGGATGGGGGAAGACAGAGAAGCAGGATCACTGTGGCTGTATCATATGATGTAGGATGCATTGTCCATTTTAATGGTGAAGGCAGTTTCTCTTTCCTCCTCAAATCAGAATATTCCTTTTTGCTATGGAGAATTGCAATGCT
The DNA here is from genome assembly GCA_013397075.1 of Rhabdornis inornatus. NCBI lineage: Eukaryota > Metazoa > Chordata > Aves > Passeriformes > Rhabdornithidae > Rhabdornis > Rhabdornis inornatus. Next base: position 161,453 of record VWZS01002375.1, on the reverse strand, counting down.
TCCCTGCTGTGAGTACTTGAGCCAAAATCCTCCTGGCTAATTCTGTCCCTACCACAGTCAGTAATGTCTTAGTGAGAGCTGAACAGAAATGTAGATTTGGGTCTCCACAAACCTCCTTGAAGGGATAGTTAATACTAAAATAATATTAGAAAAACCACTAAGCAAATCCCTGAAGGAGCTAAAAGGAACAAATTTTACTGCCATATCTACTAGTACCTGATCAGAAATTGTATTCTAATATTTCATATTTAGGAAATTTCAAAGCTGCCACACATCTAAAGGAAGGTGTATTCAGCTCAACAGTTTCCAGTGGGGAAAAAAAAAAAGGAAAAATTGAAAATGGAACCAAGCTAGTTTGCAGCATTGCTTTTAGTCTAAAACTTGTCCCCTTAGCCAGGGAAGAGTATGTTCAGACACCGTGAGAGAGGAAAGAGCTTGGCTGTAAGTGAAATTTAGAGGGGTGTAAAAGGTGTCCTGTTATTTAGGTTTCTATAATGCCTGCCTAAATGTAGCTAGATTTCACAAGTTTACCCAATTTTCTCAAAAGTGGAAATAGTAATGTGGAGTTGAGTGTAACAAAGGTGTTCTCAAGAGCAGAAGGTGCCATATAATTTAAAGTCTTAAGAGTGTTATAAATGAGAGACAAAAGTCTGGGTATTTAGCAAAATTTAGATTTGTTTATTGGATATAGACAGAGCAAGCAGCGCGCTGGAGAACGTGAGGGGTCACCGCCCACTCCACGCTCCACCGAACTCCAGCCCCTGGCCCCTTCTTATACTGTGGTTTCCTGCCATAATCAATAACTTTTGTTTCTTTAGCTGTCACGATTTTGCCAGGCAAGCAGTGGTGGTCGAATAAACATCCCTATCCCAATTCACAAATCTCCGGCCATAGTCAGTTGCACAGAAAACCATCTGGCCTTTGTAGATAAGCACCAACGAAGTTCTGGGAGTCTGGTCCTTGAGATAGGCAGCATTGATCAGACAAAGGCAGGAAGGGCTATTGGGAAGTCTGATTTTGGATGCTTGTAGTAGATGCAACTTATTTGGAAAACATAACCTAACATAATATAACATGATAATTTTAATGATAATATAACAGGGTGATTTTAAACAGAATGATTCTATCATATAATTTCCTTTATCTAGTGTCCATGCTTCACTTCAGAGCTTAGTATTCTGGTTTATACAACCCCCAATGCTTTTGTGATTAACACGAATCTCTTATCAATTTTCACAAGAGCTGCTGTTTCTTGTCTTTGGGTTTCACTCTACCACTGTGAACTGCACTAAGCAAACAGAAAGAAAGTGACTTACATCAGGGAAGATGAGTGATTGGAAACTCCTAAAGACTTGGAGACATATGATAGAAACAAATTCTTAAATCTACTTTTAACACTGAACAGGCTCTTGGGGCGTCCTGTAAGACTGTAGGTAGCTACCATTCAATGTACATCTAAATTCAGCTCTCAGTGGCACTAAAAGGTATGCCACATACTTTTTATACAGAGAAAAGAGAAGGGCAATTGTGCATCTTTGTTTAATTTCACTTCGATCAACAGAAATCCCTGTCCTAAGACACAGAGTGGAATGTTTAAGGTCTGAGCAGGAACTTTGTGGTGGGTCCTTTCCAACTGGCATCAGGGAAAGGGACTGGGGCACTGGTTTCATTGTGGCTGTGTGTGACAGGAATCTGAAAGTGAATGAACAAGCAAAGACAATGTGGGAGCAAGACTGAAGAGAAATCTTGGCTGAATTGTGTTTAAAATAACTGCTTTCTGCTGTCTGTGTTTGTAAACAAGACTACAGAATCAAAACCAGCAACTCCTTACTCCAGTCAGAAAAACATGTCCTACACAAGCAATTTCTAAGAAGATTCCTGTTGTGGCTAACTGCTTATAGACTAGTGGTTACAAAAGCAGATATTTAGACTAGATGTTTAGTAGCATAAATTCACATAATATGTTTCTTGCATAGCTCCAGTGACTTTCTAGAAACTCTACCAGCCTGTATCAGCTGACACATTCCTTTGGCTCCTCTCATTAGTAACTAGCAAACCATCTAGCATCCTGTCTACATCTCATAGATGCACCTGAACTGTCAAAACAATGATCTTCTTCCTGCAAGGTGTACATCATGATCACGAACCATTAGAAGAACAATGGATTCAGGGCTCTGATGTTTCACGCGTCTTCTACAACCCTCCCAAGCACAGGGCTTCCTTTCACAAGGAAAGGAAAATGTCCTTTATTTTTTGGAGTGGTCTCTCATCAACTCCCATTGCTCATTGACTGCTGTGACTGTGTTTGGGGTTTACTGTCTGTAATTCAGTTTCCCAGGAGGAAGATGGAAGAGTAGCTCACTCAGATGAATGCTATGTAGTGTCCACTGTTAGACATTACTGGTTTGTGTCAGTGCTCTCTAGAAAGACCCTGAAGAAATTTGTCTGGACCTTTCCTTTGTGGTTGTGTACAAGCAGGACAATGAACAGGATAGAAACTGATGTCTTTAAGATAACTTTCCAAAAAGAAAGGCCTCCAGGTTTTAGAAAAGTCAGAGTTATTAGTCAAAGAATCTAGCTCCATAAATCAGTAATATTGACTCCTCCTGACATTTCCTGGCTTAAGGAGCTGGATTCCATTTGGAAGGAAAACAGATACAAATACATCTTCAAAGCAGCCCAAACAACCAAGCTGGATCTGGACACTGGTCTGATGAGTACTTATTTGAAAAATCCATCTTATACTGCTGTTGGACTTACTCCACAGAGGCTCTTAGGCAGCTCTAAATCAGAATCAGGAAGTTTAGGTATTGCTCTAAAGCTGCTCTCTTTATATGTCCCTGTTGCTACATCACACATGTGCAAAGTGCAAACCTCAGATTATTCTCAAACCTGAGCTCTTGACTAAAAATATTAACCTAGTTTATTCAAGTTTATTTATTTTATATCAAGTTTATTCATTCTTGCATTGTGGTACTTCTCAGCAGCCACACTCACCTACTTTAACTCCTGAGCCACTTCCAGATAATCCAGAAAGTCTAATTCTAGACAGCTTAGTGGAAAAGGGGACAAAAGTGTTTCACAATTGAGGGAAATTCCATGAGAAGAGATTCCTGATATTTATTACAAGCAATGTCTAAAATCTAGGACAATGCCAAATGTTCATCTCCATAGATGAATGAAAAATCTTTTTGGAGTGATATGAAATATTGTCTACAAACACCTTGTAAATATATTTCCTCCTGTAATTGTATGGGCAAGTTTAACTGAAGCTCTACACAGCAGCTACATTTTTTGGTAGGAATTTTTAACCATGCTCTATTGATAAATTACCTATACCAAGAGGAAATAAACCAGAACAATTTTCAGTTGAACCATAAGCCACTGATGTGCATTACTAAAAAGCTATATACATTGTTTATAGCATTTAAAGTAAAAGTTGAAGGGGTTTTTTTGTTCTTTCGAAGGCAAGTAGCTTTGTAAATTACTCTTTGCAAGTTGTTTTCATTGACTGTAAACAAGAATTTTGTAGCTATGCATTTGATTATACAGAAAATTTGATTAGAATAGGGTTAAAATGCATTTCTAGAACACAGTTCCGCCATGAGTTGGTTTTAAGGTTTCCTTTACTCACTGCATAGAATAAACAACTGAAATAAAATTTTAGATGGGTAACTTTGAAGATTTTTTTATACAAACTGCCTTTATTAGATGTAAAGTATGAAAAGTTTGCTCCGAACAATAAAAGGCTGTTTAAGTTGTTCATAAACTAATTAGTTCTTAACAAGTGGTAACTGTCAAGGGGGAAAAATTGTAATAACTCCTAATAGATTAAGATTTAACTCTTGCAGGGTTTTTTTGATGAATGTCTTAATTCACAAAAGATTAATAGATAAAGAGATTTTGTTTTGAAGACAGTAAGCTGAGGTAAGCTATTTTGAAGTCTCTATCTTCAGCTGTACATCATGTGTTTTTCTCTGGGGACTGTCGGGCTTGGATGGCCACACCTCAAGGAGCAGCTCTCTCAGTTTGGTAAGCATTTCACTTGAGGGATTCTTTCAGCAAATGAAGGGATGCTACAGGTGCCACAGCAAGCCAGAAAGGCTCTTAAGGTAGGAGCTGTCAGCAGAGCTGCTGGAGTGGGTGTGTGAGTCAGATGAGGTATGCACATTTCCCTCAGGCAGATGTAACTAGCGGCGATGCCCAACCACATGTCCACAAACATCCACCCACCCAGATGAACAACACGGGCACGTTTTGCCGGTGGCTTCATCCGAAACAGTTTGTGTTTCCACTGTCTCTTCACACAGAACTGCTTCTCCCTGCTGTGCCAAGACTTCCATTTTTTCTCCCTACCTGCCCTCAAAGATAAAATTAATCTTCTCTCTTGATTATTGCCATCTGTTTTGCTGCGAGCTCCATCAGGGTGTGCGAAATAATTGCCAGGCTCATTTTTTGCTGGTCTGAAAATACAAGTGGTTTCTCCCAGCATATTCGAGGACTCCTCTGTCCTGTGGAATTCAACTGCTTTAATTGAAGGCCCTGGCAAGAAATTAATGAAGCTTCCTTTACACAAGTTTTCAGCTGGAGTGAATATTTTAAAAATTCTGATCATGCTGAATAAAACTCAGTCTTCTCTCTGAAGATTTTTTTCTCATTTATTTCCCTGTGTATTTAGAGGCCTCTTGGTCAACTTTTCCATCTGTCTCTCTGGGTTTCTGCTGCTGGTAATAGGTGAAATTTGGAGCTTGAGTGGATGCCTCAGAGAGAAGACTGAACTTCTTTCTAGAGAATATTATTGCAATTTCAGTTTGGAGTGTTTTGACCAACAGTTGTAAAACTGCCAGCTACAGCACATGTTGATTTTCTTTCAGCTTAGGGTCACTGTGAATATGTATCATGATGTTCTCCTCCTTAAGGGGGAAAAGAAAGGATTTTGGGATACAGAAATGCAAGTTTTGTGTAAATGCTACTGTAGAGGTGAAGAGCATTTCAATGTGACTCATTTTAGTAGTCAAAAGCCTCCAGCAGGATGGACTGCTATGAACAGCAAAATGTCTGAAGTAAAGGAAAAAATGGTTTCCAGAATGAAATGTTCACCCTTGCAAATGGACATTTCTTATAAACTGTCCCCATTTGATATAAAGTTGTTGGGAATATGTACAGCTGGTGTATACATATGTAGCACATAGGAGAACATAACAAGTATTCCATAAAAATACAACGGCACCTAAATATTAAACCACTCACCACGGTTACAAGAATGCAAGAAATTCAGAGTCTGTAATTACACTTTATTTGCAATCAGCAAAGAAGGACTCAGCATGGCCTATTTAACTTGGTGAAGAATAAATTTTAGTTTTGGATTAATCTCTCTGGGAATAGTTTTTTAATTCTCTCTAGCATCTGTGATTTGCATTAATATATGCAAAGCATTGTGACAGCGTATTCTATCCAAAAGCAATTCTCTTCAAAATTAAATGCTCCATTTTTGAGAAAGGGAATTATCTTTTGTTTTAAAACCCCTAAACTTTTTTTTTTTAAACTCACAATAGTCTAGATTTTACAGCAAAATGCACAAAACCTCTAGAAATACCAGTTTTAGAAGGTTTTCATTTTTCCTGTTATTAAACTGGATAATTCCTTCACAATGTATGTGGTTACAATCACAATATGCTGGTTACACTGGAGTGTTATTGAGAATATCTATGTGTGTATGCATCTATATATATATAACTATTTTCTACTTATTCAGTGTAAATGGCAGATCATGTTATTCTTTCCTTCAGTAAATCTGATTTTTCAATCCTGAGTTTGCTACTCAGCCTATTTAGGACTATTTCCTGATTTCACTGAGAGTTTTACTCAGTTACATCTGAATAGGAAGTTAATAGTGTCTTTAGATTCTCACTGTGACTTTTTTCTTGTGGGCTTCAGAGACCATATACCCTCCGGTACTCAGTCGGCACTGGTGAGGCTGCACCTCAAATCCTGTGTTCAGTTCTGGGTCCCTTGCTACAAAAAGGACATTGCGGTGCTAGAGCATGTTCAGAGACGGGAGCAGGTGAAGGGTCTGGAGCACAAGAGGAGTGACCAATGGATCTGGGGGTGTTTAGCCTGGAGAAATGGACACTCAGGAGATACCTCATCGCTCCCTACAATTCTCTGAAAGGAGACTGTAGCCAGGTGGGAGTTGGTCTCTTCTCCCAAGTAACAAACGATAGGGCAAGAGGAAATGACCTTAAGCTGTACCAGAGGAGGCTTAGATTGGATAACAGGAAAAATTTATTTACTGAAAGGGTTTTCAGGCATTGAAACAGGCTGCACAGGGAAGTGATGGAATAACTACCTCTGAAATATTTAAAAAAAACATGAGTGAATGAACAGGGACATGTTTTGATGGTAACATGGCAGTGCTACATTAACAGCTGGACTCAATGGTCTTGGCGGTCCTTTTCCAAACTTAACAGTTCTGTGATTCCATAGTTGTTTCACATTTCCTATCCAAAAGTATCCAAAAATCTTTCTGTCCTGTTTGTATGGAAACACTCCCAGTTTGTTTATTCAGATTTCAGCATATTGTCAGTTTGTACCCTGCTGTAGGTTTCTGGAATTAAGAAGAATTTAAAAAAAAAAATCAAAACCTTTTGGGGACTGTGCCCTGCTTTTCTTTTGTATATTTAAGTATTTTTTTCAGATTTGAATATATCTTAACTGCATAGATCTCCTCAAAAGGTCAGAAGAATGGCCATTTGGAAAGGTAAAATGATCTATTTAAGGCTGTATCACTTTACATCTTTTTGATTGTTTAGTTTGTTTTCTGTGACTGAAGAATTCATAGTCATCTTAACATTTCCCACACTTAGCTTCATGAAAGAGCCCCATGGCCTGTAATTAATGAGAAATTCTATAAATGTCACCCTATGCTCATGAAACAGTTCTATTTTTACTTGATTCTTGACATTCAGATTTGTTAGCATGCCGATGAGTGTTTTACAATATTTCTTGTTTCACAGCTAACACAGCATCTCAACTGTGCAGCCTAAATGGCAAATACCTTTTCATAGATTGGACAAATGCAACTTCGAAAAAGATCCTCCGTGGTCAATTACATTTTCTTTGTTATCAGATTACTGGGACTTTTTTAGTCATTTTGACTGCGAGTTGAAATTGTGGCTGAGACAGCTACATTAGCAACACACCTGGAATAGGGATAGCTATAACTGGAGTATTATTGCCTTCTCATATTTAGAAAAAGAGAATGTGAGGGAGGTTTCAGTACCAATGCCTTCCTAGAAGCTGATCTATGGTGCATCTACCACAATAATATAACATAGAGAGTCCTTGAAGGTGAGGACATGGGTGTAAGGCACGCAAAAAAAGGGACTAATAGCAACCCAGAGCAAACAAGACTGTTTCCTGATCAGTATGTTTAGAGAGATATTTTTTTTCAAAAAATTTTTGAAGGGAATCACATGAACATCTAAACTTCTTAAAAATGCTGCTTTAGTCTTAAGTAGCTTCTCTATGATGAGATAATGATATGCTAGCCCTGAAATGTAGAACATGAATATGCTCTTGATACAGCTATTTTTATAAAGTAGAACATAATTTTTCCTATTCTAAAAGCTTGTATTAAACCCTTCCAAGCTGAACATTTTTTACGACGACATTTTAAGCTATTCAATCAGCTGGGAAGTTGTTTTCAATAGAACTTATGGTTTAAAACACAGGAACAATGCAATGTATTCATAAATAGCTTGCTGCCATTATTTAATCTGGTATTGATTTACATGCAGAAGGTTTCTCTCTGTTCATGATGTACATATCTAATTCTTTTTCTATTAGAGGAGGAAAAAGAAGCTAAATTTTGACTCAGAAACTATATAAAATTATCACCAAAAAATCAATACTCTGCAATTAGTGTCTTTAATGTTGCATCACTTTTGTCATCAATTCCTCTTAATGAAAAAGCAAGGATTTCAACAAGAGTTTTTTTATTTCCTTTGATCATTCAAACCATCCAGAATTTCATGCAGGGACAGTAAATCTGGTAAAATGATAGTGCCTGCTATTCCTCTGAGGGGTCTGGGAGACGGACACCATTTTCCCCCTAAAATCTTCCCCCTTCAGATTTTGGCAGTGAGGGTATTCTAATATTTTCCATCCTTCTCTCTGTTTTCTCTGTTCAGCCAGTGGAATAGGAAATAAACCAAAAAGGCAAGGCAAAGCAGGTGCTCCCTCCGGCCCAGGTGGCAGTGCCTGGGAGGAACCAACGCAGGAACAAGAGTTTGTGTGTGTGTGTGAGGATGTTGAGTATGGATGGATTTGTGAAGGGCTGTGCAGAGATGGAGGATGTATATCCAAAGGAAGCTGGTGTCTTCGAGTTCTGCTTCCTTAGAACCAGGTTTCTTCTCTATCTGGCTTGCTCCTACCAGCTCCACAAAAAGTGTAGTGCCGGTTGCTGCCCACCCCCTGCACTTTCTAAGGAATCAAAAAGTCGAGAGATGCACGGTAACAAGCCTGTTTTCTGACAGCTGAAATTCTGATGTTTAATTTCAGAGAAACTTTATAGATAATAAAATATTTTCATCTGAAGTCAGCAGGGAATGTTTGCTTCATTTAGGACACCCACTAGAGGGAGTACTGACAATATTTTAATATTGAAGACATTTAAATTGCATTAGTAGCATTCGTGTAAATCTGGGCCACTAAGTAAAGATTTGGGTTCCTGCCTCTCTTGAAAGCTCTATTACATACTAAATCAGGAATCAGAGGGTTTCTTAGTGCTCTGGGAACACTCTGGATAAAATGGTTTTGAAGCAAGGCTGATGTTTCCTTTCTAACTCACATAACTGAATTGTTGAAAGACTGCACTGAAGAGCATTTTCAATGATAAAATGAGCTTTAATTGCCATCAGGAATGACTTAGGGGTGGAATGTAAAGGTTTTTTTCTTCATGGGTAAGATTTGTGTGTTAGAGTGTAGCCCTTCTTATTGGAGATAAGGGAATTACTCCAGAAGTAATTTTTTAAGCTGAATTTAGAATTTAAAATTATGTTGGCAGTTAGATGTTGGGACTTTTTTCTCTCCAGGGTTGAAATAATTTCTAGTTGGAAGAGAAAAAATAAACAAAATCTTTCTTTTCCTTTGAATTGTTTTTTTTTAAAGCAAACAGCTTAATATTAATATGCTGCGGGTGAAAAAGCAAGGCAGCTTCTGAAGAGCACCTGCATGCTGAGGGGACTTGGGGATTGCAATGCCTGAGTATTTATGTTTGCTATGTGTGCATCCAGCCCCCGGTGGGAAAGCTGATGATCTGACATGGGATACCTACACTCTGCGTACGGATAGGGGAAGAAGTGATGCATTCAAACAGGAGCTGTAAAAATTTAGGCAGTGAGTAGAAACCAGTTAGTGCAGATTGTCAGCTATGCAGTGCTGGTGGGAATACACAAGTAGCTGTCACAATAATTCTTTTTTTCACTTGGTCAAAAACCTTTTACATCTTTGGAAAGGGTTACTTAGGTGAATCAATTTTTATTTCACTCTCACACTTCTTTCCCATCCCTCCATCCTTTGGTAGTTGTGTGAAATATGATGTATATACCCACAGCTATAATGCCTATTTGAGTGTCTTCTTTTATAATCCCAACACCATGAAATACAATTTTATTAGCATAATGCTGAACAATAAGTGTGATAGCAAAAGATCATTTCACAAGATAGACTTCTGTATTTTTTGGACACTCTTCTACAGCTAGCAGATGGGTGAACAGTGTAATCAGTGATTTACTGCCATGGAGCTATCTCTTTAACCTGTTTGATTTCCCTTCCCCCCTCCCAGGCTCTCTTCCTCTCTTAGTATTTCTGTTTCTGGCAGTGTGCAGGCAGGGAGAAGGGGGTATGGTGCTATTTGAGCCGTACTCAGCCTGGCAGACAAGGTGGGCATTCTGCCACATTTGGAGAGGGTGCCCAAAGCACCTTACCATACACTGTGTTCAGAACAATCCCAACCCTCTGAAATTTGAAGACAGCAGTCAGGAAAACAGAAGTAAACTAGGCATGGATTTTCACAGACAGTGAAAGATGGAAAGTAATGAAGTGCTTGTCCTGAATTTTTTTATATTTAATTAATAAAATATTTTATTCTGAGATATGGAACAATGTTTACATAGTTACTAGTCTATTTTTGACCCTGTATCAAAAGTTAATGATATGGAATTCTGTACACAACAGCAATAAGTATTTCTTCATGCCAAGGAGCTTCACCTTCCTGGTTAGAGATGGGAGCAGCATCTTCTTGCTTTTGACTCTTGTTTCTTTGCAGAGGTTTAGTCTCTCAAGTTTCCATCTGTCACCTTTGAATATGGACCAGTCAACAAATCTGCACAGCATAGCAGAACCAAGTAAAAGCTGAGCCTGGCAGGGAGATTGTACAGTCCAAACTTTTGTTAAAAGCAGGGCCTTAAATTGAATTATACAGGTTCCTGTCAAATCTTGCCATTTCCAACAAGGGAGAGCCTATAGGACAACACATTCTAATTTTTTTTTTCTCATTTTGCACAATTTTTCCCTATCATATGACATTTCTTTCAAAATAATTTGCTAAATTTTTTGTCCCTATGCATCCTTGTGGAAGGAATTTCTGCCTTACCTCTGTAATAACATTTCAGGTATTGGAAAAATGTAATTAGATTCTATCAAGACTTCTCTCGGTCGAACATACCTAGTTCCTTCAACGATACTTCATCTGTCAAGTCTTGCTACCCTCTCAGCATATTGGTGGCCCTTCCCTCTCTAAGATTTTAGTGTCTTTCTTGAAGTGAGTCTAAACCTTGAGCTAGTGTTACAGGTATGCACTAACAAGTGCCAAATGGACTAGAATAATCACAGCCCTCGATTAGCTGATTGTCCTCTTGTTGATGCAACCTGTGACAAGGTTTGCTTTTACTGCTGCAAGGGCACCTGGCTGAAACATCCAGGTTGCCATCCATCAGGACCACCCAAGCTGTGCCTTCAACTTCTGTGTGGGATTACTGCATCCCAGGTGTCTTTAGCATTTATCTTTCTTAAACTTCATGCAGGGGTTGTTGGCTTGCTTTTTTTCGCACTTTCAAGGTGTCTCTATGAGGAGGCTCTTTCCTCCAGCAGATCTGCCTCCTCTCCCAGTGTGGTGTCATTTGTGCACTTTGTGCATCATGGTCTGATACATGAATGTGTACTCTGGCAGGAGGGGCTCTGGGATGCTCACAGGTAAAGGTTCAGTTGTTTGAGTGGACAGGCAATACCTAGCTGGGCCAGAGCTGTATCATGTGGTACTCAAGCGTGAGTTTAATGCTCAACTTCCCTGAGAATTGGGAGAAGGAAGAGAACATTTTGATAAAAGCATAAATAGCCAAATAGGTTTTATTTTCAAATCTGACATAAAGTGACTCCATTTTTCAAAACCAATCAATACTGTTTGATAGTACTATAGATAGACAGATAGAACTATAGATAGAACTATATTAGTTTAGCTTTCAAAAAAATCTAAAAAAAAAGTAGTTTTTCAGCTGCCTTTGTAAGTGCACATAGCATCAGTCTGCTGTCAAAGACTTCTAATCATAAAAAGAGAGAACATGATAGATGGGGAAAACAGCATTTAGGCAAGTTATAATTTGAAGACCAAAAAAAAAATTCACCGATATGAATAGATTGTGTGCCCAGAATAGACCAAATAAGTGAAAATTGAATTTAAAATAAAAGGATCCCATAACCAAGCACATGTTTTTGCAACTAAATCAAAATCTTTGAACAAAAAGTGAAGCATTCTAGAGTTAATAGCATAACAGGAATAATAGCATTAGGGGTGTTACTTTTCACATTGTTCTAGAAGAGAACAAGAGAAAATGAGTCTATATATTCCAGCCTGCTTGTGTCACTAATTCTTTCCTTATTGTAAATTCAATCTGATCTGAAAAAACTGTAATCTGAGTGTCAGGTCTGCATTTTGTCAGAATGCTGTATCTGTTTTTGGAATCCTTGGAGTGTATCTGGTGCGTCCTCATTACAGGCTGAGTATCCAGCTGAATTAATGGTACACGGACCAAAACCACAGGCTCCAGTTAATGCATGACATCTTGAGACATTTACTGTTTAAATTGCAGATAGATAGCCTGGTTATCCTCTTTTTTTTTTATGTGTGTGGAAAGCAAGCAGGCTTTCATTGCCTGATGACATCTAACTGCCTACTTCCTTATCACTACAAGAAGACTGTAACTTTGTTAAATGAAAGGAACTGGTTAAAAAGAAAAAGAATTATTATGCATTTGGAGGAATAAAACAAGGCTAAATGCAATATAGCCATGTCATAATTATTGAACTAATGATGCAATAAAATCTCTCTGAGAAATCTTCAGAGTGGGAGAAGAGGGAGTTTCTAGAACATCACAAGTTTAATATGGAATGAGAAACACTAATACATAGTAATTGTTCTGCAGCCATCTGTGCATAAGCTATATTTTTAAGCATGAATTTATTTGCTGTGGGACTAGTCATGCACGAAAACACTCCCTCTCATCTATTTTCAGAACAAAACCATGAGACTTATCAAATGTTTAACACTGATGCTTTGTGCTTAAACTAAAAGTTCCTGCTGTTATTGCTTTCTTCTTCCCCAGCAGATTTCATTGCTGTTTTCTACTTCTTATGGACAAATGTTATAAAGGTTTTTGGTTACTTTAAGAGACTTGCTGTTCTAACAATAATTTGTTAGTCATGGTCTCCTTGAACTTTGGATAAAAGTAGATTAGAAGCTGGTATTAGATAAAAAACTCTTGCTAAATGTAATAATTTTGATAAAGAAAAAACGCAGTCTGAATTATTGAGTGTTATTAGTGATTGCTGAAGCAATCCAGTACCTTGTAAATTTTTTTTCCATTCACCGTCATAGGCACACAAGTTATTGCTCTTTTTTCTGCCCCAGATTTCTCTGCAGCTCTTCAGAATGCTTCTCTCCATTGCCTGGATGATTGTCAAGACTTCCCAAAGCGTTCCTGCCAGAGCAGCCTTCTGCCCAGCCAGAGTACCTATGTGGTACAGATGCACTGCGGCATCTCTGTTTGGAAACGCGTTAACATGTTTGTCTTTTTCACAGAAATATGTTCTCCACTGCACTGCATTTTGTTTTTAGAGGAACAACATGGGCCTGCTTCTCACCTCATATGAGCTAACAAGTTTAAAATACTGATATCTATCTTATGCGATTAAACTGGAGTTTTGATTTATAGAACACAACACTAAAATTCTTCTAAATAGTAGGTGACATGTGTCAGCTATTTAATTTAAGAATAGGCCATTTTTAAGGCCTATTCTTAAGTTAGGGTTTAGTAAACTACCCCATAGGCAGTAGTGAAAGGCAGAAACTGTGATGAGCATGTTAATGAGATGGGTGGTACATGTATGTTATCTACATGCTGGATCCTTTTCTCTATCTGTCTTCAACAAAACTTTAAATAATTGTAACAGGGTGTCAAAAAAAGATTTTTCCCAGAGAAGTATTAAAAATATCTACAGATCTGTCAAATTTCCATTGCTTTTCATACTGAAAAAAGAAATCTCAAAGAAGATGACTCTGAAGGATATGAACAGGTATGCTGAAGAAGCATCTCTCAGTGCTGCTTTTCAAGCTACTTTCCTTGTTTCTGATGGAGGAAGAGGGTGATGGCAGGATTGCCTGTGCTGGGGTTATAAGTCTTGTACACTACTGCAGTTTCCACAGATGTGTGACATGACCTGAGCAACACTGAGAAGCCTATGGCAAAGGGTATTGAGTGAAAATGTACTGTCTCATCTCTCAGCCCTAGTACAAAGAAAATGTTTATCCAGAAAAATGGATTTTCTAACAGCAAGGCTTTAAAGATCACAAAGTTAAATTCTCAAACTCCCAGTCTCAAAAGGTAAAGTAATTGTGATGTTGTTTGCAATTGTAAATTCTTTTTTACTTATGTATATGTAATAGCAGTGAGATGAGAATGAGGTGTTCTACAGTCTTTCTTTTCTGCCTGATACATTTGCAACAAAAAATAATACATAACACAAGGTAGACATGAAGTTTTTCTCTGTGCTTAATGGCTATGGCTCAGTCCCTGCTGCTTCATAGAACACTAACCAGAATAAAGGCAGTCCCTTATAAACAGGATTTATGTCTGGTCAGGTCTAGATGTTTGTTGATTTTTTTATCTTTTGGGGAGAATAATAGGCTGGCAAAACCCCTGAAAGGCAGTCTAAACAACCATACTGAAAGGAAAAAAGTCCCTGACTTTTTAAAGTGTACAAATAGAATTTTAGTACAGGATGTTGCAGGCCATGTTATTCACAAGTTGATATCTCTGTACACCCTCAAAAGCTGAACAAGAACACTTATCTTTTATCAAATGCAGAGTTTGTCATGTTCAACTTAAGGGGTTTTGGTAGTCAACCTTGATAGGTGTGAGTGTTAATTAGAGGATAGCTTATACAACAGATCTTTGCTCAAGGTTTTCTATGATCTAGTGATACAAACTTGTGTGCAAATAGAAGTGGAAGCAGACTGTCTGGCTTTCTGCATTGCACTTGGAAATGGGTTTGTCCAAGGCACCAAGATGTCTGACTCACAATCATCCCTTGTGAGGGCTTAAGGTACAGTTAGCAATGATGGCATTAGAAAGCACAATTGAATTGTGCAGCACCGCACTGACCTCAGCTGATTCAAACATTCAGTTTATGATGGATAACTTGGCTGCAACACCAAATTCAGTTACCTAGGAGGAGTTTACTGGTGGTACATAGGGCTAGATCAGTTTACACCAATGTGGAGGGTGTGTATTTTATTGTTCTTAGGGCTTCCTTGGCTCATCACAGGAGTAGGGAGAGATGTATCCCACAAGGTTGTTAATGAGCTCAGACTAAGAGGGGATGGAAAACAAAGACTTTTGATTTGTGTAATTTTAAATGTTAGGTGCAGAGGAATTCTGGAGTCTGTCCAGAAGAATAAGTGGCTTTCCAGATACTTAATAGACTACCTACAGTTAAACTGCAGTGTTGCCATGTACTGATTGGAAACATAAAACTCTTGTCTGTGTTCACTAAAGTCATCCATTATTGTCATCTTCCCGTAATAGTTTCTTAAATAAATGAAATCACTATTAAAGGAAGGGAAAAAAAGATTACAGTACTATATATTCTGTTTTTGTTAGACACCTTTGAGGTGGGAAAGATGTTAACAGTTAGGTAGATCGGGGATGATTTATTTTAATATGGACCTTTCATAATTAAAGGAGTGACATGTCTCCTTTCATAGAAAGTGAAGACATTCCCCAGACTTGCATCCCTGTCCCCTGTGAAGTTTGGGTTCCCATAAGATGTCTGTTAAATATCATGTGGAAGAGCTGCTGTATTCTGATGTATGGGAACACAGCTGTTTGTTCTCTATGTAGAAAATGGATGAGAATCACAGAGATCTGCTGGATATGGAGTGAAAATTTTCAGTGTAAGAGCCATGTACTGTGCAAGAGCTTTATAGCTCCTAACATCTGAGATTTCTATTAGGGAGGATTATAATATTGTGATGGGACTTTTGAAGGCGTTGACAGGTTGGATGGCCCCCTTCACCACTTGAATAGTTTCCTCAACATAGCCATCAAACCATAGGAGAGCCTCTCTCCAGAGCAGAGTGTCAATTTCCTGTCAGCTTAGTTGATTCCTTATTTACAAAATGGATTTGGAAACCACCTCCAAGGAGAGAGGCTGAAACTTGATCTCCATTAGCAAATGTTACTGGAAAAAATAAAACAAGGTAAAGTCTATTTTTTAAAATATTGACAAAATGCCCACGAAAGACCTTTTATTCTCTATTCAAAGGTATCATGAATGAGAATTTTGGAGGCATAAGGTAATTGAAAGAGACCTGTAGTATAAGCTGTGTCAGAGTCTATACTAATACTTCTAGAACTGCTGGTCATCTCTTATAACCTGAAAGCTGCAGATTTATTTAATAATCAGACACTGATTACACAGGAAGTAGGATGGTTACCAGTGCATAGTGCCAGGGATTAGTCCTGGGCCCTACAGATGGTCTGTGGTACTGTTGAATTGGTAGGAAGGCCTTTGACAGCTATGAGTGGCAAGTAGAGCTCTCCCAAACAATTCCTGAGCAGGGGCTAGAGGCCAGCTAGGGCCAGGGGCCACTCTCAGCCGGCAGTTTAGATGGGACTGTCTTGCTTTGGAAGGTGGGAGAGATCAAAAGTATAAATGCAGGTGCTCCTTTGCACATTAAACAAGCTGGTTTTAAAATACTATTTGATCAAATAGTATTTTAAAACTTTCTGCCAAATGTATGTTCACTTTTATCTTGGAAAATACTAGTACTAATACTAACACTAAATACCTACTACTACTACTTCTGCTGCTACTACTATGATATTATTATTAATATCATTATAATTATTATTAAGCAATAAGAATAAATTTCCATTACATTATAATTCATCCATTTTTCCTCTTACATGTAAGAAATGCTTCAAGAAATATTATTTCTAACCACAAACCAGACTATACTCATTTGCTCATTTCTTTGTTCTGACATTACACCTGCACTGCACCCTTTAGGGAATTACTTCCTCCCCTCAAGCAACTTATTGAAATGCTGCCTTGTGGCACAAAATATTGCAGTATTTGGGTAAAAAAATACATCTTATCAGGAAATAGTTTTCCTACCGGTGGGTTGCTTGTTGTCCCATTCCCTGACAGCTGGCTTCACAGGGTTAAGCAGTAACGTTTCTCTTCATGAACCAATGTTGAATTTTTTATTTGTTAACAGAGGTTGTGAATGTGATTTGAAACATAAAGATCCTGAAGTGCAGACTTTGACCGCTGTTGCCCTTGATCTTTCTCAGTTGTTTTTTTCATGATTTTGGCGTCAAGGCTGTATTCAGTGCTTCTGCAGACAAGAGATGACAATGATGTGCCCTTTCTGTATACTTCTGAATCATTGTAGCATATACTTCTTTTTTTTTTCCCCAGTTTTTTTATTCAGCAGATAAAAGATTGATTGAAAGAGGAAATCTAAGCATTCTGAAACTGATCAGTATAAGCATCTCTTGGTCGAGATCTTATACTGATCAGTATAAGCATCTCTAGATGTTAAAAGATTGTGTGTTTTGTTAAACTTTCAGTAGCCAAATTGTCTGTAATATGCCAACTTTTCATTCCAAGAAATCAATTTAATAGAAGGCATATATAGGAAACTCTGCTTAAATTTCCTTTTGACTTCTCAGTGAATTCTTCATTCTTTTGGCACTTTCTTTTCTCTTCAAGCAATTTGTTTGCTTGTTTGTTTCATCTTTTTCTGGTATTTATGAGTATTAAAGGGACTGTAGAATCCCTTTGCGATGAAGAAATCCTGAAAATTATTATTACTTGGCAGTTAAGGAGATTATAACTTCTAATCCATCTGTCTAGACCAGTATGCCTGATTGATGAACCTTGGAACAATGTATGATGTAATATTTTTACCTAGTTTCTATGTCTTTTCACTTTTGTGCAGCTTGAAAGTTCTGTCAGAGACAGAAGGAGATAATCACAATATCCAGGCAAAAAGAATATATGTGTTGAATCCATCTTTTTAGGTTGGAAAAAACTACGTATCAAACTTTCACAAGAGCATTTTTACCACAACTCTCCTTACTGTGAGAACTTGCCATGAATTTCCTGTTCCTGACTTTTCCTCACATCCATAACCTCAGCTAACCTCTTTTGCCATCACAAAAAAGTGCATATATTCCTTCCTCTGTGGGTTAGAAATGGGATCCCTGTCACATCTTTAGTGCAACATGCCAAGGATATAACTCATGGTAATGAAAGAGTTCCATGCCAAAGGTGATGAGTGGGGTCACTTTCCTGTGTGTCCACAAGTACAGGAGACCATTCAGAGTAGTTGGAATAAGATGCATCAGATGCATCTCCCAGGCAGTGGGACCAGCAACCCCAGCAGCATCTGGCTTTACACAGAAGCAGTATCCTTCAATCATCTACTTGAGTGTTTTATATTATTATCTCTGAAGTGGGTGATCAACACACATAAATGTGTAGTCTGAAGAGAAAAACTGTAACTATAATTATTGTTTTCATAGATCTGTAATTTCTGTGAGTGGATATTTAATCTGAAATACAAGAAACCCCGAACTGTAGAAAGTCTATTGGAGACATATGCATTCAGAGAGGAGGAAAGATGCTGAAGCTGTTGAACTACATTTCCTTCACTTCCATTCACTGCTACTGTAGTCTTTGGGTTTATTTATTTGGGTAATTTTAAATAGAAAAAAAATTGTACTGGGTGGATTTTCCCCCCAAAACTGACAACAGAAATTTGGCAGTTGACAGTACGCTGGCATTTTAAATTGATCTTCTAGCACCAGAGGCACAGCCTCCAGCTGACAAGCTGAATTGTTGCCAAGAAATACAGCTGGAAGGTACCTGCTGTTACTGTAATGCATGTGCAAAACCAGATGGGGACATGTTTGGAAATGAGTGTCTTTGAGTCCACTCATTATTTTCTGCTAGCCAGTACAGCCAAATTCTGGGTGGCATCTTGCTGTTTGTAACTCTGACTACTGCCAACTTCACTTTTTTCTTCTCTGTGGTGGTGTCTTGATTGCCTATTTCCTGTCAAATGGGAGATGAGTTAAGTTAAGCCTTTTTAAGACTCAGATTCTTTTCAGAATTGGACTGTTCTGAGAGATAAAATGTTATCTGTCTATGCTTTGCTATCATTTGACTTTTCCAGAAAGCACTAAGGCATGTCTGCTTAACACCTGCAAAAGACTAATTATAAGGCTTTTGATACTCAGCAACTATTCTAACAGTGCACACATTCACCAAACGTTTAATTAGAACTGTTTTAGTACAAATCCCTTGGTCACAGAAAGAATTCTAATGATCCTTGTCAAATTAAAGGAAAAGCTATTACACTGTGCAAATATGACAACATGATTGAAGTCCCTCCTGGAAATGTAAAAGGGAAAGCCAGGTATGTTTTATTATGGTATCTACATTTTAACATATAATATTGTTTTATCATAAAATTTTTATTTGAGAAGCTTTCCATAACATGCTGTTTTGCAGAATGTTGATTTCTGACGCTACCAAGCTTTGAAAACAACTACACAAAGTACAGATTTATATCTTTCCATTGTACTAATCTTAGAACACATCCAAAAACATTTTAGATGACAGTTATGTATGCAAATGTTGATTAACTGCTACAGTTTACTGTGCATTTTACTGTCGTTATTGTCTTACATTTACAATGTTAAAGTGCCTGAAACGTTAAACTGAGATTTTGGAGAATAGAGGAGGAAACTCCATGATCTTCATGAAACTGCTCTGTGATGCTGTTAAAACTGCTCTGTGGTGCTGTGATGCTCATTAAACAACGTAAAGTGATGCTATGCAGCCATTTGATAGATAAATCTGGGCTTGTGTAAGTCAGCATGTCTTTCATTTGATCTAACTGAATGTACCAGTTTGCTTGACCTTCTGTTCCATGCTGTGCTAGTTTGACCACACATGCTATGTAGTTATACTATTTTAATTGCTTCAGTGGTCCAGTAAAACATTCTGGGTGGAAACTTGTATTTGATCTGTGTCTTGCAGTAAATTTGACAAAACTTGAATTTGACACAGAACCATTCTTGGTCAAACATGAGCAAACTTTGATCAATCTTCTGCATAACTTTTTGTAGTAGTTTCCACTAGAAATACATAGGAAAAAAGATGGAGCTAAGGGTGTTAATGACCAAATAATTGATGATCCATGATTGAGATTATGATGGAGACTCAGGATTAATTTACAAGCATTGTGGGTAAGACAAATGTGTTATATAAATATGTCTATCTGTGAAGGTATAAACCTGTGTGTGGATACACTGGTATCCCAGTACCTTTTCCTAGTGCTTACTCTTGTGTCCTCCCACTGTGAGCTAAGTACATTCTTCTCCATGCCTACTTAGTGTGGCAGGTGCTTCCGACAACGTGGTGTCCCACAGGAATATCTCACAGAGAGAGGCCTTCTACAATCATAATCGCACTAGAACAAAAAGACATAGATGCCAGGTGGAAGCAAGGTTATCAAGGACAGGCTGCTTTTCACACCTGCCTCTCATGAGGCCATGTAATAGCCATGTCCATTTGCACTCCAGATGGGGAAAGCAGTAAGGCACTTTTGCTATACCGCTCGCTCACCTACCGACAGCTCTCTCCTTTGGTCAGTCTTGCTTTTCTTTGGGACTCGTGGCTTCCAAAGCAGACAGGTGAGAGGAACATTTGCGTTGCATAGGAGGCTGAGATACCAGTGCAGTTTTGAAGACAGAAAGGCCTGGTCCAGGTCTAATACCTTTCTGCTGTAGTTTCCCTATTTGAAAAAAAAAAACAAACCAGCAAGATTTCCTTTTGCTCTTTTATTCTTTACTTGGTTTAGGGGACATTATATATCCTTAAGGAAGTATGTGACTGATTTTAATTATCTGAGAAACAAACAGCTGCCTCCTGCATGTGGTAGAGAATTTCAGGAGAAATCCCTGAAGTCCCAGTTTTGCTGTTCCATGACTGCAGCACTGCCTTCTCTGCTAGGGGGCTTCCAGCCACATGGCAAATGGCCCAGAATTGCCTGTGCTGTCTGCATGGCAAGGCACGTAACAAGCATCCCATCTGGGATGAAGGAAAACCTGCCACCCATTTGCTCCAGGTCTTCTTGAACAGGGGCTGTGCAGTCCTGCAGGGTGCCAACCAGCTTCTCATCCTCACAAGGTTCATGGAAGCTGTGAGCACTTGAGAGCACTGAGACACAGCTGGCACTTCATGAAGTGCATGAGAAAGAGAACAACCCAACACAGCTCTGTTCACATAACCTTCAGTGTTGATTGCTACAGAGACAGATCTGATTTTTTTTTTTCACTTTGAATTTCATGCTACTTTCCAGTTTTCATTGAAAATCAGCAGTTCAGGAGAATCTCCAAGTTTCTTATGCCTTTGGCATTGGCACAATAAATTCGAATAGACTCTGAATCCTGTGAAGAGTCCCAGAGGAAATTCTAGACTGACATCCAGCCAAAGGAGGTAGGGATTGCTAATCTGCGGACCTAATTTTTGCACAGCAAATATCAAAACACCACCACTGTTAGAAAATCATGTGGAGAAGTCATTACCAGACACTGTGATAAATCACACTCCCTTTTGTAGTTTTCATGTAAACTTTTAAATCAATATGAATCTAGTGGTGACCCTACCACATTGCTGGCCATGTTTAAAATACTACCTTCATCTGCAGTCCTGCCTGAGCCTGTTTTCTACTGCATTCGATTTTGCACAACAACATATGGAACTGGAATGCTGGGTTTGACACTTGCCAGTCAAAATCCCATTGCTGCCATCACCTGTAATCATGTTCTCTGTCAGCCTCTTCTTGCTGTTCTGTTGTCTCTGGTGTAAGTTGTGGAACACCCCCACCAATGCTCACTGGCATAGAATAAACAATAAAATGATCATCACTCTTTGCAGCCAGACTGGCATGTTCCCTGTGCCATAACATTGCAAAGCTGTGCCATTTTGAAGAGATAGATTTGTCCCCGGAAAGACCCAAGGAGTGGCAGAGCTGAACCTGGGGAGGAAGCAGGACCCTATGGACAGGAACAGGAAATGTTATGCCAAAAAATGTGGATACAGCATCGTTCTCTTTTGGCAGCAGGGAGTCCCTGTCCTGGCTCTGATGCCTGCTGAGCACTGGCCTGGGGGTGTGCAGTAAGCACCTGAATCTCTGCAATGAAGATAGGAGGACTGTGTAGCCCGAGTGGGAAGGAAAGGCCTTTTCCAGCGGCAGCAAGTGTCAAGGAGTCTCAGTTCATTCAGCTGGTGGTCTTGAACTTACCCCAAATTCTCCCTAGGCTCCAACAATGTCATTCTCTGAAACAGATCTGCAACAACTCTGAGTTCAACTCCAATGAGCAGCTCTCCCTCTTTTCCATCTCAGGAAATCTGTGTCCCTGCTTCCTAATATGTGTACGTACCCAGCATAGACATCTGTCAACTGCATATTCATTATCTCGCGTCACATCTGTCAGGCATATTCAATTATCTCCAGTGGTATTTTCTGCGCATGCAAAATGCATCAGAGACAAATGAGGCTTTGGTAATCAGAAAAATGTGCAGAATGGACCAGGGGGAAAATGAGAAGTCAAGAGAGTTTGTTACTGTTTCCAAGTTCGATGCTGGAAAGATTGTGTCTCCAGGTTTTCAGAAGTGTTTGCAAATACTGGGCTGGAGAATGTTGTGCAAAGAGAGGATGCTGGAGACCAAACAGACAGTTGGAAATATTTAACTGTTTATTATCTGTCATTTCCTTCTTTTTGTAATTCTTTAAAAAATGCAGTTTAATCTTACAAGCTTCCTCTATTAATGACTAAGTGCTGTCCAACCTTTTGAAATCTGAAGTGCAGGCATGGTTTTGGGTGCATGTGTATTTGATTTTTACACTTCACAGTTCAGTATTCTTACAAACCATTGTTAATGTACGAGGTTGTGCTCTGCCTCCAGAATCTTTCTCCAGATGACATGAAAGTGAAAACAGCCTTTGCTACGTCACAAGGCAATATATTGCAGGAACAAGGCTCCCTCCTCTTGAGTCACCTTCAACTGAAAACATGATATGAGAAACTTTGGCACCTGGCTGACCAATAATCACTGTAGGATCACCCAGGGAGTGTGATGGAGACACACCAGCATGCACAAGTTGCCTGTGATGAGCAACAATGCAGAAGTGTCTCTCTACACCTTCAGCAATCTCACTGCTGCTTAGGGTGGCCACTGGTGCTCACTCCAGAGCAAGGCAGAGCAGCCTGGGACTACCCCAGCTTGTAGCAGGTAGGCAATGTAATGCCATGATTTCTTACTAAATTAACTTCTGCCTTGAACTCTGAAAAAAAGGAAATGCAGCCCTGAATGCCTGAGGAAGCAAAAGAACTAACAGGAGTCAAACACTCAGCTCCCAGGTGGATTTTATGTGTTTAGCATACCTGCCTGTACTCAGTGTTATTGCTTTGGACCTTGAATCCTAGCAGGAAAGAAATTCACGTAGCAATCCCTGATTAGGAATGACCAAGACCTGTAGACAATACGAAGGCAGAATTCTGTATTAGGAGATTCTGGAAAGGAATTTACTCTGACAAGTAATTTAACTCTGCTGAAGTCCAACAGTTTGCACAGGTGCAACATAATTATTATTAGTGGAAAGATCAGTCCTAAACTGCCTTATATTCAGGCTGGTTTTAAATACCTTCCTTGGCTTGGCTTCTACGTGAACAAGATGAAGGTGCCACATGCCACATAAAGGTGTCACATTATTTTTTACATTAAATTTATTTGACAATCTAGTTTCGTGTGTTGAACAGTCTAACTCAAATATGGATATTCTAAAACACTTTTATAAAACTAATTTTATGATCTAGAACTGCCAGGAGGTTTTGGTTTCAGGAAAAATAATTTTGTGGCATCTAATTATAATGCAGTTTTAGTATCTTTCTAAGACTAGATAACTATTCAGAGGCAGGCACGGTAACTTAATTAAAAAGCTTTTCCCAGTGGATCAGTCATGAAAATGTTGCTAATATCCAGCAGAAACATTTCCTTTGAAGAGGAAATTTCATCTGGCACATTCTTACCAAGAAGATTCTCCACTCAGCTGGGACTGGGGACTAAACAGCAGAGGGGTCTCCTGTTGCAGTAGCAGTGCTTTGTCAGGAGCCCAAGCAGTGTAATCTGTGGTGGTGTCTTTTAAAAAGTCTTTAGTCCTGTAGTACTTGGTATAATATTTTGCAGCACTATTTTTAACGTTCTAGCAGCTTAGTTCATGTTATTATGTGAAAATCTCAGTCACAGAAGAAGAAAATGCCTATTTAAAGAATTATGATAAAATCTGAAGTTTGAAAATGAGACCCAAAATAATTACCTGAACCCGAGACTAATAACTGCACTCCTTTCCAAGATTTTACCATTTTCCAATGTTCACACTTTCCAGAGTTCTGTCAAATTTTATGTGAAAAGAAACAAAATCAAGAGAATTTAAAAAAATGAGAGCTTAGCAGTACTACCAATTTTATCTCATCCAAATCACAATTGGCAGAGTTCTTGCTCCTGAACATATGTAGGGTTATGCTAACACACCCCTGCCTTTTTTTGTTGTGGCACAAAGAAAATTTCACTAAAATGTCCACCTGCCAAAAAGAGCAGAAAGACTGAACCTCCAAAAGGAAACAAAACTGTGGAACAAACTTGTCCATGGCCCAGCTGTTCCATGGTCCTGCTCTTTCCTGTCTCTTTCTGCTATAAGGCTCTTCTGAAAGTTCACGGGAGCTTTTAAACATAGCTCAGTGCCCTGGAGTGGTCCCATGTTCATCAGGAGAAAGAGATGTCCCATTTTCGGCCATAATTTTTATGTATGCAATGTATTATTAGGTGATTTCAGAACAAGCTTAACAGACACTTGAAATCAATTTAAGCAGCTGCAGCAATTTGAGCTAAGGTGCTTTGACATCACTCTCAGCTTCTTCTGTGTCTTCACAAAGTTCAAAGGCTTAAAATATGAAGCCCAAGTGTTTGTTTGTTGTAGGAATATGCTTGTGTTGTACATACGCTCATTCTTTTATGTCTGCAGCTGCAGACCTGTGTAAATTGCTGTTTCTTGAATTCTCCCATTCATGGTCATGGTGGTAGATTACACATTTCCTTTCTGGAGGGCTAATTAAAATTATCCAAATTCTGAACAGTTAATTTCTAGGTAGTCTCAAGGCAGCTGCAACATCTATAACCAAAGAAACACTCTTTACTTGAATAAATCGTCCATATCCTCTTTGATATTTTATCAAGCCAACCTGGGAAAGATACTGCTCTTGTGGATGGGGTTCATGTGGTCCCTGCTGAAATCAAGAGGATTCTGCTTAACTTGTGAAAATGTGAGATTAAAATCACAGGAGGAGGTAAGTGAGGCAGTCAATTCAGTACTTTTTTGGCAGAGCTCTTCTCTGTTGGCAGTTGCTCTTGCAGTATGCATGGGGGGGAAAGGGGTTGTGCTGTCAGAGCAGTTCAGGGGTCCTGACAGCCTTTGTGTCTGGGCTTAGCCCTTGGATTTCCATGGCTGCTTCAAACTAGGAAGCACACTTGTAATCAGAGACTTCAGCTACACATCAGTTATTTATTTAAGATTTTAAACCTGCCTTTTGGGAGAGAGCTTCTACAGTCTATTTTCTTTGCCAGATGATTTTCTTCAGTGAAACAGCTGCCTTATTGCAGGTGAAAGAAAAGATTAACAGAAAAGTGCACATATTTAATGTTTAAATTTAAAGTTTTGAAATGGGTATTTTTTATGAACCCTGCTTGCATGTTGTTGTGAGATTCCTGTCATTTCAGCAGTCTCTTTACTTCATGCTCTCCTTTTGACAGCAGTAAAATACCTGCTCTTTCTCCAGCTTAGAAGATCACCATTTTTTTTTTTTTTTCATTTCCCCTCTCTGTGTTTCCACAGAATAAACAGGGAACAACCAAGCTGTCAAGTAGCCTTCCTTCTAGTACATAGATCCACTACTGGTTTTTCCAGCACTGCAGATGAGAGTAGCCCAGTCAGTAGCTATTCCTTTCTTTAGCATCCTGGCAGGAACGAGTTGCTGTGAGTCCAAGGAACAGACTAATATTCTTCAGTTTAGCATTTAAAAGCTGGATGTCCAGATTGAGTTTTCATCTAGACTCTTTCTGTCCTCTGCTAGGCACAGAAAGGCAATTTCCAAGGTGATCCAAGACATCCAAGAAAGAGGGGGGGTAATTGTCTATAAAACTTTCTCTTTCCTGAAAACCTGGGTTTTTTTATTCTGGAGGTTGCATTTCCTATTGGGGTAGCATTAGCAGGATAATTGTTTGTTCTGCTCAGTAGCCACTATCTTCTGGAATTGGAGATGTTCAGTTCCTTCAGTCCTCAGATGAAACCTTGCTAGGCTAGATCTGTCATAGCTGAAAGCAAAAGAGGAACAAGGGAAACTATTTTGTTTACTGCATTAGTGGAAAAATAAGCCCTACATCAGAGTGATAAACAACAAAAGAGCAAAAGAATGTTTAAGGTTTTCAGTTCAGGTTTCCCCTGAACTTGCACCACTACATTCATCAGTGCAATCAAGATAACAATTTGTATGAACACATCAGCAACAGCATCACAAAAATCCCTGCATGTCAGAGCTCTTTAGCCTTGCCCTCTTCTTATCTAAGTGGAGATAATAGTATTTCATTTTTATCACTATATTTTGAAATTGATACACTTCAACACTGCTTGTAGTTTCAAATACAGACTACTAGAGATGACAAATCGGCTGGGCAAAATTTTAGTTTTTCCAGAAGATTTGTTGTTGTACAATAAAAACAATTCCAGGCAATATTGATATGTTAAAGTTCTACTTTAATACAGTTTAAGGATTGGATTCCTTTACTGGGATGTCTGCAAGAAAGGGGATCGATTGTTTGAGGCTGAGAAAATACTAAACAACGAAGCATAAAAGACAAAAATAGTAAATCTGATAGGCTGTTTTACAAGTCTCTTGAGGTAATTCCATCTTGATACACAAATGCCTTGACTGTGAAGACACAAAACGTATTTGAGTCAAACCAGCAGATCTCTACTTGATAAGGCCACAAATTTCAATCTAAACTATTGGAGAAAAAGTTGCTTTGGGAATAATTTGCTTTTGGCAGGAACACTGCAGATATGTTTGGCACTGATAAAGCAGGAGTGTTAGCCATGGAAGGGGTCAAGTCAGGAGGCCAGTGGGGTTAAAGGCGACACTTAGAGTTTTTATGTATAGGTCAGCAGGAAACCTGAATGAGCAAAAGTGCAGGTGAGTGAAGAGTAGTTGCATAGTGCTCTCAGTTCCCAAGTGTGCAGCACAAGAATACTTTATCTATATGTTGGTCTCCCACTTGTAAATAGGAGATAGTTTCATTTATATATCGCTCCCTGAGGTGTGAATTTACTCTCTGAAGGCCGTGAGCTATGTGCACAGGAATGTCTTGGGTGGATTGTTTTTAAAAGCCAAGCTAAATGCAGAAGTAGTCAAGCTGCTAAGTCTCCAAAAGAAAACATACGTTCATTTTATGTATTTGGGTTTTTTTCCCTGAATATATTGAATGTGTGCTTTGTTTTTTATTGCAGCTTACACTGTGGCATATGCTTTAGTGATTATAGCAAGTTGAGCCTGCAAAATTCATTACCTAACAGAGGAAGGATATTTACAGCAAAGGTAAGAAAACTGGAATGAAAGGACAGATATCCAGGTTAGTTTTAAATGTATCTCACTGCAAGATTAAGTTGATAGGGAAGTTCAGAGAACAAATCTGAGCTTACTTGTTAGCAAATCCATTTCAAAAGGCTGAGGTAAATTTTCAGAGTTCAGTCTCAAAGTTGTTGTTAAGGTTGTAGAGCTGTGCAAATATTGGAGGCACTTAATGCTTTTAGGCAGGACTCAGTGGACTGATGCCTTACCAACTAGATGATCAACAATTCTGCAGCGACAAAGCTTTAATCTGTATATGTGCACCGAACCATCACAGCACTGTGTTGGTGGTTACTGTCCTGAAGAAAAAATAGTGTGGCCATTTATGTCATCTGTACTTGCATTTGCTGAGTTTTTGAGCCACATGGAAGTGTTTGGTGCTGAACTCTTTGGTTACGAAAACTGGCAGTGTTCTCTGATGCCAGGGGCAGGGAGAAAAGGGATGGTTCTTTGCCAATAGCAAGAGAAGCTAAGCTGATGTTCTTCCAAGACCAACTCCCTAAAAATTTACAGTGCCTGTAGGTCATTATGGCACAGCTGGAATTACTGTGAGAGGTTATACATTGCACTCCCAGGACAGTAGCTACTGTGGGCAGCAAGCTGCCAACTAAGTTCTCGGCTCCTTTTTAAAGAAAGATTAAAACTTCCCTTTCTAAGCAATGTGATTCACCTATTAGCACCAAACAGCCTATTAGCATTTCTTTCTCTTGATGAATACGTACTCAGGGTACTTTAAAATAAGGTAATACAAGCATTGTGCACTATTTGCCTACTTTTGGGTCAACCTAGCAAAATGGGCCTCTAGAAATTGGTATAGTCCTGGGGACAACATGTGTTACCAACACTGAGGTGTTACAAGCCACCCCACCAAAACTTTCTGGCAGCATAGTGTTTGTTGTTCATTAGAAATAAATGCCATTATGCCCACTGAAAAAGATTTTATTTTTCTTTTTTATATATATATATATGTATTATATACAAGGCTGTATATGTTGGTGGAATTTAACTTAGGTGAATTAGAAGTAAACTACCCTTCTCAAGTCATCTGCGATTTGATCCAAAAACCTGGAGGCACGTATCAGTGCTGATAATTAACTACATGGGTACCATACACCAGCAGAGTCCAGGCAATCTGCCCCACTACAGACATCCCAAGTAGACCACCAGCAGATTATAAAACTCTGAACCATGTCTTAGGGTTTAAATGAGACCCCAGAATACTGCAGAGCTATGGCAGGCAGGGTAATTAGATAGGAGGAAAAGTCTCACCTATCTGCCTTCTTTGCTGATTGCTGCATGTCCTAAGGGCATTGGGAGGGGGCAAGGTTTCATTAAGCAAGTTTTTGGTGCTGCTTCATTGCACCTTCACAGCACTGATTTAGAATTTGCTGGTTTTGGCATTTGGTCACTGGAAGGACCAACGGGATCAACAGAAATAGCATCACTTCAATTAAAAAATAAAACTGGTGCTTGGCAGGAAATGCTAATTACTTGTATTCCCTTCAGCCCAGATGTTAAAGGTGTTTAGATGTTTAAAGACACAGGCAGGTACTTGGAAGATTTTTCCAATGTAGTTATATGCTCAACTCTAATTTTTTTTAATGAGACTATTGTGCCTCTTTATTTCAAAGATGTCTGGTACGAACATATCTGAGGGCTAAAGCACTGGAGGGCCTTTACAAATCTGATACAATGTCACTATTGAAAAAGAGACTTCATTATCTAAGCATTACAAGACTGATCTGCCATTAAGATAATCTGTAGATTGTACTAATGTCTTTAACTTTTTAGTGGGCTAACAGCATCCAACACTGAATAGGTAAACAGGAAAAAAAATAATATTTTCCAGCTCCTCAGAAGAATAATTGTATATTACAGTTATGGTCTGAAACTATGCAGCTGCAAAATGTGGGGGAAGAGGAAGGGGCGTGTGTGTCATAAAGCCGGAGAGTTTGTTCCGTGAGTGCTTCAGGGAGCCACGGTACTTTCATGCTGCTGTCTGAGGAGAAGTGGATCTCAGGTTTGAAGAATCTCCTTTCAGTGGCCTGAAGGTAACACTTGGTAACATGGTGCAGCACATGGGGCATGGACTTGGCCCCAGGAGAACCAGGGCTCTGCCTGATCACTGATACTCTTCTTTGCTGGTCCAACATCACCTCCCTTGGAAGCTGTTTTGAGATCTCCTGGTGCATGAAGCTGCTTGCAAAGAGTCATGTTCACATGGCAAAAATAGTCAGTGAAATAGGGACATCATCAGCCGAAGAGGCCAGGAAGGTCTGGATGTCCCCACAAGCAGGTGCTGTGAGAAATTTTCCTGTGCTCACCCATACCCATGGTTCATTTTACACACACACACATACACACACACACACACACACACACACACACACACACACAGATAGGCACACATCCTCTTCTCACCCTGGCATGCTCCTTGCATATTTACCAGTGTAAATATGAGTTTTAATACTAGAAAAAAGCTGTGCTGATAATGATGCCATTAAATGCTATGGCTTCTCAAAAGCATGTTTTTTCTGAATGATAAATGAAAAGCAGTGATGGAGGTGGGGAGGAAAGGTGGCTAAAAGCAAACTGTACTGGTAGAATATTAAAGCATGAGGGTACACAGGAATGTGTGCTTTGATTTGATTCTAATTCTTTTGGAAGAAGGGGATATTGAAAAAGAAAGTACTGCAATCCAAAACTGAGACAAACATCAATATGCAGTTAAATAATGACAGAAATTGTTACAAAGATCAGGTTGGTAATGGTGATTAATGAGATCAAAATCGTGATGGTGATGATCTCTTTCTTTACTGACTTAATTTTGATGTGACTCTGAAGCTGCCTGCCACATTTTGACCTAAGAAATCATTTTCCCTAAAATAGTGATAGTAATATTGTATTACTGTAGTTAATTGCTTAGTTACGAGGTTGCCATGGGTGCAAGATGTGCTTACAAGGGGGGGGGCAAGGGCTGTGGTATTGGTGAATTAACACTGCGTGTGCCTGTATGGAGTTTGGTGAACATTTGGATCAAGTAGCCTTTTAGTTTTAAAAGATGTCTGCTTTCAGACTAGCTGAAAGAATTTGTCCAGAACTCAGTGAATAGTTTTATCTATAAGCAAAAATAAAAACGAAAGAAGAAGAACTATGGCTCTTTTTAAATAAAAGCATTGCAATACGATGTGTCAAAATTGCATTCTTCAAAGCCTGCACTAGTGTGTCCTGGAAAACAGTGTGAGACCTTCCTGTCATTAGTGAAACTATTTGATTTTGTATGAAACAAAACATGAGTAATATTAACATATTGTTTACAATTTTCTATCTTGAGCAAAGAACAGAAATCATGGTTTTGTGTACCTGTGTGTATGTGTATCAACAACTGAATTAAACCAAGTTAATAAAGAGCAATGATTTGAAAAGAAAGATAGCAAGAGTAGAAGCTTATGATGGTTTAGCTGCTGCCTTTTTTGTTTTGATTCCTTTTTGATATTTACTTCCAACCAAACCTAGAAATTAGCTATTCCTGATTTGCTTTTTTCCTTTTGTCTATTATCTCAGAGGGACTGTCAATATATCCCTTTGAAATACTACAGAAGTATTTCAAAGTACAAGTATTCGCAGTATTTCAAAGTACTGTACAGAAGTACAGTAGTGCAGAAAATACCTTCATACTTTTTCAGCCTGGGTTTTGTTTTCATATAATTGGCATTTACAAATAATGCAAAACATTTCCATAACAACGGTCCAGTGCATCTCTTTAATTCCAAGCACAAGGACAGATCTCTTTCCATTTCCATAAGAACACTGTAACAAATAATTAGTGAAGGGCTGGGGATTTTTATATATCCATTAGCAGTAGCTGGTAGTTTTCTGTAAGGGTAAAATCTGAGATTGTGGACATTTAAAAGTAAGTAGGACATTGGAGCTAAATTAATCTTCAGGCAATATTGCTTGAAAGCCCTGTGAGATAGTGCAGATCATTGATCTGGTAGGTACTGACATTGCTGGAAGTCTGGTCAAAATCTTAAGAGATATGTGGCAGTTTACAGTTTACAAGGAAAGGAATTTGCATGTTCCCAAGATAGCGTTATTCCTAAAGACAGTAATCTGCTTCTTGGCAAGCTGGAGCAATAAGCTCTGTAGCAAGAGATCCACATACAAAATTGGAGCTAAGCCTTTGAACATCTATCTGTACGCCAAATAAGGGGGCAGGCAGTGACTTCTGAGATGTGAAGAGTTCTGTCTAATGCTGTGCTTTGAGACCACAGCACTCACCCAGACAAGATGCAGACCCATCACTCTTCCACTTTGAGAGCAGAAAGATCACTTCCTTTTATGTGGGGGTGAGTTGTCACTCATGTCCTTTACTTATTTTGTGCTTTGATGAAGTTCTTATGGAACTTTATGATGGTAGTCCAGCATTGTAGATGATGGTGTCTGACAGTTTCCTCTAGGAAATTGTTGAATTTCACCTGAAAAAAGTGTCCTGGATTCTGCTGGAAACTAGTTCCACATTTCCAGTTCTCCAATGATTATAAATCTCTTGTTTTTTAAAGACTGTTTACTCATTGCCATTTTGTGTCCTTTTGCTCTGGTTCCAACGTCATCTTTTAATTTAAAAACTCTCCTTTCTGGTGGAGAATTAGATGCTCCTTTCCTCTAGTGTGATTATTGAAAGTAATCATTCCCTCCCAGCTGTATCCCAACAGTCTTCAAATGCTTGATATTGGGTGTGATTTTTCTATGAAAAGCACAACCAGTAGTCAAGCAATAAATGACAAGAGAAAAAAGTTGGGCAGCTCAGTAAAAGAAAAGATATATTATGCCATTATGACCTGTTTGATTAGTTCTCCAGTTCTTGACAGAAAGATTTTCAAGTTGGCCAGAGTTCCAAGTGGACTCCTCTATTCCAGCCTCTCTCTCCAGTACCCTTTCTCCCTTGCACACTGTGTATCATGGACTAAAGCTGCATTTTGCTAGCATCAATTAATCACTAAGGATCCACTTAGAATAATGTTTTTGTTTGGAGCAGAGTGAAAGTTTAAGTGAACCTCCTGGTTTCCCACATTTACTGCACCTAATTTTGTGCCACGGGACAGCCTTAGAGCTCATGAGCTGTGTTGTTTCAAGAGGAAATGAAGGTTGAGTATGTGCTGGAGTGCAGCACTTCAGCCACAAATGGGCATCCTGGCCAGGAGGCCAGACTAGAAATAGTCTGAAAGTAAAACCAAGCACAGTAGAGTTGGGAAATCAGGTCCTCAGCATGTTTCACTCTACACGCCCACCCCCATGGGTCACATTCCTCACTATTGCAGACATGGGATCAGTGTTCTGCCCTTGTTTCCTGGGTTTCTGATGGATGGTATAAGTAGATCATACCTGCATGAAGTTTTCTTTGACCTTATAATACCTCTGCATCAATCTTTATCACTTTAAATCTGCTACAGGTATTATCCGACATTTAGGCAAGCAGATGAAACTGTCAGAGGAGTGCAAACCAGCTATTCCTGCCATGCATGAATGCAGTCTCACAGAAACACATCACTGGTAAACCTCCTTGAAACAGATTCCTTTGGATGGTATCCCTTGGTAACATACTGACTCATGAATAGCAATTTGAGGATAAAGAAGACAATTGTACTAGTAAAACACTGAGGTAGATTCATATTTAAAGGCTTGAGTTAATATGACAGATTGAAACCCTGCATTAGTATGTATTGACTTTTCTTCTTCTGGTGCTGAAAGCATAAAGATTTAAGTCTTCCTTATTAGCTTAAAAATGTTCTTTTAGCAGAAAGAATAACAAACTGGTTATCTGTGTTTTAGTCAGTTGCATTTACCAGAGCATGGAGTAGGAACAGGTACTTTATGATGGTTTTCCATCTCATCCAAGGTGAGCTGTTCTTGTAGTCCCTACATTTGGTGATATGCAGAACAGGGCTTGCCTGACTGCTGCGCTCAGGACCTGGTTCTGTATTAATGTACTCTGACTTGAGAAAGAAGGGCTGTGTGCTGAAGGAATGTTTGCAAGACAGAATACCTGTATTAACAGCTGATCAATTAGTCTAAGACAAGCCGTGGCCTGTGGCTCTACTCCTGCAAGTTTATGCATTTGCTTTTCCGCTGACTGTCTGAAGGATTTGTGATATGGTTTAAATGGAGATTTGAGATCTCTGTGTGTGGGCAGGAGTTGGTATTCCTGTGGCAATAATGACAAGATTGTTCCTGGTGTTGATACAACAGTGAAGACAAGCCTGAAGCAATAACATTTTATACTTCTCTTAAAATAGCTTCATTGTGGAATGACCACCACTTCCAATGAAAATGAATCCTAAATGCAGTGCATTGTTGGTTGTCTGCAAAACTGTACTATCAGTCCTTCTTTCTTTTAGTTTATTAAGTTTGTGGACTTGGTTATGAGATGGGAATGAGTGATGATGCAGGGTATGAACAAGTAAGTTGTATACCTCCATGTATATCCTTGTTCATGTAACTTCTGCTAAAGTAATTCATTCTTGAATGCAGAGAACATAAGCATGGCTCTCTATAGAATATCTTAGTTATGAGTATTGCCGAAGGTAACATTGTGTTTAAATTTTAGACTTTTATACAACTCTGTTCTTGGAGTATGTTGTGTCTGGCACAGTAAATCTTTGTAGAGTTTATTTTATTGTTAACACTTCGAAGAGGAAGAGCAAATACTCTCACCCTCTTATCATGTTCATTGCAGGGGCTTGTGACAAAGACTGCGATTGTCAGTTTGAAGAGCTCTCCTCAAAATCAGTTTAAAAAATAATGAATCAAACATGGAAAATCTGATCATTAATCCCTGAAAACTACTTCTTTTCACTTCCTGACCCAAAGCTTAGGTATGGGATTGGTGGCATTTTGCCTTGGTTGAGTCGATTTCCTCTTGTGTAATCCCAAATTATTTGTAAAATTTGGTGTAATTGTTAGTGCACTGAATACTGTAGGAAAATGACTCTTCTTGGATGACATACTCCTCCCTTGGTTTGTACAACTTATGGACACTCAGAGCCCACAGGACGGGCCCCATAACAACAGCAGTGCTGACTGGCACTTGCTTTGGGAGCCTCTCAGAGCAAGACTGCATCACTGCCCTCTCACTGCCAAAGGGCAGGCAAAGGAAGAGGACACTAATGTGAACCTCTTCCCTCCTCATCCCCGGGAAGGCAAACTCGGGGGAGTTTTGGCTTGGATATCAGGAAAAGGTTTTTGACCCAGAGGGTTGTTGGGCACTGGCACAGGCTCCAGTGACCCAGGGAAGTCACCACAGCACCAAGCCTTAAAGAATTCAAGAAGCATTTCGACAACACTCTCAGGCACATGGTGCGACTGTGCCAGGCCAGAAGTTGGATATTAAGATCCTTATGGGTCTCTTCCAGCTCAGAATATTCTGCAATTGCATGGAATTATTAGAACAGAGACTGTTACTCTTTCCCTAGGATACTAGTTCTGGTTTGAGCTAACTTTCTTTCTTGGATGCTTTTTAGTGCAGATATTATTAATTTAGAGACATCTCTTTCGTGGAATGTTTCTCCTCTTTCCATTTAAAGACTCTTTTCTCACTACTATAATCCTGCCAGTTGGCAGCTCAGAGGACAGCTTATTTTCTCACCTTCTCACCTTTCTCGCCAGGCTGACAGATATATCCTTTGGGGTTACTGATAGGAACAACCTAAGAAAAACAAGAGGAAAAGAAAGCCAAGTGATACATTGAAGATGGTGTCTCCCAATAATTCCTAGCTGTCCATGGGCACTTGGCTACCTCTATGCTGAGGCTGCAGACTCAGCATGGGAAAAGTCTCCTTGTTGCTTTGATACTCAGAGGTTTAGAAATATCTTCTCATGAAGACCTACCTTCATTAATTTTTCCCCAATTGCATGCACTAATTACAGCAGCAGAATTGTGAAGAACATTTTCTATATATAAATTATGGAAGGGAATTAAATGCAGCTCCCAGCTAAGCTTAGATTCCCAAAAAGTCTTTTAGTGTGTTAATCTGTTTCACCACTTACCATACTCGATAATTTTATCCTAAGCTGTATGTTTTCTTGGAGTTCATCCTACTGCAGACTTTGTAGAAATCTTTGCTTTGTCACAAAGCTCATATGCAGCACTCTGGTAGACATCCTGGCTTTTATTCCAAATTAATACAAATTGACAGCCTTTACTGAGCCATCTTTTTAGTAACGTTACTCAGTGTCCCTGCCTGAATCTCACCAAGTGCTGGAATTGCATGTGGCAACCCTCATGTCGTATTAGTAGAATAAAGGTTATGCATCCATAAAAAAAATCACCAAAATAATGATTCTGCCACCCAGATGTTAACTTTGCTAGTATCTCTCATGTCTTACTATTGTTAAATTCTCAGATGAAAACCAAGATTTTCAGAACTGACAGGTGCTTTCTAAATTAGGTGTGTTGAATTTAGGATGACAATTTTAAAGTAATTAACTCTCAATATTTGGCAGCACTTCTTGGACAGGTTTTCCCAGGTTGCTCAGGCTGAGCAGGGAAAATAGAAGTGTCCAGTTTTCTACAGGTTTCTCAGACTGACATTCAAATTTAACTTATTGAAAGCTTTCTTCTCTGCCTTGTCCTGATACAGTGGCTTCTGAGATGTGAAAGAGACATTTTATTTTTTTATTTTTTTAGATACTTATTTTCAGCTGGATGATATTGGTTTGGTCCAGTGCCCTGAATTTTACTTGTGATGTTTTCTTTTGCATTTTCAATATTTTGTAAAGAAATTTGTTCATTTATTCTCAATGGAGCTATTTTAAGAAAGCTGGTCACATGCCACACAAAGGGACACATGTACCTGGTGAGTGAGTAATCTTGCAAAGATGTATTAGCAAATGCATTTATAGCAGTGGTATTCGTGGAGGGCTGAGAGGGAGAAGAAGTCATCTGTATGAACCATCTGGAGTAAGTCCCTGATCCTGAGTGACCAGTGCTGGATGCAGTAGCTACTCACTGGGACTGGGGCATCATGGGACTCCAGTCTGAGGCATCAGGCACCTCCGTGGGGAGGAGGATGGGGATGGGCTGAGCCCAGTCTGGGACATCAGCCCACACCACATGTGGGGGATAGGATCAGCAGGCCTCATGGCCAGGCAGTTCAGGGCTGTGTGAAGCTGAAAACTGGCATTGCTACACATTAGGACATGGGATAAAATGGGGTCCTGAGCCATAAGCAGAGGTAAGTGTGTCACCAGGGGAGGTCAGAATGGGACAAAAAGGGCTGTTCATACGCTGAAGACCCTGTCTGCAGCTCCAATATTATCAAGAGTTACAGAGCCATCAGTAGTTTGGGGTTTACAGATGTTTGTAGATAATATACTGCAATAAATGAGGTTGGAATTTGCTAAAGAAGTTGGCCACTATTAATAACTTCCCTTGATCAACTTAATGCATTTCAGGTTGATAGCACATGGTAATCTCTCCTTGGAGATTGTTCTTGGCAGGGGATAGATGCATATAGCTCTAGTTTCTCTGTGTGTGTGACAGGATAAGATGAAATAATAGCGGTGAGCTGCTTATATGTGGTTATATTTGTGTTCCCTTGCTTAAATGAATAAGCCATTCTGCTTTGAGTTTGGCATATTGGTGGTATTAAAAGTGCCTTATAATGATGCCTTTCTGAGTCTTTTCTGTAAGGATTATCAGGCTGTGTGGCTTGTGCCCAGCTGTTGCTTTTTCCTGTACACTTCTAAGCTGCCAGCAGTGCTTCACCCCAGAACTGCTGTTCATTGAGCTCTGATAGGAGTGTCCCTGCTCTGGTGTTTACATCCACCAGAATGTACATTCACCCCTCTGGTAGAAAAGTAACACAGCAGAAGCCAAATGAGTGCTCAAAGATGTCCATAAAGGACTTGGTTGACTTAAATATACACAGTCTTCTCAGCACTTGAAGGCTTCAGGCTGATCTTAAGCACTGCATGGCCATATATTTTTCATCTTTCTGGGGCCAGAAGATGAGCATTATGTATCTCCAATTTCACTGTGCATAATGATTCTTTCTAGCCAAACAGATTAAGGTATGTTAGTTATTTCTGGCTTATTGCTTTGTGTTTATGCCTTTTCCAGGTGTGCAAGGAGAATTGCTCAAACTTCAGAACTGTCTGCTTCACATTACATCCAGCAGAAATGCCACATTTCTAGCAAGTGGGTAAATACATACAGTCCTGTTTTTCTGCCTTAACAGGCACAGATGCGTTTGAAGAAACAACCAAACATTTTGAGGCATAGCTGAATTCCAGCCCTGAAATTTCTGAAAGTTCACAGCAATGAAGCTAAGCAGTAGAAGGAAATGCTTGAGGAGGAAGACATCTGGGTTGGCCTAGGCTGTCCACCTGCATCAGTAAGTACAGTGTAATAGTAGTGGTGGATGTGCAGAGCAAAAGAGCTGACACTGCAGACTCAGCAGGCAAGATACACATATTTCAGGGAGATATGCTTTGGATTAGTCTCGTTCTGTAGGGTCCACATCTGTCAGTGACTGGAGTGCCCTATGGGCCGTCGTGGAAAGCTTCTTACAGGTAAGTGTTATTTGAAAGACACCCAGTTTGTGTTTTACAGGACTGCTCAGCCATGTGAACCAAAACGTGGTAAGTGGGAAAAATTGGGAGGTTTACTTCAAAAGGGTGCTCTTGATCTGAACTAAAATGCTAACACAGATGGACTTGTAGTCTTTCCCTGTCTGTCACGATTTCTAGTAAGTATGTAGAAAACTGCTCCACAAATCTGAAAGCTCTACAGAGGTCTCCCATTTATTTCTTCTCACAGTGCTGGCAAAGGTACTATTTTTTCCAAGTTAAATGTCCAGTTATGGCTCAAGTACTTTATTTAATCGGTGATAAAACCCACTGTGTGTGTTGGGGTTTTTAGAAAGGCCAATTTGCTGCAGTCTAACAGCCTACACAGACTGTTTGCTTGAAAGCCAAATTACTGGTTTTATTCAAATATCATTAAGGGTATGTGAAAACTGTAAGAATTTCTTAAGACACAGGGAGTAGAGAATCTGCATTAAATGAAATTTGCCAGAGGAAGAAAATTCTGGTTTATATTTTCGGTGGCACTGTTTCTGCAATGAAATTTCCAAGGGGATTATTAGGAAACTGTAATCCAGAAGCAAATGGCTCAGCCTTAATTGTGTTTTCCTGTGGAGCAGAAGCACAAGCTCAAACACCCGCCAGTGTTTCTTGACTGAAGCTTTCATCTGTTTTTACTGCAGTTTTTTTCACCAATTGAAGGTGAACAGATTTGAAGAAGTCTTTCAAACATGTAAGAGCTGAGGGAGGTGAACAGGGTGCAAGGATGAATTAATGTTTATGTGCTAAACTTGCTGAAATTTTCTGCACGATTACTGAATGGTGCTATTTGTGTGTCACAGTCTGGGTGGTGGGATGAAGCTGAAGCCACTGATCAGAATTCAGGATGTAAAATTGTTTCTCTTCTGGAAGTTCAGCGGGGTTTTGCTAATGACCTCTGAAAGCCAGGATCTCATGGAGAATATTTAGACGGTTCAGTTGTGATATGGCAGCTTGAAAAAGGTGAAGATAGCTGGGAAAATAAAAAAGAGGAAGAGAGATAAATAATCCAGTTTCAGGGGTTGCTTTTCAGCAAAGGGAAGGAGCTTGGATCATGTGATAAGACACTTAAAGATATTATCAGGACAAATATGTAAACTTGCAGGCTTTCCTCTGGAAAGACTAAGTCATACTGGGACACCCACAGAAGGGGTGATGAGTGAAATGAGGAGCCTGATGCCAATGTAGAGGACATAAAAGACATTGTTTCTTAAACAATGTTATAAAAGAAAATTGTTTCTTTAGCCAAACGAAATAAAAACATGGTGGAAT
Source organism: Rhabdornis inornatus (assembly GCA_013397075.1). NCBI lineage: Eukaryota > Metazoa > Chordata > Aves > Passeriformes > Rhabdornithidae > Rhabdornis > Rhabdornis inornatus. Next base: position 122,178 of record VWZS01002375.1, on the reverse strand, counting down.
GCTTGCATGTCAATACTCAAGAGGGTTAAGTTCCCAACGAGAAGGACAAACCTGAGAGAAGTGACAACAGAGGCATGTGAACAAATGGTTATTAAAAAGCCATAAATAAAGTGAAGATGCAAATTGGATTCCCAACCCTCAGAAGCGTGAGGTTCTGAATCAGTTTTCTGAGAGTAGTGGGGGCAAAAATCCAAGTCTAAGACTGAGCTGGATAATACTTTGTGAAAGGAATAGAATGAGGCTGTGCCTGCAAGAGGAGGAGATTGGGTACAGTAATCCTTCAGGATGTTCCTTCAGGTTCTGTGTTGTGACATAGAGCTGTGTGAACACACTGAAGAAAACAAAGGGAAAATTCAACTCATGTAAAAGCAGATATTTTTATAAACAAACAAGTCAAAAAATCTGTTTCCTTAGGATCATGGTGTGAACATGAAACAGTCAAAGTAAAGGCAGCATTGTAAAAGCAGTCTACTTTGCTGGTAGAGGTGCATTATCCAATACAAGAGGTCAAACGATCATTGTATTCTTGCTTGTGCATTAGGTTTGGATATGTTCTGGTTTTACTTGCCTGGAATTTTTCTTGAGATGTGTACATGTTGTAGCAATGCTGCATGTGCCTGTATACAGGAAGGCTAATCATTACAGCAATATGCATGAGATAATGGAGTGTGACTGTCAGGAGTGCAACTGGTGAGCAGCCAGATAACAGGCTAACAACTGAGACCTTGTCAGAAAAATGAGAGTTCTGTGTGAGATGCCTGCAGTTGTGCACTGGGGATATGGAGGCTGTAAGCGGGCAAACATAGCAATTGTTTGGACAAAAAGACACATGGTTTAAGGTGAACACATATTGCTGGTGATGACTGAGGCTCAACTGTGTGCTTAATGAAATGAAACATTTTAACAAATGCGAAAGTACAAGATGCAGTGTTTGAAGCTTTGATTAAATATATGCAGACAGGAGCTGTGATCTGGCTGCTTTCTTGGTTAGCTACATCTAACCATCCTACATGCTGTTCGATCAAACAAACATAGAATCACAGTGTCACGGAACGGTTTGGGTTGGAAGGAACCTTCAAGGCCATTTAGTTCCAGCATCTCTGTCATGGACAGGGACAACCTCCACCAGATGGTTCAAAGCCCCATCCAGCCTGGCTTTGGTCACTGCAAGGGATGGGGCGTCACTGAGCTTCTCAGAACAACCTGTTCCAGTCCCAAATCACCCTCACAGTAAAGAATTTTTTTCTAATATCTAATCTAAACCTGCTCTCTGCCAGTTTGAAGCCATGCCCCCCTGTCCTATCACTACATGTAAAAAGTCCCTCTCTAGCTCTCTTGAAGGCCCCCTTCAGGTACTGGAAAGATGCCATAAAGTCTCTTCTACAGACTGAAAAATCCCAATTCTCTCAGGCAGTCCTCATAGGAGAGGGGCTCCAGACCTCTGCTCATGTTCCTGACCTTCCTCTGGACTCACTCTACAGGTCCATATCCTTCCTATGTTTGGGGCTCCAGAGCTGGATGCAGCACTCCAGGTTGGGTTTCACGAGGGCAGAGGGACAGAAATTACTCTCTTGACCTGCTGGTCACATGCTAGATGTTGAACAAAGTCTTCCAGGTGAAGATGGTCTTGGTTAAATGGGACAGAGGATGTAGGATCTATCCCTTCTCAGTGAGAGAGAGACAGATAATTGATCTACTAATTGTGGCTAGTGGGTATGTACTTGTGAAAAAACACTATTACACAGCTGAGCACCAAGAGACACTGTGAAAGTGGTGTATCTATCAAAAAGCAGACCTTGCACATTTAGTCTAATACGAGCAGATTGCTTTAAAAGATGGCTTTCGTTGTCTCTCAAAATACCTGCAGTTCTTGCACTCTTGGGTGTCTTGAAGCTCAAAACACACATAGAGCTCAGAGAAGGTTGTACAAAATTAACCTGTCTTTCCATGATCAATACTGTGGGAAGAGTTAAAAACCAAATATTTTAAATAGCATAATAGCCCTTACTTCTGACACTAGAGGAAAAACACATCTAGCATGTTACGTTGTGCAAAGATAGGATTCTAATGATTGGAGCCCAACACAAATCAACTCATCAAGCTTGTTAATGAAAGCACTCCTTTGATTTAAATTGCTCAGTAAAGTGGTCATGTGGCAATCTTAACAGGCAACACGGCTTGTAAAAAGTAAATGAAAAGATGCAAAGCTTTTGTCCCATGTTGGTTTCAGATGAGTCTAGTGCAGCACCTCAACAGATACAAGTCTGAATGTCCCAGTAGGGGCAAGGCAGCTATTGAACCTCATTTGACAGTATTATTATTATATTGCAGTGGTCTTGTGTCTTGTTCCATGAGGTAGAGGGGCACAAGTTCCGTTACAGAGAGTGTCCCCAGAAGGTTGCTTGGGGAGCCAGTTGGGAGAGAGCAGCTGGAGAAAAATTCAGCTGAAAATATGTGAAGCTGTGCCAAGAGCCTCTGGGCCAGGAGGAATATTCATAGAATGGTTTGGGTTGGAAGGGACCTTAAAGACCACCTAGTTCCAAGCCCCCTGCCATGGGCAGGGACACCTTTCACTGGACCAGGTTGTCAAAGCCCCATCCAGCACCATCCTATATTGTAGCAGATCTGTCAAGTGAATTGCCTGAGGAGGCTTCTGCAGGCCTAGATTGTCCTCTGAGGAAAGTGAAAACAAGGGCTGTTTAGGCAGCAAACCTGGATATATACTAGCAGCATAGCAAGTAGGATACTGCCTAGCTCATTAAGAGGTGAGTTTGGAGGCCTGCAGTTTGATGTAATGCTGGACAAGCTGCTTGCTGGGTCCCACGTGCCTGGGGAAGAGGCAGTTGCTCACCTGAGATAACCTTGGTAAGGCTCTTGAGATCAAAGACCAATCCCTTATCTAGGGTTCAGTGAGTCACAGCTTTTGAAGTTGTTATCAAATACTCTTCGGCTTACAGTCCAGCAAGGAGTTAAAGCAGGAAATCAAAGGGGATGCAGCTTTTTTTTTTTTGGACCACAGTATACCTATAAAATCCAAACTATTAAGAAAGTGTGTGTGCGTGTATAGGGAATAACATCTCAGACACATTAAAAAAAAGCCCAACCTCAAAAACTATCTTATGCTTGAAAGTGGGTTTTAGTGATGGCTTTGGTTGTTTGGGTTTATGAGATTTCTTTGTTTGGTTGGGTTTTTAATTTTTGGGTTTTTTTTCTTGTTGTTTGGGGTTTTTTTTTTGTTTTGTTTTGGTTTTTGTTTTGTTTTATTTGCCTTGTCTGGGGTTTCTGTTGTTTGGTTTTGTTTGTTTATTTGATAGGGTTCTTTTCCTTTAGTGCCATCTAGTAAAGGCTGCTTTCTTCAACTATGCTAGGAGTGACTGATGCAATAGAGGTGATATAGAAAAGCACACGACCACCCATTTGCCAAGTGCAGTGTTGAGGGAATTTTATACTCAATCTACTTCCTTGGCCAGGAGAAAGGCCAAGGTAAGGGTAGGAGAAATCTTCCAGTGTGTACAGCACTGGAATTTGAAGTCGAAGGACCATGTATGGATCAAGATCACTCTGCAGCATCTCAGACCTCTTGTTATTAAAAAGCCACACTGCTATCCTTAATGCCATTCTGTGCAAGTGTAAGCAGACACCTCTCCAGCCTCTGGTTAATTCATAAAATGGTTCTTGCAGTGTAATAAGTTACAGCAACAGTTGAGCTGCAGTAAGGGAGGGAGTGCCAAAAAGCCCATTTCCCAAGAATGTTCTTAGAGGTATAACAGTGATTAACTAAAGAAGCAAAATCAGTAGTTAAGTGCGGGAGCCAGTCTGTGAAAACTCACTTGAATACATAATCCTGAGAAAACTGCTGTACTTTCCTTCAAATCCTAAGTATCTTCTTCCCACAACAACATATTCTCAGTTGAATCCATATCCAAGAAGGATGCTGCAACACAAGTTTTGTATTTCATGGTCACTTCTTTGTATTTCATAGTCACTACTACAAAAAGTGCAGCAAATTTCTTCCTGTGTCCTCTCCTTGATTCCGTCACTCTAAGTGTTTACAAATCATTATCCTGCAAAATAATCAACTCAGTGCTATTAGGACTTGAAACTTTGAACAAATGCTGAAATTCTGAACACTTGAGATTGTATAAGAAAAGTGACAATGGTCATTACCATCAACAAAAATAAAGGGAAGACAGATTTTATTGATTGAGCATTTTGCCTCAAGACTAAAAGAAGTGTGCTGTTGCAGAACAGAATGTTCTCTGGGCATTAAAAATTATGCATTTTAAATAAGATGAGAGTGTTTTCCCTTTATGTTTCGAAGTTAAAATTAATGCAATCTCTCATACAATTCTTAAGGCATGATACACGTCTCCTTAAATACCATACTGTATTCACTATGCTGTTCTCCTACATTCTCTTCTGTTTTGGCAGGGGAGAAGCCACCACATGCAATAGATTTTTCATGCAGTTTGGTGGCTGTACCATACATTTTGGTAGCTTCTGTGTGTATTTATCTATGTATATGTTGGGTGGCCTCTTGTTGCTCAGGAAAACAGAAAATCATCCCAGCAGAAAAAAAAGCATTCTCATTTGGGGGTCATCTGTGAAGACACCAGTACTTTCTGTAGCTGGTGTTCATGAAGTTAAAGGATCTTTATGTCTTGGACACATCCAGCACTCCATGACTACAGGTTGCCAGTGGACTCAAAAGGTAAGAACTGGAAAGACGTACAGTGTGATTACATGTCTTAGGTGGCGATGCAAGATGTAACCAGGAGTACGATTACCATCTGTTAAAACCATCTGCCCCATGTCTTTATCTCTTTCATGACCCATCCTCCCTCCAAGGAAATATCTTCTGTTAATGTGCCATTGAGTCCCACGGCATGACTGACAAAATTACCTCATCCCATTGTGAGATGTTCCACTCAGGGGGAGGAGCCAAGCATTCCAACCTGGATATAATCTGGAATTTGGAACACCACAAGTAGCTGGATTCCCAGAGGAAGATCAAACCTATCTACACCACAACCGGACCTTCAGAGGAAAACTACACCCTTTTACAGGATCACTGCTTCAACAGAAACACTGTTGTCCAGGAGGACTGCAGACACCATTTAATCAGACTGCTACCAACACCCTGACTGACAAGGCTGTATTCTGACTCTGTCAGTGTTTCTGTACTACTGCATTTTATTTTAATTTTCCTATTAAATTGTAGTTCTGACTTGAGATCTCCTGCTGGTTTGCTTTCAAACCAGTACATTACAGTTTGGGTGGTTTTTTTTTTGTTTTTTTGTTTGTTTTTTTATAAATAAAATCAAGCTAAAAACCTTCTTAAAGTAACATTTAAATTGAAGTATTTTTAAGCAACATTTTGAGCCCATGGATTTCTGCCATGTTATAAAATACCTGACTGCAACACAAAGTGACCTGAAGTACACATCCTGAAACAGAAATGAGCATAGGATACCGCTGAAGGAATAAGTGATAAAGCCTGCTAAGACAACAACAAAGACTCTCTGATGTGAACAGTGCTACAAGGAACCTCATGGTATTTTATTAAAAGGTCAGCTGTAACCATCAGGATGTTTCTTCTCCTGAAGCTTTATAAATGTCATTGAAAAAAAAAGATAAAGAGCAAAAGCTGTATGAACGTAAGCATTTCATCAGATGTGTATAGTGGTCAGAGATAGTAGCCCTACTCTAAAATTTGGGCAATGGTAGCACAAAGTTTTGTCTAACACTCACATAAATGAGGAGAGACATCCTTTGCTCATAAAACAAAAATAATTACATCGCAGCATCAATGTTAAACATAGGTGACCTTGAAAGTAAAGTTAAAGAACTGAAATTTCTGTCTTCCAGTTTTAAGGTTTCATGAGCTTTGTACAGAGACTTAGATGCTCTGAAAAAGAATCCAGCCAATGCGTGGCAGATGGACCAAATCTCTATAAGCAAGAAGTGACACTAAGTCTCTGAAGCGACTGCTGGAAGGATGCAACTTGTCTATATCAACTAGAAAAAATTATTCTGTCTAGTCCAGCTATGCAAGCACATGTTGCTGGCATTTAGTATTATGAGTTTTTTTGAAGGGTAAAACAACTAAGCAAATAAAAAATATGTTGTATCAGGCTCCTTAATTTTTCTATGAATTTCTCAAGTATGTTTTCAGTTGTGAAAGTCTTGTTACTTCTGAAGTCTAAAAATAGACAAAAAGCTGTAATATTTCCATTTTAATGTTCATCTGTTAGTTGAATGGGAACCTGAATCCATTAAATATGAATTAACTAAAGTCTCTGTTAAACCTAAATAAACCTAAACCTGAACTCCTTCCTCCCTTATTTATAATCCTAGCCTGTGGATATCCTGGCTCAAGACATCCTGACTCTCCAGTGGAAACTGTTTGCATCCTTGACTTCACCAGAGGTAAGATGGCTCCTGTGGCCTTCACTTATGTGGTGCCGCAATGCAAAGCCCTCAGAGCATTTAACAAACCTTGCATAACTTTCACAGAGGTGCATAAACGTGTCTTTACCTTTTCATTGAAGCCAAATTAACTTTGTGTATTTTGAATTTCCATACATGCAAGTGCTTTGCTTGATCATATCCAAAAGGGGGTGTCGTGGTTTAAACCCACCCAGCAGCCAAAGCCCACAAAATGCTTGCTCACTCCCCCACCAGTGGGATCAGGGAGAGAATGGGAAGTGTAAAAGCTAGAAAAACTTGTGGGTTGAGATAAAGGCAGTTTGATAGAAAAAGTGAAAGCTGCACACACAAGCAAAGAAAAACAAGGGATTAATTCAGTGCTTCCCATGGGCAGGCAGATGTTCAGCCATCTCCAAGAGAGCAGAGCCCCATCACACGTAACAGTGACTTGGAAAGACAAACACCATCCCTCCAAATGTCCCCTCTTCTTCCTTCTTCCCTCCATTTTATGTACTGAGCATGATACCACATGGTCTGGTGTGGCTGTCAGAACCTGGGGCTTGGCCCTGAGCTGCCACAACGAGCCCAGATCAGATGTCCTGTAAAGAACAGCTTTTCCTGGTGTCTCAGGCAGATTTCAGCCACAAGGTATGGAGATGCAAGCAATGCCTAAAGTCTAGGCTGTCAGCTCTTATTGTGGTTTCTACTCAGCTTGCAAAGTACCTTCTTAGCCAGCAGAGAGAGAGACCGAGAAGAGCCGCAAAGCAAGTTCCACAGAATCTTTATTTCTTCTATGAAAGAGTCCAGGGCAGGAAATCAAATGGGTAGGGTCCTAAGGGGACTTTTGTAGGGTTAGGGAGTCTTGGAAATGGACCAATGGAATAGGGGATTGTGAAATTAGCCAACTATTAGGGATTTTAGGTTAAAAGCAACCAATTACTTGAGAGATTGAAAATGGACCAATTAAATCACAAAGAGATAAAGCAGGGGTTTGCAGAGGGGTAAAATATTTCTTAGTATTAGTCATTTTAAGTAAACAACTTCTTATCCAAAGGATCATTCTCCAAGGAGGCCTCTCTCGGGTCTCGGTTTCTTCCACAGCTAGGGTCTCTGCCCCTTCCACAGTCTGGAATGTCCCTTTGGTCAGTTTGTGTCACCTGTCCTGGCTGTCCTGGCTCCCAGCGTCCCATGCACCCCCACCTTCCCATCCAGTGTGGCAGTATGGAAAACAGAAAAGGTTCTGTGCAGTCCCTGCAATAACAGCAATGAAAAAAACCTTCCTATATTATCAACGCTGTGTTCAGGACAAATCCAAAACACAGCCCCATGCCAGCCACTGTGAAGAAAATTAACTACCCCAGCCAAAATCAGCACAGTGTGAAAGGGGTTTGGTTTTCTCTTTTCTTACATTTTTTTTTTTTAATCTGAGCTTGCTTGTGACCCTTAGGGTGAAAAGACGACATTCTGTCTGCTTCCCTTCAGCTTCATTGTACACAGGGAACCATAGAGAGGTTTTCTTGATGAACATCTGAGACTCAAAACTTGCACAACCTTGTATCGTGTAAGCCCAGCAAGTCTAGTCGACTGGAGAAGGAAGGAAATTTGTGGAAGTCCTGACTCCAGGTTCAACCAGCTGATTAGGAAGCAACATGCCAAAACTTTGAACTGAGTGTAATAATTGTTGACTTAGTGCTAAAGAAATGATGACAGACCACTTAGAGTTAAAAATTCTTGGCAGACAGCAAATATTTTTGTCACATTCTTTTGCTAGTACCTTGGTGGGGAAGACAAGCAAGTAGAGGAAAATAGGAGGGACAAAACAATATTCCATTGCAGAGAAATGATGAAAAGGTTATGTTTGCATCTCAGCAACTCATTTCAAGATTGATGCCTAGCTGGAGGGTAGCTGTTGACTTATGGCCCTATTTGACTGCGGCACTGATTTTATGTTACTTGGCAACGATAACACACATTAAGTAGGAATGCAGCCCACCTCCTTGGCTGGGCCAGCCTGCATCCCTTTGATCATGCACACCAATACGTGAGACAGGTTGGATCTGTGGCTTCTGCCAAATTCCTTGTAAAATTTAAGTGCAGATGCCTCTCACAAAATTAAAGACTGTTTTAACTATATTTATTGTCCAAAAATACCTGTCATAACACTGGGAAGACCCTTACTTTTCTTTCAAGGACATGAAATGCTTAGCATATCTGAGCTTATAATGTCTCTGCAGGGCACAAAGCACTGAGTTACCCAAACTCTGAGGATAGAGCTGACCTTTGATGCGCTTTTGCCACCTTACAGGCATTTGTCCTTTCCAGAGCAACTGAGGAGGGAAATGTTTCCTATAGTGTTAAGGTTCTTTCGTGGATTTTATTTTCACAAATAGCAGCTGCTATCTACATTCATAGATGTATAAAGAACATCACATAAAAAAGAAGAATAAAGAACTCTCATTAAGAATACCTGATGTTTACCAGTTTGTTCAATGAATTTTCCTATTTTTACGTTGGACCAATTTGCATTAGGTCCTATATTTTTAAATTTGTTGCCCAAAGTAACAAACAGCAAGCAAGAAAAGCTTTAAAATACCCATCATTAGCAGGTACTGCTCAGGACAAAAAGGAGAAAATGAGTCCCGTGCATCTCTAGATGAAAGCAGTTAGAGCAGGATCCCTCTACCCACCCATCACTCTGCCTGTGATGGGTTGGTCTTGGCTGGCTGTCATTTGCCCACCAAGCTGCTCACATGTTCCCCATCCTCAGCAGAACAGAAGGAGAAAATAAGATGAAAAAAACTCCTGGGTTGAGATAAGGATGTCACTTACCAATCACTCTCATGGGTGACTCACCTTGGGGAATAGCAATTTAATTTATTGCCAGTTAATAACAAGGAAGGATAATGAGAAATTAAACATAATCACCTTCCCCCCACTTCCCACCTCAGTCTTCCCAGGCTCAACTTCAGTCCCAACTCTTCCACCTCCCCTTCACTCCCCAAGTGTCATATGGGAACGGGGAATGAGGATTGTGGTGAGACACAGTCTGTTGACTGTGACTTCGCTTGTTACTTCGTGGTGCTTGGCGCCGCGGTGGGAGAGGGTTCGGAGACAGACGCAGCACACTCCTCAGCTCGTTCAAGGACAACAGCGTCAGTTTATTCATGGAGGCTATTTTTTATAGGGGGGTCAAAATTCGCGTGCCTGACCATATCATTGGTCGAGGTCTCGGTGCCGCCCAGCTCCTTTGACCAGTCATATGCCTGCAGCCTAGGTTGCATCCTGATTGGATGAATATCCACTCAGGGGCCGGCCCATGGAGCCGGGTTTCCAAGGCAACTGCAGCGCAAGCCAAGCTTGTGCGGTTAGTTGACAACTCTTTCCTCCTCCTTCCTCCTCTCCTGAAATTGTCCCTATTTCATATAGGGTTCCACCTATAGGAGACAAACCTTCATCACTGTGTGCTCTTCCCACAGGCTGCAGTGCTTCAAGAAGTTGTCTAGCATGAATTATTTCTAGATGTCCCGTTCTTTGTGAATGGACTGCTCCAGTGTTGTGCATCCCCTATGGGCCTCAAGTCCTGCCGGAATGGTCTCTGAGCAGTCTTCAGAAACAGTCCTGGGAAAGGTGTTGCAACCATGCACCTTTCTGGCTCTCTGCCATTGGTGGAAAAGAGCAGCCTGGAAGGACAAATAAGTTGCGCCTGACACTTCAGATTGGTTCAGTGTGGCATTTAGGGCTATATAAATGTGCCCCCTTGAACAGAAGAGGAGATAAAATTCAGGAGTTTTAAGCAGTGACAGTTTCAGCAGCTGAGTGTATCCACATCATTTAAAATTAGTGGGCAAAGAACATAAATACCCAAAAAACTTCCACATGTGGAAGAAAAGGGGTATCTTGCCTCTCAAACAAACCTCATTTGAAAACATTCAAAAACTATTTAGTAGAGTTGCGACCTGAAAGAGGAGGAGAACTGCAGTTGAAATGGAGCAAGGAGTGCAAAGCATTAATGTTTCTCTCTTGTGCCTTTGCTTGAACAAACATATAAATAAAATCAATTCTGATAGACTGGCTTATAGCAGTGGACTTAGAGAAAATTGAAAAGAAGAGAATCATGACAAAACATTTATTTTGCATTTGCTTTACAAAATTAGAAAACAATGTAGCAGTTTAATAAAACATTGTTTCTATTATAATTAACTAAGCTACATTTGCATTGCAATACAGCGTAGCTTGAATACTCTGCATATATCCTGAAGATTTCATGAGAAGATCAGCTTTTAATCAGCTGAGGTCTAAAGCTCTACAGTTTCACTGAGCCAAAGCTACATTGGCAAGGCTACTCAGCTGAAGCTTTCTGAATGCCATTCCTATTACTCATTCATTAAAATCATTGCCTTTCATTAGAAGCAGGATTGAGCAAAGCACTTAAAAACCCCAGAAAACTGATGATTCAATCTGAGGGATCAAAGAACCAGAATTTCCTGAGCTTTTCTTGCATTATCTCAACAAAAGTTGAGTGTGCCTGTGCCGGTTTAGTTTAGAAAATCAACTCCTTTTTTTTTTTTTTTTTTTCAAACAAAGAATAAATATTTGTGGTTAAATTCTGGATGTTTGATTTTATGAAGATGCTCAGTAAATAAAATAATAGCAGCAAGGCTGTGACACACGAGTTTAAAAAGCCTTTCCACCTTGCATTAACCAGAAACACAGTAAACAAAAGAAAAGAGGGGAAAACCAAAATTCTCCCCAAAATAAATATAATAGTAAAAACCTGATAATAAAAGGTACTTTTTGGATACGTGTGGATAGAGACACCTAGAGAGCTGTAAAATTACAGCTTGAGAATCCTTTCTCTCAAGCCTGAATTTCTCCTGCTTCCCAGGCTGATAAGCTGATAATAGCTGCAGACAGAAAGGAAATTTCCCAAGGTGATAAATGGTCAAAAACAACTTAGAATCTGATGAAAAACAGAGTGGAATTCATAATAAAGATTAACACCTGGTGTTTTTCCCATGGGATACATCCTGAGGTATGATCTCCTGGGTGTTTATCCCAATTAGCCAATGAGCTACTGTCCTGTTCTAGTCTCTTGTAACATGCTTTAAATACAAGCTCTCCGCTCAATAAAATCGGCCTTTTTCCCCTAAAAAGGTCCATGTGTGTTGCTGCTCTTTTTTCTCTCTCTAGGACCGCAACCACAGATATGCTCTTAAGCTAACACAGCTGGTGGAAAAAAATTCTGTTTGAAAAAATATTGGAAATATGATGTGATTAGAATCTATGAGGGTACTTTTTGCTTCTTTTCTGCAGAAGGGTATTGCTATATAAGTTTACCTTACCTTAAAATTATCTCCAGTTTGAAACTTCTAAAGAAAAAGACTGGTTAGGAAAACTACTGGAAAGATGATGCTTCATGGTATTAGATTTAGATTCAATTTTGAAGCTATGACTAGATAGCTTTTAAATGAATGAAAAAAAAGCCTATCTATTCTTAAAATACAGTGCCTTTTTCTGATAATATTGTTTTCACTGTGCTCTTTCTTACTCTCTGGCTGGCTTCTCAGAAAGGAAGAGATCAGAATAGGAGAATGAAAGCTGGATAACAATACATCTTGTTCTTTGGGAAAGATAAGTGAACAAACAGCATTAGACTAGCTACAAAGATAGGGGAAAAAAAACTTCCAGGAATGTGCAAAAATATACAGCAAAATAAAAACAGTTTAAGAAATGTTATAAAATTAATCAAACTTTTTTATCTTCTTTTTTTTTTTTTTAATTTCCAGTAGGTAATAGTTTGTAATTGGAAAATTATTTATTATGGTGTCAACTGGACACCAACAGAAAGCAACACAATGTGCTGGTGAAGTAACAGTGCTGTTGTGTTTTGGGGCAAATTAAAGGTCTTTGAAGAAGAGCTCTGCAGCTTATACAATTGGTGTGAGTCCTGGGAAAGCAAAATCATACTGAAGTTGTCTTTCCCTGCTCAAAACCCTGTATCTGCCTACTTGCAGTGCTCTTGTGGAAAACTCTCTTTGGCCACTAGCAACTGTGTAACAGTGACATGGTGGCAGGGCAAGGATTAAGAGGTAGGGCTCTCTGATGTCCATGCTGAAATGTTTCCCAGTTTCACAGCTGAGATAGCTTTCACAGCTGTCCAAGTACAGAAAGGATTCCCTGTCTCATCGAAGTGTTATGCCAGAAATGTGCAATGACTGGACTGAGTGGAGGTAGAGGAGGGAATTTATGATATGCACAGGTTTACTGCTAGGAGTACATTAAGTGGTATTAAAAGGTGCTTCCAAATATTTTAATGGTGGGTTTTGTTGGATTTCTTGGATGGTTAATTAATATCTCTCTCTCTACAGTGCCTATTACTGTTTTAAATTCAAATAGTGTGTTGGTTATAGATGGAGACATTTAGAAAGATATATAAATCTAAAACTTAGAGAAAGGAACGTATCCATGTGTGTCTAAAACCATTTCCATGGACGAGCACTAGAAAATATGCTGGTTTTTCAGGATGGAATTGTCACCCTACTTAATTTATTGGGAAGTTTTCCATATATTTCAGAAGGCCCTTCAGCTTTTTTGTTGTTGTTAGAAGGTAACTAATATTTTAATTCTAGATCTCCCATGAGATGCAGATTTTAAAAAAGGCAAAACAAAAAATATCCAAATCCTTGTCCATTAAAAGATCCAGAAGAAATATGAGGCAGTTTCCATAAAGAGAGAAGACGTAGATGGTGGCATGGATTAAAACAGCTTTTTTTTTGAAAGGAGGCAAGAAAGTGGTTATGAAAGGGATTTTGGGTAGTGTAAAACACATATTGAAAGATGGAGGATTTTCAAATACAATTTACAACTTGGATATGAACCTGAAAGTTTGCTCTGTTTAGATTTTGAACCCAATATGTGAATGAGAAAGCTCTAAATTAAGTAAATTTGAAGTGAATTGCTAAAGACAGAAGAGGAATTAGGAAAGCATGTGCCTTTCAGTGAAAGACAGAAAAATTCAATAAATAGGGATTACTGGCCTGCCATATTTTTGCTATCAGCAACATTCCCTCTAAAAATTAAACAGTTCTATAATGATCTCTAATATTTCTGTGCTCCTTCTGGGTGAAAATTGTCAAGTATGTACATAGGTTCTGATATTTAAATAAAATGGCACCACATTTAAAATGTATCCTGAGGTATAGCTGAAGAAAATAACAAAAATATTTTTCCTACTGGAAAATAAAACGCTATTTATTAAATTAAAATCAGATGCATAAGGTATGTCCTACTTGCAGGAAGGTCAACTGCTGAGAACAGTGTCACTTCACCTGGATAATTTCAATCCTGTTAGGACTGCCAAGCACAGACCACTTTAACAGCTTGGTATAAATAATAAATGGGTGGTAAAAAGCCCCAGATGAGGGCACAGCAAATCTCATTTTCTTCTCTTTGCAGTGTGTTGTTTTGTGCAGCTGTTCAGAGCATGTAAAAATAGCTACCATGCTGTGTTGTGTTATACATCACTTCCGTTGTGTCACTGTAATGGGCTGATAAAAGCACCAACTGGTGGGGAGGTAATGTCTGATAGTTGAAGTGTGAACCTTTCTGTTCATTGCAAAAGCTCTTCAGAATGCTGCATTGGGCTCTTTCCAGGATTGCAGAGAAGGTTGCAGGCTTTGGTGGCTGAAGTCCTACAGATTTGCACACGGAATGAAGCAAACTTTGCTGAATTAATTTTAAAATTGGGCTTGTTATAATTGCAGCTGGAATGAGTTAACTAGAGAAGTATCTAGCATTGTCCTGTCTTTAGCTAACTGTTCACAGAAAACTGAAAACTGAAACATGCTCACATGTTCACAGAAAACTGAAAACATGCTAATCCTGCAACTACTTGGTCTTTATTTTTCTTTAATATCAGTATCACTGATTTCAGCTGATTTTGGAATAGCAGACTAAAAGCCTTCTGAAATTAACTTAATATAAAAGCATAGGAAAAACTCCCAAGAGAAATCTTACTTGGAGCCTAATTCTGCTCTGATGTACACCTGTTCTTGCATCCTTAGGCGTTGTGTCTTTGAGGGGAAAAGGTTGTTAATTTTATATTACTTACACAGAGCAGGATGCACTTTCTTTAATTAAAACCAGAATAGCAAGGCAATTGTAAACATTTTCAGGAAGGCTTGTGAAGAACATAATTTTTTTTCCCTTTTAAACTTCACACAAGCTTACGGAATTCACATATACCTGTGTTCTTCAACTTCTAAGGGATCGGTGGGAGTACTAAGCAAAGCAAAGCTATCAGCAGAGGCTGAAATTCACTGAAGACTGTAGACGGCTTCACTGGAAAACTTTTATGGGGTCTTCAAACTGAAAAATACCACTTGTGTTACATCAAAGACCAGAAAACATTTTCCCCTTCTGGCCATATCTCATTTGATTCATGGAGTTCTGCTTTATTTTTGTGCAAAGAAGACTGTGTGCTCAGATTCATTATATAACTGAGTCTGAAACTCATTTTATGACTCAGACTTTGATGCTGACCTCTGCAGCTGCTCGGATTCTCAGCATTTAAAGAGGGAGTATGAGTCAAAAGGCTTTCATCGCCAAGATGCTGTCACATTATTATAGACTCGGGCTGAAACTAATTTAATGAATGAGGATGCTCTCTGTATCAAAGATTGCTTCCCACGGTCCAGTATATTACCTTACATCACCAAAGACCAGCAGCAGGAGCTAGTTTTGCTAAGCCAAAACTTATACATATATGCACGTATATGAAAATGACAAGGAAACCTCTGGTCCCTCTCGAGCAGAGAGCAAACTTCCAGTAACACACAGGAGGTGCTTTTGCATTGTCTTGGTTTGAAAGATGAATGTCTGCTAAGAAAGGCAGGAGCCTCTCTTGAAATGGAAAATGTAAACCCCCTCCCTCCAAATTTTATAATTTTGAAATTATGGGGGTCTCAGGCAAAGATATGGGAATAGGAACAACAGTTCTTTACTAGGAAAATTAAAATAAAAATACAGTAATACAAAAAAACCCAAAACACTGACAGCCAGAACACAACCTGACATCCCGTCAGTCAGCGTGTTGATAGCAGTCTCATTAAATGGTGGCTGCAGTCCCCTTGGATGACAGATGTGGTTCAGTTGAAGCAGTGGTCCTGTAGAAGGGTGCAGTTTTCCTCCGAAGGTCCACTGATGATGCAGAAGGGTCTGGATTTCCTCTGGAACCCAGCGAAAAAAGGCTGCTCTGATGTTCCAAATCTCAGATTTTATCTAGGTAGGAAATTCTTGGCTTCTCCCCCTGGGCGGAGCATCTCCCAACGGGGTGATGTGGTTTTATCAGTCATGCAGTGGGACTCAATGGCCCATTAACAGAAGATACTTCTCTGGAGGAAGCATGGGTGGTGGAAAAAATAAAGAGCACTGCCCCACCTGGTTTTAACAGATGCCCCATTAACAGAATACATAACCCCCAGAGATAAGGATCACCGCCCCACTTGGTTTCAACAGATGGTGATAGAATACATACTTTTGGTTACATCCTGCATTGCAAGCCAAGACATGCATTTATCTTAATAACTGAAAATTACTTAGTGGCTGTAGAGGTCTGTCAAGTTATCTCAGCCTGTGCCAGCCCTGTGGGGTGTTTTGTAGAGTCCAGGACATCTAGGCAGCTGATTCGTACTGCTGAGGTGATAGAAATATTAAGGGGTACTCTGAAGAGCCTCAACTCTCCAAGAACAAAGTAGCATCTGTCTCTTCAGTCTGGCATAAAGAAACTAGCATGACTTTTCCTCAATTTTCCTTTTTCTATAACTTTGTACTTAAATTTTACCCTAGAATTAGGAAAAAAAACCTACAAAAAATAGATGAACCACAAGCCAAGAGACATGTCTCCTATCCTCATGACAAGACAACTTTATTCCTAAACCCTTCCTGATGGGTGTTTCATTAGCTGAACTAGAAAAACCCCTGGGATGGGCTTACATTACATCCTCAGGCAACCTGTCTCATAGATTTCCATTGCCTTATAACTTGAAAAATTTTTTTGTCCTTAATGTCTACCTTAAAATACTTCCTGCAATTTGTGTCCATCATGTCATATTTCTTCCCAGGCTGATGGATTCGAAGACTGGTTCAGTATCTTTCTTCACTCACTTCCTCTCCTGATTAAACTGTTCTTTTGTGTCTTTGCATAGGCCACATGCCCTAAAATTTTGATAATTTTTACTATTACAGGTTTTTTGTCTTAAATCAGTGAAAAAGTAATTATTTGCTTAAAATAATCGTGCTAAATATTGTGAAGACCAGATCCTCATGGCTTGATGAACAAAGCTTTTTTAATGAAAGTGATGATTATGGAGAATTCTTAGAGAATGTAAGATGGATGCTTAAATGTTATTTAAGGCAATACAAATGCATGCACACACACAATACACACAAAGAATTCCACACATATGAAAATCACAGGCAGTCTACAAATATAGAGACCAAATGTATCAATTCAATGTTTCATTCCTGACTGTCTTGAATTGTTGCCCTAGAAAGGCATGAAAATGATGAATAAAGAAGAACGACCTATCTGTAACAGCTCTTAGATATGTTTAAGTCTCCTAAAGCAGTTTTTCACGAGCAAAAGCACTTTAGTGGAAGTGAAAAATGAATGCTTACAGGAATGCCACTTATGAAATCTGAAAGGAATGCTAAGAGAGTTTATTTTGTCAGTGATATTTGTTGTTATCAGCTGAGATGTGCCTGTGTTTGATGACTTTATGAATTTCCCTGAAAACATTGTTTATCCTGTGACTTGGATGGAAATCACCATAAATGTCATCCTCCTTTAGATCCTAACTGCAGAACATTTAAGAACATACATAATCCTGAATAAAAGCTTTATTTTCACTACTTCAGTAAGAAACAAATATGTACTTAACATTAAACACATCTTAAAGGACTTTTGCTAAATCATGGTGCTATTTTCAGGTACTTTCATTTTCTTTAGCATTCAGTGATTCAGTGTTGTATGATTTATTGCTTGTTACAATGCATCTTTCATCCCTATCTTTCCTGCTCCTTTGTTGTTCAGATGTGCATTGCTGCTATAAATAATGCTGTTGTGTGAATATGAAAAAAGAGTTGCCTCCAGCAACTATCATTGTATCTTGTCACAAAGTTTGTGAAGCTTAAAGATCAATGCTTAAATAAGGTACTTAATAATGTTCACATTATATATTGTGTATCTTCTATGCACTGGCATTATTTTTTCCTCTTTTGCTAAGGGAAGGTATGTTATTGAATAATGATGGTTGCAATAGCTATTTGAAAACACTGAACAGTTGCTTTATAGCTGCAAATGATTCAGACCTTTAAAGTTTGGACCATTACTGAAGAGCTGATGGGCTTGTCTTGCTTTGCTCCTGTCTATTATATAGATTTTCTGGATAGAGAATTCATCTTGCTGTGTGCTAATGCTCTGATGCTTACCCACACGTAAAGGAGGGGCTGAAAGTTTTAAGTTGCTTACAGCTGAGAATATGTAAATGTAGCTGAGGTTTAAGCAACAATTTGTCCTCTCAGTTAGCTCAAGTTTTCTGTCATTTTCTTTGTTGACTTTTAAGATCTTTGCTCTAAGCACACCTATGTCTTCTGTCACAATACAGGTGGATCTTACCTGCTGAAATCAGTGCTCTGCTCTCTCAGCTGGGTGTCATATGTCCTGATGGAGAAGAGCAGTGCAAAGTCCTCTTGTGAATTTGTAATTGCTCTGACAAAGCTGGTTTATTACTGCATTGAGTAGGATCTGTAGACGAGAAGATGTTTCCAGCAAACCCCTGATTTAGGAGACACTGTCTTTTACGGCATTGACATCTCATGGACAGTAAAAAGGATCATTACTGGCTGGCAAGCAGAAAACAGCTGCTAGTAAAGTAGGAGGTACGATTCTCTTTTCTTAAAAGGCAGTGATTTATTTGAAGTACTGGATCTCACACACATCAGGCTTAGTGTCTATTTTCTGAATCCCAGACAGTTCCAGCAGAACCACGCCAGAGCTTGCAGTGTCTCTGTTTGAGTTTAGGAAATCGAAAGCTCATTAACTTTTGGCTCTCAACAGACAGCTGCTCAGTGAAGAGCCCTGTCAGACCTTGGCTTTTCAATTTGTACAAGAATTTGGAAACACGAAGTGGAAGAATTGGGGCTTGGAGAGTGAAGGGAAGAAAGTTTCCATGAGCTAGGAATCCTGCTTTTCATCTTCCTCCATTTCAAGCTAGAATAATGAAATGTGTCTGTGCAGCAACTGGAAGTACTTGAAGGTGTAGGTATGCCCATGGATGCAAGACAGTGGAAAATTCAATTATATGGGAGGACTAGCTGTGTATGTGTCACCAGTGTGACTAATACTGTGGTGAGCTTTATGTAATTTGTCAGCTGTGTCATTTCTCCAACTTTTTGCTGGAACCATCTGGAACCACCAGGATTGGTGTATCAGTAACCTGTAATCACCGTGAGAAACCCACGCTGCTATCTCTAGGCTACTTTCTTCTGGTTCCAATGGGCAGCATGTAGGGCTTCTGTTGGACATACTGAGGATGAGTGCTGTTGCTGATTTTTAAACACCAGCAGAGACAGTTGTCCTTTATCTTTTTCACAAGAAAAACTCATGGAATACCTGCTTTTCCTGCTGTCACTGCTGGTCTGTCAAGCCTCTATTAGCTTTTCAAGGCAACCCATCAATGTTTAGCTAGTTTTTGTCCTATGCTGGTTTTGTCCTCAAAATTCCACCTGAGTTTGAAAACAAGCATGATGCTTCACACACAAGCAGCAGCTGATTCCTGCCTTTTAAAGCACAGACCCTGTACCGTATACTTAATTTTCAGAGAATGCATGGAGTTAAAGTGGTCTTTGGAAAGCCATCTGGAGAGAAAAGTGTCATGATATTGCAAAATGGTAGAAACTGATCAGCCACTTGCAAGCTGCTGTATCCAAGGTTTCTTATACCTGATTGTGGTAGTGGGCTTCTGGGAAAGTTGGTTTTGGTACCATCAATGTACTTTACAATAAAGGCAGGCCATAGGACAGCTGTGTCTATTGATTTTTTAAATATAATTTTGGGATAATGATTGTGCACAAATGATATTTCATCTTGTCTCTTCAGGTTGAGGATCAAACTAAGTTTTCGCTATGAAATGGGAAAAAAAATCACATTTGCTTTGATCTCCAGAAGAAAGGTAGGTGTCAAGAGGTGTGAAGCTTCATTTTAAAGTCATGCTAGTCACAAGCAGCCTTTTTCCCACTGCACAGGTGTAGGGGATACACTAGGGTAAGCTTGACAATTCACCTCCATGAGTGGATTTGGTTTGTTTGCTCCTACAAGCAAATTCCCTGTCCCCAGAGAGTCTGCCCTATTGCAGCTGAAACCCTACCATCGGCAATAAAAAGCAAATGTTCTAATTAATGAGGAGTCTTTATGAAGTGAAGTATATCACCAGAATGTGGCCACTCAGGCAGTGTGATCACTTTATAAGCTTGCTCCACTAGTAGGTATTACCTTGGGTGGCTTTCAGGGTGCTGCTCCATGCTGTAAATTAACTGTTGCTCACCACTTTCCTTTTAATTGCTGGTGTCAAATTCTTGAGTTCACTCTTCCGTTTGAAAGGCAGCAGTGACGGTGCAGAAACCACTGATAGTTGAATTCATTATTTATCCACTTTATAGTGTTCAGGAGGGACACTCTGTGGTTTAATGGTCTCTGCTATAAAAAAGCATTTAAAAACCCAATCACTACGTTGATGCTGCAGGTGGTGGCCAAAAATCTTAACCTATCTTCCTAGGGAACTATATCCCTAACCTTGCATGACTGTGTTCCCTAAACTGGGAAACTTCAGCCTGGGGGACACCCAGGACTGGAGGTGAGCTGTGTTGAACTGTGGGCAAAGGGGCTGAGCCCAGATGAGAAAGGTGGGAGGATGTTCCCTCTCTGTTATCCAGCTCTTCTTACCCACCAGCTTGGTTGATATCAGGAACAGAGGAGAGGAGGAAAAATATTCTGCCTCTGACCTGAACTGAAGGGTGTTGCTCTTAAGTGATGACACACAGATAAGACTGGGTTCATCTGCAGATAAACCACTAAGAACCAGTAAGAGGCCAATGTGATACAATCTTAATGGTATTTTTGCTTTCACAAGCAGTGTTCAACTTAGCAAAGACTTCCAGCTAAAATAAAAGGTCAGAGAGATTCCAACTTCAGCACTTTCCCAGTGGAATATTTAAATTTCTTCATTTTACAAGTTTTGAAACATTATAGCTTCATCTATAATGAATTACATTAATTTGTAATTAAACTAAAAAAACCTGTTACCTGACCTAAAGCAACACACTCGAAATTTTCTATTTTCATTTCACTGCGAGTGAGCTCGTACTTCCTATCCTCATAGTTTATTAGCACAGTTCCCAAAGGCAGCATAGGAGAAAAGGTACAGAAGATGAAATGCATACCCAGCCTCAGCTAAACAGAGCTATGGATATGCTATGATGTGGTACAGGCTCAGGTTAATTTTGGGCAGGTACCATAAAGATTTCGCTATAACTTATTTAATGCAATTGCTGACCTAGTATTGAGTATCTAGAGAGTCTGGGATGAAATAATAAAACATATATTTTTCTTTTTTTTTTCAATTACAAAAATGGAATGAGAAATTGTACATATATATTATACATATATATAATTTACTGTTCTGTCTTTGAAATCTAATCTATCTGACAGTCTGGAACAATGATTTTAAATTCACCCATGCCTAATTATTTGATCTTCTCCTTTGACTCTCTCAACCTTCTTCAAACAGAAGAGATTTATCTTTGGAGAATGCTGGGATTTGAACAGAACAAATTAGATGTTGACAGGACTTTTTTTAAGCATAATTAAAATGCAGGACCAAGTCACACTTCCATACCTTTAAGAAAACATTTTTTTAATAGTAAATATTTAATGCTAGGACAGTTAATCCATATTCATCTTACAGGATCATGCAGTGACTGTAAAATTGCAGGCCATCAATCCTTTCTTGAACTCCTTGAATCTACGATAAACATATGGGCTAAGATTGTCTCATAAAGTTCAGGCAAACACTCCTTGAAGTTGAGCCTTGTTTAAATCAGTAGACCAGATAATCCAATTCGGCTCTCTACTCCATCCAAGAGATGTTGTTCCCTGCTATATTAACTATTTAATAATTACTTGAGTGTGCTCATTAGGAGTATCACCTGCTTTGTTTGGCCTTAGCCATGCTGTGCTGCAAGACAGAGACCTTGATCACCTGAGCAAAGGACACTGAGGCTCATCAAACAGGGCAGCAGATGCTGACAAGCTTTTGCCTTAGACTTTGTGCATGTTGGGACTGAAGAAATGAGACAGATGAAAGACAAAAAAATCCAGTTGGTGTCCCAGGCTTTTAAGGACAGAAGCTGTACAAGCAAGTGTGTAAAGTTCTCCAGTAGAGCCTTTGTTTTTGTTTGCTTCTTTAGATCGTACTTTCAGCTTGTCATTCATGGTTTCTTACTTTCCTACACTTCTGGTATGGGTTATGCATCTATTACATAGATTTGTGTGTGTTTGGGGTTTTTTTGGTTTTTTTTTTTTTTTTTTTGTTTTATTTTGGTTTGGGTTTTTGTTTGTTTGCTTGGTTTTGTCCGGGTTTCTTTTAGTTTTTGTTGGGGTTTTTTGTTTGTTTGTGGGTTTTTTGGTTTTGTTTTGGTTTGGTTTTGGTTTTGGTTTTTGTCTTTTTAAACTAACTATCCATTCATTACGTGCCAATGATTTTCAGTACAGGGAGCTCTGAAATTTAGCCTGAGTCATTAAAATTTCTACTAAAGATACACACACACATATATATATATATATACATATATATAGAGAGATAGAGAGAGAGATATACATATGTATGTATAAATTTATGTAAGTTTGCCAGATGTTTCATTTTACAAAATGTACAGTTAAAGAATTGCTGGTGTCAAACTCCTCAAAAAAGGTTAGTTTTGACAAAAAAAGTTAAGAATCATAGCTTTTTTAGTCTTGATGGCTCAAAATGAATATTTTTTGCATTTTTAAAAATTAAATTTGTTCAGTAAAATACCTATTTCTTTCATATCAGTGCTGGAGGGAATTCAGACATGTCTACTGGAATTTCTATCATGAAACAAATAATGAAATATTTTAATTTTTTTTCACTGCAACTGTCATGGATTGCTGCTCTATAGAGAGAAAGAGAAAGGAGGGGGCCAGGCACCAGCAGGAATCCTATGAGATGCTCTAATTTGTGTCATTCCTTTCACTAGATGGTGAAAAACATTTTCAAACTTTTATACCCTGAGGCAGGGCCAGATTACTTGGATTTTCATCCAAGTTCTCTAAAACACCAGCCGCTAAGGTCTGCAAATAAACAAGAAACAATTGTGTGTGCGCACACTTCAGCTTTTTGATGACAATTGAGGCCTTTTGTGGAAAAAGAAGTAAACCTTCATAATATGATCATGCAATTAAAAATGCAGTTAGGTCTATCACTAGTCAGTGGACTTTCTAACCAATTTCACTGTTAGGCATGGTGAAATATGTAGCAAAAGGACAGATTCTTATTGAGGTTTAAGCAGAATTTCCTCAGCTCCTAATAGTAGATTTTCAAAGTTTTCTACAGGAGACTCCCACTATTCAATTTTTTTTTTTGACATTTTGAAAGCCCGTTAAAATCCCTTCAGCAAGTCCTATGAATTAAAATATAAAATTATTCCTTTTTTGAAGAAAAATATATGAATTGAGAAATCATCAAATACTTTTAGTTTCTGCAGAGAAAAAATTCAAAAGATCTATATGCATATGAAATTATTTTGCTCATCACTTTCCCAAAGAAGACGGATTTTAATTAATCCTTTCTCTGAAAAAGATATTAAATCCTCATCTAATCCCCGAGCAGCAGTTCATATAAAGTCTGGAATCTTTTTGCATGTTCATAACCACCGAAAACATTATTTTCTCCTGAAACAAATTGTGCTACAAAAGCTTTGAATGCTTCAAGTGTAGAGACATTTTCCTTTCCCTTCATTTAATGTCTCACTGGCTTGATATATGTTGATGCCTAACAATAATTCTTTACCCTTCCAATTTTCTTTCTGTTCCAAAGATAAAACCTAAGGAACTCTTCAACAATTTTGGTCTTTTTAAAGTTCTGAAAACTTAACTCTGAGAAGCAGGCACAAAAAATGTGTCCCACACTGATTTCTGCTTTGCTTCTAATGACCTTAGCAAGTTAGGTATTGTATTTGCAATTTCATATATTCCACCCACATCACTGTTATGCACTTGAAACTTCTCATACTCCTGCTTCCTAGGTGATACTTATTATTTTATCCTGTATTGCTTTATTACAAGAACAATATTACCTGTTTCAGAGGTATGTTTGGACAAGCACTGGAAATTTCTCAGCTAACTAGAGGAGATGTTGTTCTATCTGTATAGACATTAAATCTCTGCTTATACATATAGACATATCATTACTAATGTGAGAAGAATCCACACTTACCTCCCAAATGTAGCAAGCCAGATAAGCTGCTCACATGCTTGGGCACAATCTGTGAGCTGAAAAGGGCTGAGTCCATTTATTTGCATGAAGATCTGGTGCTGCTGGTCCTCAACTTACTGCACATAGAGCAGCTGTCCTCAGCTAGCTCATGAGGGCTGCCTGTGTGCAATGCCATCATTAGGGTAATCATACCCACTCCGAAAACAACATCCTACTTCACATTTCTGTGAGCATTTGTATTATAATACAAATACTCTAATACTCGCATTCCCTATGGTGAACAAGGAATCATTAGCATGAGATATCCACATCATTGTCACCTTATTGAAATGCAGATGATCTAAGAGACACAACAATCTCAAAATGTGGGGACATAAAAATACTGGATTGAGTTTATTTGCCTAGTTAGAATTTGCTGCCTATTTGGTCACTGGGGATGTGAACACTTACATCAACTATATCCACAACCTTAAACTGGTTGCTAAATTTTGTATTTTTCTTGTCTTGTTCTTGAAACAGTCTTGTTTCTTTGAACTGTGCTTTCTGCATTCAAGTCAGCATGTGAGACAGTCCTGTTTCACTTCTTCATTGGATCGGAACCGTAATTGAATGGTTTTATTTATGCAGAAATGAAAATGATAGCAGTTCTTTTCCACATTTTTAATGAAAATATATTTCATAGTGTGATCAGGAACATCAATGTACTGCTAAGAATATCAGGTAACATCCAAAGAATACGCCTGAAAAATATATTATCAAAAGACTATGTTATTTTGGAAATGAAGGTTTGTATCACACCAGACTAATCCACATCTACATTATAGTCTAAAAATAGCTGGCTTGCAGAAGACTACTTCACTAAAGAAAAAAATTTTAATAAAAGAAATTTTTTTTAATGGCATTTGGTCTTCTGGCCAACATAAGTTATTAAACACCCTGCTCATGTCAATGTGCAGTGACAGATAAGCATGAACAAAGCCTTAGAGATTTGACCCATGCTGAGACAGTTTCTTCAGTGGGTATTTCTTCACTTCTCTCTGGTACCTCTTCCTTTCCACTGCTTTGCAGTTCTGTGAATTCAAAGTAAGTACTGGCACAAAGCTGCTGAGGTTTGAATAGCTCATGCCTTTTGCTGCCTGAAAATATACATAATCCCTCTTCATGGAGATGACTGGGGATGCAATTATATATTATGGCCAATATGAACTTCTTCCCCCTGCCCACATACTAATTCTGACTTGGGTCATGTCATTTCACAGGTTTATTTTCTGTCTGCACACTGATTTTGTATGACAGAGAAGGGGGTAATGTGTATCTTTTTCTGGAGATGGTAAAAAACTCAGCTTCAGTACTTAAGGGTGTTACATTGTCCAAACTGCTCTTCAGGTGCAGTAATGATAGCAGTACAGTACATTTATTTTACTCTACCTTAGGCTTTTTCAAAGGGAAATCAGGTGTAACTTGTTTCCCTTCCATAAAATGACTTTTTTTTTATTTCTCTGTGTGTGTGTGTGTCTATGTGTGTATCCATGTGAAGGCAGTAAGAAAGAAGTCTCATACTGCAGAGCACTTTTAGTCTGCTCTGTGTAATTTCTTCAGCCTTTTTACAAGTGGAATTAAACCAAAGAGCAGTAAGAATTCAACTGGCTGCTTCTATATTTAATAAAAAATAACTCTGCCATGAAATTGTAATTGGCAATAAAAGGTCCTGCAATTCATCTAATGGCTTTCTATCTCTGTTGTAAATCTGTAATTCCACTCTGCTGCTCATCGCCACAAGACAGAGTGTATTCATTACTTCAGGTACAACTTCTTCCATAGAAAAGAGAGCAGGGATGTACGCGTTTAAAATTTTTTCTTCCCACACTTCCTTTTCTTCCCACTACCTCTCTATGGGCACATTTTTTGATCTACATTGTGGTTTGTGCTGTTTTTTCCCCAAGCTTTTAGTATTGATGGATTAGACTAATTCCCTTCGTTGCCCTCTTCTATCTCTGTAGCATCTGTAGTACTATTTGATCAGAGATTAAAGATGGCAGCGTAGTCTGAAAACATGTTCTTATGTATTAATTATGATCTTTATGCTATGTTTGTAATTTTAATTTTAAACTTCACCTAAACTTTCAGTTTTTTAAAACCTTCTGCTCCTGCTTGGCACATTTTTAGTCTACTGCTGATTTCACAGGCTCCGATTTGGCACTTGAAGACCAATGATGTAGTCTCTTTAAACTGAGAATCAGGTCCCTGTATATAGAGCATCTGTCAAAAATTACAGTTGAACACCAGCTGAATGCTGCAACTGATCTGTGTGCCCAGAGCTGGGGATAACTATGCAGGCAGGAGCATCCAGGTGAATGGGGAATGACATCCAGAAGGGCTTCTGTCACATGTTCACTTTCCAAAGCTCTTCCTTATGGGAGGGGAGATCTCTTGGTCAGGGTCAGAATGGGAACGTGCAAAAGAGCAAGGTGCTTACCATCTTCCCTGAACTCCAAGCCTTAGTCTTAGCCATTGGATCATCCCCTGCAGAAGAAGAGAGAGGTTTATCAGATTCAGACATCCTCTGAAATCTAACAGGGGAGTAATTCCTGTATCAATGCAAGCTTGAATGGGAGTAATGGAAATGATCTCTTGTGTGCACTCACCAGTGGCAGCAGACAGAAAGGTAAGGAGTGAGAGGAGAGGAACATTTCTCTCCCAAAGCAGATACAATGTGGTAATCATACTCTGCGGATTAAGATGAATTAAGAATTGGTATAGAAGAAACTAGACTAGACTATTCTCAGTTGGAAGGGACCTACAATGATCATCCTGTCCAACACCCTGTTAAATTTGTTTTGGTTCAATTAAACATGGGGAAGGAAAGAAAACTGCTTCTAAGCAACAATACGAAAACAGAATTGAAAAGGATTCCTATTTATGTATGTTAAATGCATTATGTGTCACTGGTGGCTAAGAAGTTGGCTTGTGGAAATCCTGAACCTAATTTTCCTCCAATGCCCTTCCTCTACGCTGGAAATAGAGCTCTGGGCTGCTGAGGCTCTGGCTTGTGGTTCTGGAGATTTTACAACAAGCTGCTGATGCCAGCTGTAGGCAATATAGGATCTAGTACCTGCATCTGCACAGCCTCTTGGCCCCCCGCTCAGGGTACATTGGTGCTCATTGTAGTTCTATGGGACATTAAGCAGAGGGAGAAGCAGGGCAGGACAAGCATATGGTTGGTGTTTTGTTCCCTGCAGTTGCCTTGTTAATGAGCATACGGTGTGCCGGGCAGGTTGGCTGCATTCCTGCCAGCTGTGCTGGGAGCTGGCCAAGGCTCACCTGAAGCCACCTTTCCCTTTCAGCAGCTTGGCTTTATTTCTGTGCTCTTTTCCCTTTCCAGCTGCAGTGCTTTGAGAAGGGCAGACAATGCCTTGGCAATTGGAAGTGGAAGATTTTGAAGGAAAAATCTTTCTGGTGGTGATGCGAGCTGTGAATTTATTCTACCTACTTACTGGCATCTGTACACATAACTACATGCCAGCACCTGATGGATGCCATACATTTTGGACACCTGCTCAGCTCCTTAAAAGTTAGAACACTCCAAGTGACTATGTTGACTGCCTCAATATTTTATAGGAATGCACATTCATCAGGCATCTGTTTCAGTTCAAGGGGCTTGGCTCCTTTTTTGTGGAAGCTACTTGCCATTCTAGTCATAGAACAGGAAGAAATTCTGCTCTGCAACACGCTAAATGAATGGAGAATCAGGCCCTTGCAAAATATATTATTTCCTTGATGGTAATTGAGGGAAACAGAGTGAAGGGATTTGAAATCTCAGGGTGTCTGACAGTTCCACTAACACAATATTCATATTTAATGGAATTCCTCTGCATGTTTTCTTTATCTGCTTGCTTCTTTTCAGAGATAATCCCTTAAGGATTCCTCATTCTTCTGCAAAAGTTTCTTAACAAGAAATGAGCAAAGGCTGTGTATCCCTTTTGCAAAATGAACCAATCTGGAATAAGACTACAAACAGTAATAAAGATGAGGAAACATCTCCTCTTTAAAAAAATTGTTTAAATTATATAAGAAAGAGAAACAACTAACTTGCATTTTATCATTTATAAAAACTTTCTGTGATTTTTACAGTTCTAGTGTTTTACTATGGGTAAAATCTAAGCATTTGCAAAAGATCTGATTCAAAACTGACATTAAGAGGAAAATTCAACTTGCTGTCAGTTTGGGGCTCTGATTCAAAGCTGGATAGAGTCTTGACAGGCAAGAGATCAGCCTGGAGCCCAGCAGAGAACAGTTATCTCATTCTGTGATGCTTTTAATATTTCAAAATTAAGCTTATTCAGATTCTGGATGAAAATCAAGTTCAAATGTTTCCATCAAAGAGAAGGGCTTTTCAGCTGCAGTTGCTAGCCCTCTAACTCCAGAACAAAAAAATTTGGGGATGCAGTGAATGCAGTATGCTGTTAGTTGGCCCTGTGACCCAAGGTGATCCATGTGGTGCAGATGGGACAGAGTCACAACCCCGGAATCTCTGCAGAGTAGGTGAAATTCACACCTCAGAAAGAGCACCCTGGGAATGGCTAATTTTGTCAGTGTCAACGTGCTGCTACCAGGTCCTGCTTTGGGATGCAGACCCTGACATTAAATGCTTGGGAGGAGGTTAAAACCAGCTTCTGAAATCTTACTTTGACTCCCAAATTTTAATATCCTAGTTACTGCCACTTTATTCTGGAATGTGGACAATGGATGTTAGGGGTTTCTATCAAGCAAACCCAGTAACTGTGTATTTAGCCTACAAAAGATCATTGCTATTTCAAGTATTGAAGATTTAAAAATCTGATGTCATCTCCACCTGGAGGGGCTCAAAAATTGCATAAATGTGAGTGCAAATGTGTGGCGGAATACTTGCATCCTAAATAAGGCATATATGAAGCCCTCTGTTTCACACACAGCAGTGACCTACAAGAATCCAGAAACACGGGCATCCCTTCCCAGACACATCCTAGGCACCATGACTACGTGAAGATATTTTTGGTTCCGCATTTGAGGGAATCAGTCCAGTCTGTTTGGGTATTGCCTACCTGTGATGCCTAGGTCTGCATCCCTCTGGAAGCACAGCGCCAAAGGAAACCAATGTGCCCACTAAGCAGCTTGTTAAGTCAAAGGAGAATGAGTTTCTGACAGACAACAGGAATTGTATCACTATTGTGTCAGTTCTGCTCTCCTGTGCAGGAGGGATAAGGGCACACAGCTGTAAAGTGGTGTTATGCTGCCAGAGCCATCAGCTGAGTCTCTCTGAATTGCTCCAGATGTTCAGTTTTTGAGGAGAAGAGCTGTGCATTGGGAAGAGCAGGCTA
Source organism: Rhabdornis inornatus (assembly GCA_013397075.1). Taxonomy (NCBI): domain Eukaryota; kingdom Metazoa; phylum Chordata; class Aves; order Passeriformes; family Rhabdornithidae; genus Rhabdornis; species Rhabdornis inornatus. Next base: position 92,819 of record VWZS01002375.1, on the reverse strand, counting down.
AACTTCCTCTTCCAAAGCTGGCATATAAAGATTTGGGTAAGTATTTTTCTTTCTTGCAGAAAAGCAATTAACTTGCTGTTCTTTTAGAACTAAGAAATATCTCATTCTCTTTCTTGCTACAGTCTGATGCCATTATTTGTTCTTTGCATTTAATATAATTATACCCAACTATTCCAGGGTGCCAAAGCTCCAAAGAGCAAAAAACCAAATATCTTTTCAGTTTTACTCTGAATGTTGCCTAAAGTCAACAAAAAGAAATCTACCATAAAGTCTCAGTAAAAAATCATATACACTTGTGCAGACTTTTTTCCTGCCCATTTCAGATGTGCCTAATCTTTTTAATAATTAGACACATTAGAATATTTACACTGGCTGACTTTTGGCAGGTTGTCAACATCATGCACAAAAATACTGCCATACAACAGTTTCTGCCAGGGAGGTCAAGATACAGAAATGGATAGCATAGGAGGAACCAGATATTCCTGCTACTGCTGCTGAGTTTTGGAATGTAACATCCCCTGTGATGGCACCTCTGCCTGCCATGGAGCATCCACAGTGTGGTGTACAAAACGACCCATCTCCACCTATTGAATTTCACAGCTGTTGTGCAGGAAAGACCAGAGTTTTTGCACAAAGAATTTCAGGCTTAAATAATCAAAATCACTAATTTGCACCTGATCTTTAAAAACTTTGATTCATTGCTTCTTGTTTTTGCTTTTTTTTTACCTTTTCTTTACAGAGTTACCTACCTACATCTATCACATCACATCACATCACATCAATCTCCTGGTTTCACTTTCTGCAGTTGCACAAGGTTTTCTCTTCTTTCCAGTCAGGAGTGCCATGCCACTATGGGGAGATAAAAGATAGGCATTGCAAATCTGCCCCCATGTATCTGCACATGAAGGATATCAGTTTTGTTGCACACAGCCACCACGGAATACTCTCTTCACCTTTCAGTGGAGCCATTTATGCTCTTAGGTTTTCTGGTCCTTTGGACCAAGATTTTATTTATGAAAACTAAATGTGTGTAGCTTCCTAGACTGAGATAAAGGCAATGGCAAATGAAGAGGCCTCTAAAGCAAGTTCTCTCTATTCTTCTTTCAAATTATCCATTCTTATTGCTTATGGATTTTTCAGTATCTTTCCAACTTACGAAGCATGCTGTAGTGCAGTGCTACAATACAGTGACTTTTAAAAAAAGGCCCTCTAAAGGTTAAGAAGGAAGAAGCATACTTTATTAAACATTAGATAAAAAACTGTCTTACAATAATAATTGGACAGCATTTCATATTAAAGCAGAGAGAACACTGAATTTCTCTCCCTGTAAAACTGTCTCAATCTCTTAAAACATTGAAAGTTCTCAGAGACTTTCCAAGGTCCCAACCAAAGAAAAAACCAAAGTGAGTTACTGGAATCAATCAGCTATTCTTTCAGCACAGAGGAGTTCCTAGGATTTGATCTTGCCTTTTTTAAGCTTTTGAGATTCAATCATAAAGGTATTTTATTTAGCCATTCATTTCAGAATTTGCATAATCTCACCATGGAGAGTGGGGTGGGGGAAAAATTCTGAACACCAAATTTCAAAGAGTTGTAATGACTTATAGTGGTTTAAAACCAAATTATTTTATTCTAGAAAATTAGCTTAATTCTAGATGTGGTACCACAGACAGCCCATGGCTTCAAATTCTGTGGCTAAACTGCATTTTGACAAAACCAGCCCTCAACAAAATATGGCAGTGACAGTAACTGAGAAATACTCACCGGCAGAAAAGCTAATAGTGATGGAAAACCCGAATTAGCCCTGTGTACTCTGGAGAGTGCTGGAGCAGGGCATGGTATAATCTTTTGCAGCACCATAAGCAGTACTTAGAGAAAGTAGCTGGGAAAGCCACAAGACAAGTCACTCTAGGTTAGCCCTGAGAGCTGCACATGATCTGGCGTGTGGTGTAGATACTGAAAAGCCTCTTAGTGCCTGTAATATGTTTGAGCTTAACAGCTCAGTAGGAATGAAAGTGCAAAAAACCCACCAAATCCAAAAGTTCAGTGTAATAAATTTTAACTCTAGCTAGGAGAATTCTGTAAATACAAGAAAGATAAGAAGAAGAGGGGAAAAATTGGTATTTTCAAGAAGCTTGGATGCTACCTAAATACTTCTTAGCAGAGTTTCAACATCAATCTGTACAATCAGTCAGAAAAAAATGCAAAAGTATTACCCCTCTCCTCTTTTATATAATATATATATGACCATTTCCCCAGTGGTTTTCAGCAAAATATTGTGGTTCTATAATATTTCTTATAATCTTTTTTTTAAATAATATTTCTTTTTATCTATTTCATGTTCCAACCCATGAATCATTTGTCATGGTTAAATATTGATCACTGGTGTATATTAGTCAGAGTTGATTGCTTTGTGACTGGTACTGATTATCTGTATTGGTCTAGACTGATTCCCTCCTCTAAATGACGCTGCTGAATGACTCTGATGACTGCAGCATCTTCTGGAGAGTCTGAACATTGCTCAGACATTTAGAGGTTTCTGCAGTCTCTAGAACAGCCTGGTCCAAAGCCCTAGATCCAGGCATGTCCTAACTTGGGAGGGGTCAGACTCAAAATTTGGACCTGAATTTCCCTCAATTTCCCCTGCTGATACAGGCCGTGGGAGCTGGAGGGCAGTTTAGTTACCCTTCTCTTGCTGCTCATGTGGGCAAGGATGGGCACAGACCCAAGAAGATCAGGCACACAGGCATGTTGTGGAGACCCGTGCTCCAGCACCTGCAGAGAAAGTGTGCTGTGCTAGCAAGAGAGAAGAGTTTAAAGACTCCTGAGCTCACCCATGGCCATCTGCGCCTACATAAATGCAGGACTGGGTTTTGCCATGAGCAGGTAAGGAGAGATTGAATTGGTGGGGTGTGACTGTGAAATGCATCAAGTTCTGGTTAGGATTGCACTGTCACTTAGGCAGAGCATCTTCGCAAAGCTGAACAAGTGCTGTATTTACAAGTGACTTTGAGCTCTGGTCAGGGAAGGTGAGTGAACTCTCGTCTGTCACCTTGGTGTAAAGCTGGGGTGATGCCATAGGGTAAAAGAATCTGAATAAACAGAGGGTATGTGGGATCGGTGCCCAGAAAATCCGTATATAGAGAGATCATTTATTACCTTGTTCTGAAGAGTCTTGAGCCTCTAATTATCTAGGAGCTGTGCCTTTCCAGGCAGATTTTCCATACAGTGAAGAAAGCACTGCCTTCCTGGGTGTGTAGCACACTCCAGCTCTTTGCAAAGGTGAGGGAGTGGTCTGTTAATGAAGTCAGGTAGATATTGACAGGGAAATTGTAGTACCTTAAGCCTACAAACTTAATAGGGTTTTGCTAATATGGGAGAATGTGTTGGTGCTTTATGGATATACTGTAAGACTAAAAGTAATCAAAATCATAGTGAGTTGGCTAAGGTAAGTAAGTAATGCTGCTGAGTGGAATACCCAGGCTCCTGGGCTTAGAGCAGGGAGGAGCTCCATGCTTTTACAGGTGTGCCTAACTCCAGAGCTAACAGCTTGGGGTGCAAGGTAATCCAGAGCCAACAAAGCACATGGCTGGGTCCGTGTGTGCTGACTTTGTTACTGGCTGTTGCTGTTGGAAAGAGCATGTGGATGGCTGTTGTCAGAGTTGTACCAAAAGAAAGCTCAAAGGAATGCCAGCTTGGCTTCTTTTGTTTTTGTTTTTTTTTTTCTATCACTCAGCTGCACTGAAGCCCGACACCTCTGGTAGCCAGTGAGAAGCTGATTTTGTGCTGCGCTTTTACAGGAGAAGCCTGGCTGCATTAACTCTTACTAAAACAAGCACCTAGACAACTTAAACAAAATCCAGAGATGGAGGTCAACTCCACAGAAGCCAGCAGCAGCTCCCAGGGAGGCACCGGCTGTCTGGATCTTACCCCTGTCACCTTCACTGAAACAATGACTTTCACAGAAGTGGTGGCAGAAGAGGAGTTGGGATCCTTTTACTACTCCTTTAAGGTATTACTTTAAGGCGTGCTTTACTTTTCTCAAATGCTTGCAGCTTTGAAGCATTTTCAGCACATATGTGGGGAGGCAACTAAGATTATTTTTTCCCAGATATCGGTGGGTTTTTTCCCCTGCAAAGACAGCTGACAGATGTGTGAGACATTTACTGAAAAGCAAAATACTTGTAAAAATTTGAATTCAGATTTACATGTCTTAGCTAACTCTATCCCCTTCCAAGAGAGGACAGTACTGGTTTTCTGTAGAGGTATTGTAATTACACATACATCTTTAGTCAAAAAGCTTGTATTATTTTTAACATATTTTTAAATGTAATTTCTTAGAGGCATCATCTTGACATAAGGAATTTCTTTTCAATTTTCCATCTGTAACAAACATCATGCACAAGTGAGACGGGGTTTTTGTTGCTTGGGGTTTTTTTAGTCATGAGGGACAGGTTCTAATTTGTTTGCTTGTTTGTTGGTAAGTTGAACAAGGGTTGTAGTGTCTCTTGAAATCTGTTGTTAAGAATGCATCGGATGAGTCATTCAGTAGTGAATGCTATTGAATTGAATAGGAAGTGTATTCAGTCATCTCCAAAACTAAACATCACCCTAGCAATATGTGAATCTAGGAAAAAGATTAGAGAAGTTCTGAAGTTCACATTTCCTTCAGACTTCTATGCCTGTTGCTACTGCTTATTTTCGTTCTGAATGCCACATGTCTCTTTACATTTATGGTATGTTGTACAAGCTCAAATCATTTAAAAAGTCTGACTAGGAGTACCCTGCCATTCCTTCTAGAGCTCAGCACCAAAGAGATCAATTTCAGCTGGAAAGATAGAGGCATCTATATCATTTGACAACACATGAGGTAAAGGGGATATATTCAGAAGCAATTTTTGTATCTGTGAAATCGGTAGTGCTCTGACACAATCCTAGTGGAAGCAGTGGAATTACAGCAGGTTCCCAGCCCTAATATAGAGATGATCCATAGTGCTAGTCTTAATTAATGAGGGTCTCTTTTAACATGCTGCTTATAATTGCTAAGGTAATACTTCCTACCTAGGATTTCAAGGGTGAAAATTATTTTTTATTCCTTTTTTTCCTCTCTCCATGTTAGACTCCTAAAATGCTCTTTAAAAAATCACAAGGGACAAGAATAATATTTTAACTTTCTCTTTATCTCCTCTCTTCACAGTCAGGGCTGTAAATCTGAACAATGTCATGGGAGCAGTATTTTATAATGGTAAAAGTGACAATTAATTCCATGATTAGAAAGTCCCCAGGCAGAAAAATGCTCATTAATAGGAGAGATTGAGTAAATTACAATAATTAGGAAACCAAGGATAGTCATGCATGCTCATCCATTGCTAAAGGAAATGATTCTGTAGCTGAGGGCTTCTCATTAGACTTACACTTGAGTCTGTGCCAGATGCCCGGCTCTGGAACATGTAGCATGAACTTTGCAAGGAGATTCACTGATTTCACATCAATTACTAGTTGTTGATAGGCATGGAAATATTTTGACTCTAGAGATGAGTGACAGCTGGTGCAGCTGTAGGAAAGAAGGAGAAAGCACCTGCTCTGATGACTACAGTTCAGGGAAGATAGGGCTCCCTGCCAGCAATTTCAGCACTCTGTAAAACTCACATGTGGAAGGTGCTGCTGATACCTGTTGACTCAGCTGGCTGTCTTCCACCAGCTCTGCCCATGTTGAGGCTGCGTCCTTGCCCACTTCAGCAAGCCAAGCAGCATCATCTTCCTCTTCACGATGTTGTAGTTAAGCAGCTAAAACAATTTAAGTTTCAGTTTTGAACAGGCTGAATGAATTTGAAAAACAGAGTCCAGTGTTCAACATGTAGCTTACAAATAGGGTTTGGATTTTCAAACACATTGTAGCCTGTGGCTGACTGTGAAGGCAGGGTGGGTGAGTGGTCACTACACAGGTTAACCCCAGAGCCTGTATGCCAGGGTACAGATAGAGCACACAAGCTATTTCTGCTTGGAAAATGCAGGTGTAACCTATCTTATCAAAGATAAGGAAAACATGATCTAAAATGATAAACAGAGACTAGACAACCCGTACCTGTGTTAATGACTTTTTAGTGATTTTACCCAATGACAGGGTATCTCAAATGCTGCTCAAACTACATGAGCATGCACTGGTGTCTTCTTTTCCTCCCAAGCTGCAAAAGGATAGCTGGTACCTACCCTAGACAGTGTCTGTGTCATAGTGTAGTGGCAACATGACAAAAGTAAAATAACGTGCATTAGAGCCAGAAAGAATTTCAGTGCCAGAAAGTCCTGTTAAAGACTGAGCTGCAAATGCTTCTCTTTCAGAAAAATTTGAGCTTCTGCCTATTCCTCTGCTTAACAACTAAACCCTGCACAGTTTCAGATTAGAGAGTTTTTTACCAGTTCAGGTTTTTATTGTCTTTTTGAGAGGAAGGCCGGGGGAGCTCTTGTTGATTTATTTTAGCTCAAAAATGGAGCATTTTCTCCACTTAGAGAAATGCAGATTTTCTTCTGGTAGTTATTACTACAAAAGGGCCAGCTGCTCACCAAAGCTTTGCTAATGAAGTCTGATTTGGGGTCATGTGAGCTAACTAGACTGACTCTTGGCACACAGAATGGCAGCTTTTGGGGCAGGACTGGGTGTATCCATGTACCACTCCACACAAGATCAGCTGGTGCTTCCCATGGCAAAGGCATTGCCTTATTCCCACTGCCATTTGGGTCTTGCTGCTGTGTTATGGCAAATTGTCCTGAAAACCCAGATCATCTTTCTTCCTGTGTGTCTTTCTGGGGGGTATCCAGGCAGGTTACTGACTTAAACTACAAGGAATTCTGCTGGCTGTTTCAGTACCTAATTCTGAACAGATGTGCAAATTGGCATTAATTACAGCTCCAACCTCGCAAGCCAAAGGAGAGGTCAATACATCCCTTTACAATCTCCTCCATATGTGCTTAATCCACGTGTAAAAGGGCTCTAAGTAAGCATCAACTGCACCTGCCAAATACAGTAGTCCAGAAAGAGCAGAAATCATCTACATACCTGTAGCCTTCCTCTATTTTAGGACCTTCTTAACTCTGCAAACCTGACAAGGTACAAACCAGAAACCTACCCGGAGAGAAGCTGGAATTTCAGAATAGGTTTGGTCCAATTTTTTGCAAGATTTGTGAGGCTTTGTCAGGGCTGAAGGAAGCATCTCCTCCTGCCAGATACTAAACACCCCAGAAGCTTTCACAATGGTAGGAGCATGCGCTTGTCCTCAGACAGATTAGGTAGGGATCTTCTCTGTTTTAAGAGCTCTGCTGAGAAAGGAGAAACCCTGCTTTTGTGCAGGAAAGTAAAGGTTGGGCTGCTCAAAAAGAGAAAGGAACAGCACCTGTGAGTTTTCTCAGTGGAACTGTGTACCCACCATCATCTTCTACCTCCCAGCAGAGCTGGGAATCCATCAAGTAGTACTTTTTGTTTCCTGCTGTGTAGAGTCCTCACCCGTGCAGCAGAACACAAAGATTTTGTTGTTCATATCCAAGGTTGTTGGGAACCTCAGTGTTTCCCCTGCCAAGTGGGAACCCCAGCCACTGGTCCAATTGTTGACACGCCCCTGCTTCTGGCCCCATGAGCCCTGGTCCCTCTGCCATGCAGCATTAGCACAGTAGTGACACTGAAGTGTTACAGCTCTCAGGAGGAACTGTGTGCCTATCAAAACCATCACAAATTATTTTAAATATATGTCTTTCACTGTCCTCCCACCACATTGTAGTGTTCCCTGTACCTGCGTGTTTTAGCCCAGACTCAGATATTAAACAGGATAGCATAGCCTAGGTCAAGTAAGCATAACTCTAAGAACATGGGCTGCATATCCATGGAGCTAATGCTCTTTTTAAAGGTTGGGGTTTACCATCACCAGAAAAGAGCTGAGGAGACCAACATGATGAGAGGTTTTGTAGGATATCCAGTTACATGGACTTGGCTCCAGGTGTTCTCAGAGACCGCTGAAGTCACAGTCTAATGTCCCCATCCTTTCATCCAAATGTAGCAGTCGCTTTATCTCCTGAAAAGCATTTGCTTATGCTATTGCTCATTCTGATTTTCAAGCAAATATCACAGAGCATCCCATCATTGAATACATAGTAGGAAAATAATAATGGGTGCTGTCAAATTTCTGGAGTAATCTCTGCAAATGCAGTCACACATTTTAGAAAATAGACATATCAAATAATTCAGAGGTAACTTTGCAAACTTTCAGTGGGGGGAGACGAGGAGGATTAAGTTTACACAAATGAAGTGTCAGGGACTCCTGAACATAGCCTCTGCAATGTGCTGTAATGACTGTTGCTATTCATGACATGCTGCGCTGAGAATAATCTCCTTGGGAAACTGCTGCTGCAATGCTGTTGGCCAGGCTGGCCTCATTCAGCAGCTTCAAAACAACACAGAAGTGATCTGACAGTACAACAGCCAAACAGGGAGCAGCTCTGAGCCAGCTGATTCGGGCTGTTTTACACTAGCAGCCCTCATACTACTGTCCCTGTGCTCCACACAGGCACATGATTTGCACCTGTCTGCCTCTCCTATATAAATATGCCTAGAAACTATAACTTCTTTTTACATTTTTGAGATATTTTAATTTTACTGATTAGGCATTCATAATCATTTTACGTGATTAAGAAAAACAACACTTCAGAGCTTTAAGTAGGGCTGTCAAAAATAAAAAAATTATGGATGGACCTTTGAGTGACATAATATTATCTTTCCACATTGAAAATATTCTACAAAAATATAGATAGGTACACCATTAAAAATTTATGTTTCCTGCTGACATTTAAATCAGGAACATCTGTCTAATTCTGTGGAATTTTCCTAGAGTGCAATGGGTAAAACATCCTGCAATAACTGAGCAGTACTGCCCACATTTATTATCTGTCTTGTACCAAATCCCAAAAGAATGGCAAATAAGAACTATCTGGTGAAGCGGTGCGCTTCAATGCGTTCCTCCAAGACTGACCTGCACCTTAGGGGCCCAGAGCACGCTTGCTTAAAAGAAAACCGGCTGACAAAAGAGGCGAAGGACAGGTCTTTGTATGGAAACCCAAGAGAAGGGTTATTGGGTCTCAAAAAGAGCCTAGAGACAATGACAAAAGCTAGGTAAAGGGCACAGGGTTAAACATGGGACAGAAGAGGTGGATCTGAGGGTCAAGGTCCAATAGGAACAAGGGAAAGTGGTGCAGAGGAGAGGCAGCCAACCAGGGAAACCAATAGGATAGCAGGGGTGGAGCATAGCCAATCAAGGGGAATCAAGGAAGGTAAGAACATTCCAGAAAGCGTACGTACAAGGTGAACAGGGGTGAAACAGGGGTGGAACAACTGTGCAAACCAACAGAACTTAAGTTAGTAATATATGCCTGTAAAGGCCTATGGGTGGGAGGCTCTTCTCACCATAACCTTAGAGGGGTGTTTCTCCTCTCTTTTTCTTGCCCCTCCAGGGCTGAAGTGTTGTACTCGCAGTGGCAGGCCCTTGGATCTCTACAATCTGGTGAGAGAATTGAGGTGGATTAGTTACATTTGTTACAGACTGTCACCATCACATCTATGGAGAATTTTGTAGCATGGTAGGGGCTTGTTCAGTTGTTGAGGTTGGAAAGATTAGAAGAACTAGCATGTATTGGATTGTGTGCACTGAAGGGACCGTGCTTGTCCATGGTGGTGAAATCAGAGCTAAGAAATAGATTTTTTCACGAAAAAAAAAAAATATATATATAGCTTTGCTGGATTTCAAAAAGATGAGAAAGTAATCTTAAAGACAAAGTTGTCCCTTTCCATGAGACAGTGTCCTGGCTTAGTGAATAGACTTTATCAGCTTGTCCGTTTCCATAAGTCTAAAAGGAAGAAAATATTATAGATCTTTCCTGTATGTAACACATAAACATAACAGACTATGAGTGAAATACCATATCAACACAGACTCATACAAAACTGCTTCTCAAGTTCAACAGAACAGAAAAAATCGTGTTCCTTCCTGTGTGTTTTTTCCAACAATAAGGACTCATTGGGAAGTGACTGTTGCCAGCACGTTTGATGCGTTGTGAAGGTTTCATGTGGCAATGCATCCCAGCTTTTCCAGAATGTTCCATAACCTTGGGCTGGGAGGATAACCCAGGAGGTCAGTTAGAAAGCAGCTCAATGAGGCAGCCTCTGCGCAGGGGATAGAAGGGTGATCAAGCACAACTGGTAGCATTTAAATGAGAAAGCAGCAGCGCCAGAGTCAAACCTGGGGCTGAACTGGTGTTTATGCACTTCAAATCAGGCTCCATTCCAGGCCAAAAGAATTGAAAAGAAAAAAAAACCTCCTAGAGGGCTTGTTGCCTGCCCAAATGTGTTTCTCTCAAATTCAATCATAATGGAAGCACTTTCAATGTCAAAACATAAAACTTAGCTTTGAACTTTCTCACAGTCTTTCTTGCCTTCACTTGTGTTTTCCCTGGGTTTTTAAGTGTCAATCAAATTGTTTTCCCAAAATTTTCAGGAATATCTTGTATGAATTCTGTGCAGAAACATCTCGGTTTTGCCTTGCTGGATTGAGAACCTTCTTTCAAAGCACATTTGTATTACAGGAGTGGACAGTACAACTTCCTCCTGCTTGTGACAGCTAAGGCTGAAGATTTCAGTGACCTTCCCAGTTGTTTGAGCAAGTTTCTTTCTTATTGAGACAAGGCCTATCTGCAAACAAATCAAGAGCTTTTCAGCCATTTTTTTTTCAGCTTTTCTTTTCTTGAGCATTAGGAGATGAATTAATCATCTGAATCTTCACATTGAGATCATTAGCATTTACTGTGTGAAGCTTGCTTCTAGCCCAAGTATTCTGTTTGTTGTGCCTCTTCTTGTAAGATATTTGGTGCCCCTTACTTTTTTTGTTCTTGACAGTCAGAACTGTAGTCTACAATTAAAGTATACACAATGCTCGACAGGTTTTCTTCAAGCAAATTGCTGTTAGGTTGTGGGTTTTTTTCACAACTCAGCTTGTGTAGAAAGTTCCAACACAAGAAGAAATATGGATGTTTCCTTGGAAGTTTAACCAAGTTAATTCTTTTTGTGTGTGTGTATTATAGAACCTTTATTTTGTTAGTGGTAAGCATAACCTTAGTCATGACCCCTTCAGTGGCATCACACTTCATTTCTGAAAGCCCACAGCTGGTCACACCTGGCAGAATTCTTCATCTCAAAACTTCAAATAAATATAAGAAAAATGCCATCTTATACTTTTAAAGTCCTTTTTCCTAACAGTAATATGTTTTTGCCTTTTCCATGCCAGTAGCCTTTACACCCATACTCTTTACTTGCAGAGCAAATTTTAATTTACATAAAGATTCCCAGAAAGACCTGAGCTGTTCATGTTTCTGTGATACAATAAATAATATGCAATGTGTGCAAAGCACTCATCTGATTATGTCTGTTTAAGTACCTTTTTCATTTTAAGAATATTCCTTAAGAAAATAGGTCTTATGTGTACTTCTGTGTGTGTATAGTAATTCAAGTAGAGGAGGACTTCTGGAGGTCACCTGAACCAACCACTTGAAAGCAAATCCAAACTATGCCAAATATCTCAGGGCAGTGTCTATTTAAGTTCTGAATATCTCCAGGGATGGAAATCCCACAACCTCTCTGGGTTCCCAACCTAGTGCTTCACCACCCTCATGAAGAACACTTCTCCTAATGTCTCAGCAAGATGTCCCATATTGCAACACTTGTTTGTGGACTCTTGCCCTTTCATGGTGCACATCTGAGAAGAATATGGCTCCATCTTCTCTGCAACCCCCTGCCAGATAATTGTAGGCAGCATTTAGATCCCAGGAGGCTCCTCTAAGGTTTCTGCTGTGAAGGAATCTGGCAGTATGGAAAAGAGGTGTTTTATTATTTTTGTTTTGTTTATTTATTTAAAAAATCAATTAATTATGTCAGAGGTTTAGCCAGTACCTTTAAAACTCCCTAATTGGGTTAATGGGTGTATTTCTTTGATTCCCTTCAGTGTTGCAGTCCAAAGAGCAATGTACCTTAGAGATAAGCTGATTATAAATCCCTGACAGAAATCAGTCAAACTGCATGGCACCTGTCTGCCTCTGGAAAATTAATTTTGTTTGTTTGTTTGGTTGGTTTTGGGTTTTGTTTTGTTTTTTTTTGTTTTGTTTTGTTGTGGGTTTTTTTTTGGGGGGGGGGTATTGTTTTTTGTTTGTTTGGGTTTGGTTTTTTTTAAGGGTTTTAAGTTTCCATCCTAAATGGGGGATGTTAAAATAGCAAGTCCATCTTGAACATTTTCAGTTTTCAATGTTCATGAGTCCAGATCTTCTACAGTAGAATAAAAAAAATTGCTAATCTAGACTGCTCCATATTTCTACATGGTCTGCAATAAATGTTGTTATTTTAGAGAATGAGAAAAGATTTTTCTCTTTTTATCCCTCCTTCAAGGAAGTGCAATGCCATCTACTAATGGTAAACCTGACCATGAGTATGGCAGTTACCCAATTTAACAAGGGGATTTATATATTCTTCTTATGTGTTAAGAACACTCTTGCAAAATTGCTTGGCTTGCTCCATGATTGCAGGTCTCTTACAGTCTCAATTGCTGCAATGCTAACCCCATAATTTTTAAAATATACCAAAGGCAAGATCATTTGTGTATTCCCAGAGTCTACCAACTGTCAAGAAAAAGATGTTCAGAGACTTAAGCTCTTACTGGCTTGTGCTATGAGGGATCATGCCTCTTCTTCAGCCAAGAGACCAAGAACATGGTGCAGAAAGACACCAGGTCAACAGGACCAAGAATTTATCATACGCCTGCAGTCCTCATATTAAGAGGCCAGTCAGCCACTCCAGGCATGGAGTATCTCTCTCTTTTAGGAATAGAAATTTCTATATTTCTTACCTGGAAACCTATTTTTTTCAGGTTGTTTCCCAAGCAGCCTCAGCAGCTAGAGCTAAACTGCCTTAGATTGGGTCCCTGTTCAAGTACAAACAAGCTTTTGTCTATTGATAGTTGAACCCCTCTTTCTATTAAGCAGCTCCTCTAATACCAGACAAAGGCTTCTGCACCTCAAGGCATGAGGAACAAGACCTCCACTGGAATGGGCTATCAGGTATATCCCCATTCCACAGTCACAGCTGGTGCTCCCCAGCAGAAGGGATACAAATCCTGAGAGATGACAAAGCAAGGAAGCTGGCTGGCGAGAATTGGAAGGAGGTATGGCATTGTGGTACCAAAATTCCACCCAACATCTCCAAAAGGATTTAATTATGGTCATGCTTAAAGGGGTTTGCAGGGGTGATTTTTGCCTCAAATATAAAGCAGAATACACCTCTCATTAGACTTATACCAGCCTCTGGATTCAGAAATTTTATTAGAGAACAAAATGACAAGCCTTTTTTATAGCCAAAGGAAAATTCACACAATCTTCAGACAGGTTTTCTGGCTTACATTTCACCCATGAAGAGGCATTTTCTTCATTGACTAAGCCTGATTTTAATCTTGGAGCAACGTAACAAAACATGAATATGCTCTCTGGATGTCAAGCACTTCCATGCTCCAAACACAGCAGCCTTGTGGAACAGCAACATGTGCAATGGCTCAAGTCAAGCCGAGGAAATCCTCTTGACTTTCATTTGTTGGTGACCTTAATAATGTCAACAGCATCTCTAGCTTTTCTAACCTGAAATAACTGCTGTGTGACATCAGTCTCATGGCATTCTCATCTAGTATAATTACTAATGCCCATTTCAAAAGAAGCCCTTGTCAACAGAGGTTTGGGAGATATTATTATCATTCTTTTTATCAGAATGCTTCTGATGTTTGCACAATATATTATTGAGAAATGTTTTTTGTAAATTACATTGTCCAAGATTGTTATTAAGAAAGGATTTTTGTTTGAGGAATGAACTAGATGAAATTAAACACATCTATGTCTAAACAACCTGAAGATGATGAATAAAACTAGATAAAATTCATCTGGAGTGAAGTTCAAAGATCCATCAGCTATCTCGCTAATCTAATAACTATTTTTAAGCCTTCAAATATATGAAGGCTCAGAAGGCTTAATCAGTCTCTCTGATAGATTTTAAAGCCTTCTTTTTCTTTTTAAGTTTTCATTCTGAATTCTGTACCGTAGTTTTGATTTTGTCCAGTCTGCAGTGGATCTAAAGAAGAGATTAGTCCTTTACTTTTTTACATTAGTCTTTTTGTGTCCTCAAGGCTATGTTCATCTTTCCTTGCAGTTAGCTTTTGCTGGATTTAGTAACTTGATTCATTCAGTTGTTTTGCCTGACCATATCCTTTATGTCAACTCATTTGTGTGTCTCTCTTGAAACAGTGTACCCAGGAGTGGGCATGGCCCAGTGGAAAGATTAGAGCACAGGCACATGAGCCTGGTGTTGATCCCAAAGTGGTGGCTATTGCTCTCATGGCAGGGTGATGCCCTGATGTTCCAGGGCACTTTGCACATGCACAACGTGTGAGGGTTGATGTTTTGAAGGCTGGTCCAACCAAGTGTGATTACACTCACTGCACTGCAGTCCTGCACTTCTCCTTGTTGGACAGCATGTTGCTTTTTTCCCAGTACATGTTTCCAATTCACGAAGATAATTTTGAATTCCAATCCTAGCCTCTGTAAAGGCCTTTATCACAGTGGGCATCCCATTAATAACCACGGAAGTTTTAATTCTGCAAGTTAACACAGACTGGGAGAGGCTGTGGTGATTTAAGTTGCCTACTGTTATGGCTCCTTAATCCCCAGGAATGAGATCTTTTTCCCTTTTGTCTGAATGGCAGCTCCCACAAATAGATTAATAGAAATTTCAGCTTTATTTCTTTGTCTACAGCCCTTCCAGACTTACCTCTATTTTCAATGTTTTCATTTTTAAATTATCTTTGCAGTCTGGTTTAATTTCTGGAGTATAACATTGCTTAACTGTTAGGCATTGCTTTTAAATTGGCAGAAGGGATTTAATCTGACCATTTATGCTGTGCTCCAATGGCAGGGAAACATCCTTCTAACACGGCCTCTGTTGCTCCACAGCTATTTCTTCTGTGGGAATCATAAGAAGGTTTGAGTGTCAGATCCTTGTTCTGTTCCTATCTATATCAGTATAATACAAGAATATAATTCTTTTCAAGAAAACGCTTTTCTGATTTTATACCAAAGAAAATGGGAACAAGTCTAGTCTCTTAGTTTTCTTCATGTGACAAATATGATTTTTATGATTTTATTGTCTTCCAAAAAGACATTTCCTTCCAATTCCTGTACTAAGAAAAGCATCCCCATAAAAATAGCTTCACCATATCTCTGCCACGCTTTTTAAAGGAAATTAGTTTCCAAGAAATTCAAGAGATTTGCAGATACTCAAAAAATGTATTTTTTTTTTTAATCTAAAAGCTAAGTATCTAGCCCACACAGGTTGTCTCATCTAGATCACTCTATATTCAGTGGAGACAAGCCATCCCAAGGTAGGTGAGATGAGTGGTGACTCATCTCTGAGACACTGCTATTACCTAGACAATACTAAGACAATTTAGAATCGTTGTGTCTCTTCAAAACTTTCAAGTTAGGTGAAACGACATAAATGGTGGATTCATGGTGAAAATAATCATGCTGGGAAAAGTGAAGTCCTTTCTATACAGCCTTCATTGTTTGCTTAAACTAATCTAGGCTCAGGCACATAGTGCAACATCAAATTGCTCCTTATCAGGTCTTGCTTTCCCTGCATGACCGCATGATCCACAAGGTAGTGTGGCTCCCTGCCTGGAGCAAAGCTGAGGCTGGTTCCCAGGAGAGGCTGCCCTAGGGGGACGATGGGAGGGACAGAAGGCCAATGATTGCTGGCCAGGAGTGGGGCTAAGTGCTGAGGAGGCACTAAGGCTAATTATAAAGCAAGAATCTCCATGTCCCTGCTCCATTCCTTTCATTTCACTTTCCCTCCCCACGCTCACAGTGAGCTATTTTCTTTGCAAGCAGAAGGAGCTCTGGTTTCTGCTCACCCATAGTGGCTTACAAATGCTTTTAATGAGTGTTCTCCCTGGCTTCTGCTCTACCATCAGCCCAGCCAGGTAGGTGGGGTCTTACTGACAGCATCCTTCTCCCAACCTGCTCGGGACAGGTCCTTGAGGTCAGGTCTGTAAGGCCAGCACCTGGCACCCCTCCTCAGCTGCAGCCCTTACTTGCCTCCTCCATCTTCCTCTAACTCCCACGTTGTGCGTTTGCTGTCTGGAATGGAAATATCCAGAACAACTGCATTGGCATTACCTGAAACTCATCCCAGTTGCTAGAATGTAAAGATTGGGTATGCCTTCGCCAAACAAACAAACATGGACACATACCCTGTTGATCTGGCAGCCGGAGCATTCTGATGCTTTGAAAGCATGAATATATTTCTTACTTTGTTTTCTTTGTACGCACACCACTAGGGGACGTTTCGTCATCACGTTTCAGTTGCTACACAATTATACTTTAGTGGGTCATGCTTCCTTTTCAGTCTCGGTGCACATCTAGATCGTGGAGTGGACGTCTGGATTTCGTAGGGCTTCTGAATGACCCAGACTTACTGAAGTTGGGAAAGAGAGAAGTATTTATATCCCCCATTTCTCTAAAGGAGCCTATCTATCAACATTCCTTATGAAGTGAGGCAGCTGGTTATTTCACAGCTTGCTGGAGCAGCACAAGAAAGCTGAGAGCTGACTCTCATTTTCACACTAAGTACAGAATACAGATACTGCTGGTGGTTTTGTGAAGAGAGAAGAAATATACAGCCACTGCAAACTAAACTGGAGTGAACATCACTAGAAGTGATGCATGTGAAGTATTTTCTGGAAACAACCAAGAATGTATTTTAGACTAAATAGTTGAAATCAATTGGCAAATCTCAAATTTCACTCCTGTTTTCCATTCTTATTTCATTTGTCTGAGGATAAGTGACTGTCTATCCACCCACCCACTGATATGCTTTTTTCCCTTCTTTCCATTGCAGACAGAGCAGCTGGTGACTCTTTGGATTCTCTTTATTGTCACAATTGCTGGAAATGCCATTGTGCTCTTCTCTACCTGGAGGAGGAAGCGGAAATCTCGAATGACCTACTTTGTTACTCAGCTGGCAATCACAGGTAGTGTATGGGAGCAGAAAGGGCACCTGACCTGCACAGGAATCCCTATTAAAATGACAAATGAGAAAATGCGAGTTGAAGGGTGAAGAATTCAGTTGCCATCTAATGTCCAGTTGCAGTTTGCCATAAAGCAAATGAATGGCTGCTTATCTTAGGGCTCAGTCAGACTCTGATCTGAAAAGATGGTGCTAGATGTAGTATGCAACAGCTGCAACTCGTTGATGTCACTAAATCTTATCTCCCAGTCTGAGTTTGCATCTGTGTTTCCCAGAAGCTATGTCTCCAGCTGTTGTCATGGAACTGCTTAAATTAAACTAGTTCAAGATTAATCTCTTGTGTTTTTCTACTAAAACTACTCCATCAATTATGCTCCTGCAGTGAAAAGTGAAAATAACTTCATGTTGTCCGGTTTAACAAAGTAAGGGAAATAAAACAATATAAAAGTGGAAAGGAATGCATTTTGATTTTTTTTAATGGATGAAAGGATGCTGATCCAAGGACTTAGTAGTTTTTAAACAGAATGTGAAATATGCAGAAGCCTGGTTTGCAAAATGTCAGTCTCAGCAAGAAGGAAAGGAAATGAGCAGAAGCAGCACATTGTTTCTCTGTGGTCTTGAATGGACTACATTTATGGGGGTTTAAGTTTCCCAAGGGAAAATATGTGCTATTTCTGTAACTGTGTCCTGCTACTAATCCCTGCTTACAAGACATCTGTGTTGTATTGTTTGTGTATAGGATATATTTATATGCTTTCTATTGCTTTTTTTTTTCCCCCTAAGCTATGGTAGGAATTACAGCACTTTTTCACTAAAGAGCCATTTAATATATGATCTTCCAATAATACTGCATTCTCCTTTGGTGTCTGTTGTACCTGTGTTTAACCTAGAAAACCAAGGCACTACACTGCCCAATATTCAACATGTGTTTTTGTAAATAAACGAACTCCATGGTCTCAACCCCATCTGCTCAGGAGCATGTTCAGTTTGAAAAACTACTCAGCTAAAACAGACCAGGATGTGCAAATTGATGCAAAGAGGTAGACCTGTAACAGGTGGTGTAAGGATCCTTGCAAGGTGAGGAGGTGAAGTTTTGCAGTGACTCCTCTTCTGAAGTGCCAACAGCTGTTTTTTCTGTTTGCCTGAGTCATCTGTAATAAATGGTTTTACTTCTTATTTCAGTCATGACCTTTATGCCACTTCCTTCATGTGCCAGTAGTATTTTCTGTCAGGTGAGGCAGGCCAATACAGCCTCACCCCACAGCTTGGAAGCATCAGTCACAGATCAAGCGTTACAGTGTTCACAGGAGTTTTAAAACAAACAGTGTCTGCTCAAAGAGTTCCCAATCCCAGATGAATGGAATGTACTCAGGCAGCCAAGCAGAACTATAGGCAAAGAACAGAAGAGGAGAGGAAGCCCCAGATGAACACAATCCTTTTTCTACTTACTGTCAGGTGTACTGGGAGGAATCTATTGCTGTTGCTGTGCTGGATAAGTGTCTGAGTGGGAATTTTTCCATTTTGTACCCATAGGAAAGAGGACTTTTTGTATTAGAGTGGAGGTGCATGGAGAACTATTCATTAGGGGTTTAAATGCTGTCAGCATGAAGGGAGAGGAAGGCATCGCAAGTGCAGTTTTGAGGGAGCTGAAAGAATCAGTGACAGTGGCAAAGAGAACAAGGCAAATATACCATTAGATGTTGGCAGCAAATAGTGCTATACAGCTGATGTTATAATTTGACTGAGATTTGTGTGTTCCACTTGCTGATTCTTCTGACTTCCCCTTCTCTAAAATTATCCTTGATTTTTAAAATTGTCTGAGTTCAACAGTCTGTTCCATTTCATATTACAAAAATTCATATAGAAAACTCAGTTGACATTCACATCTGCAACGTTAAAAGAAGTAACTCCAGCTTGAACAGCAAGGCGCCTTTCAAGCAATGTCAATTTCTTTTTTATGATGCAGGAGTCAGAACTCTAATTTATCTTCCTGCACCAAGACTGCTTGTCAGTATTTTGGCACGAGGAAATGACTTAATTCCTGAAATTGAGCCATTTCACTTTCATATCTTTAAAAATATTATTAAGAACAAAGCAAGCTGGCAATGGCTATCATCCTTTCACAACAAGTTATGAGGTAGACACAGAACATTATGAAAACACTGACTTGTCACATTACTTTAACATGCCAAGCATATTTAAATCCGACCAACTAAATCTTAATCTCCTGGCAAACAGTTTCTGCTTAGTCAATATTATTACTTCCATCTATATTGAGGTTCTTAAAATATTTCTTAATTCTGCCCAGTAGCAGTAAGAATAATAATTGATATAGCTTTATCAATAAAGGCATTTCAAAGCCATTTAAAAGCTTTTTTGTCTATTGATCTGTGGCTCAATAGTTGAATAGTGCCCTCAATTCTCACATTTTCCCACTAATGTAGTATCAAAATGAAATTAAAATACAGCCTTGGTGTTAAAATAAACAAGGTATTCAAAGCAAAATTGTGCATAATACATGAATAGGAAGTGAGTGCTGTTCTTGGCAACCAGTCAAGCCAGATGCAGATGAGAAGTAACTAACTGATTGAGGCTTCTTTCAACACCAACAGAATTCAGTGGTTCAACCCACTTCACAAATCTAGAGGAAACTCTTACTGATTCTTTACTACATTATAATTCTACATGGTGCTCAAGGTTTCAGGAATCTGTAGAAATGTGAGTAATCCCTTCAACTTTAGAATGCTTAAGGATGTTGCTGAAGCCTGGATTCACAATATTTCACATTAAAGATACACTTTTACAAAGCTTGTGTCAGTACCACATTTAAGTCTATGTCTAACTCTGAGTTCATGCAAAAATCTCTTTGAAATTATCTGGGAATTAAGCACTCGGAAATCAGCTAAGAGTTAACAGCTGAGCTGAACAATAGTACTAATCACTCAGCATCAGCTAATTTTAAAAAGGAATATTGCCATGTTTGCCTTGTGTTCAGTTTTTGGTTTGCTTTCGGGTATATTCCTCGTCTGTAAAAATGTTGTTCTTAGAAACAAGTTTGTCTGCGCAGACTGAAACTAAAACTAGGTTTCCTACAGATTTCTATCTCCAATGTAATTTAGTTACTCAGAAAGAGCAAGCTCTGAAGATTACCCTGTGAGGAGGGTATTTCTAAACACTTTTCCCCAAATAGATTTCTTCTAAGTTTAGCACAAGTTATGCTCGTGGCATAGCTATTTCTCCTGGCAGGAAATTTCTCACATCTTCCCCTACCCGATGCCATTTCACATAACTGCAGAGTCCTAGTGTATTTAAGATGTTTGCCTCCGACTGAAATCACCAAATGGTTCATGATCAAAGAGTGGGACGAGTTCACAGGCACTGTATAAAGCTGGAAATATTGAAGTGAAATATTATTTTCAGAAAAGATGGTTTGTCCACACATTTATATCTGTATAGGTCAGTTTACCCAGCTCTACCAAATGAAGGCCTTCTTAAGTTTGCTCTCAAAATGTAAAAGCAGTGGACATGAGGCAAAAATCAAACCCAGTTATCTGAGTAGTAGTGGATAAGAAATGTAATTTATGGGCCAAAGAGTTAATACAGTAAGAACTGTTATTATTTGACCAATTCCAAAACCAATCAAGCAATACATTTTACAAAATCTGAATTTGAATGAAATTAATTTAAAAGAATGAATGAAAAGAAAGAATTTTGCTTCTCATTATTTTCCATTCAACTACTAACAGATTAATGTATTCAAGTTCCTTTTATTGACCAGAAGTAGGTAGTTTATTTATATCTTTTTCTCCAACATTGACATCTGGAAATTTGGAACTTGAAATGTCATGACCTTTAGCTCAGTGTGTTTCTATTCCACCATTTAGCAGAGATCAGTACTTTAGGAACAGTGTTACATTTTGTCCATTTTTAGGGGTAGAAATACATGTAGGCACTTTACTGCATGCCAAATTTTAAGCTATAGTCTGACAGTCTTGTTTGGAAATATGTGTTCACATAGGTATTTCTGTGGCTGTAATGAAGAGAGGAAATAGAAAGAACATCACCTAACTTCGATGGTAGCTTACATATAAACAGGAAAAAAAAAAAAGATGTTCTGTAAACATATGTAGCTATACGGTTCATATTATGGTATAAATACCAAATCCTAATGGATGACTTGAGAATGACATTAAAAAGACATGGAGGTAATTTAAGAAGTTATTAAAGATACTTGTATCATTGCCACCTTTTTCAGTTGCTCCCAGAAAGTTGAAGTCCTTGGTCCTTATCAGCTGCACTCATTTTTTTAGTGTTTGGTAAAAAGCCAATACACCGAGAACCTGCTACGAGAGGGCAATGCAAGCATATAGGTGGAAACGGACCCTGCTAAAGCAAAGAGTGCTGCTTTATTCCTGTGCTGCTTCTAACAGCCCAGAGAGAGCATGACTGTGAGACTAAAACTAACTGAGCTCAGTCGCTGACTTCTAGGGGGACTTTGGATTAGATGACTGAAGGCAGAGACTACCAACTAATTTTTCCAGTTAAATGCACCAAATGAGTGCATCTAACTGTGCAGCTACAAGGCCTAAACATGAACAAATTTTGTCCTTCTCTTTTTTCCCCCTACACCAAAACCAGTAGGGCACTGACTGCTTTAATGGACTGTGCCTGTCTTTCAATAACTTTCTTCACTGTTCTATGTGACTTGAAGGAATGAAGATGATTTGTTGTGGAGACCTTGAAAGGCACTATCCTGTTCAGCCCCCTGCCCTCTCTCTGTCTGTCAGCCTTTTGGTCACTCCCACCCTGGTTCCCTGTTGGCCGCTACACTCTAACCCCACCCTTGTAAAACCCCCATGTACTTAACCTAAAGGCTAGACCCTTGGTTTTGCCTTTGCCTCTGAACTGTGGGAGTGTGCGCACGTGTGGCTGAAATAAGCATCTCTGTGAAACCCTCGCAAAGGCCATTCCTGTTTATTCACCTGTTTCACCCCAACAAGAACCCCGACCACAACAACTTGTTACTTTATGATCTGTAGAAAAGCTTAATATAATAACACCATTACCAAAATTACCATGTAGAACGTTATTAATAGATAATGGTCTCTATTCCAGCTTTTCATCTGGAAAATGATAATTGGAACATTTCTGCACTTTAGAGAAATCATACATACAAGTTCATCAGTTTTACAAGTAGCTTAGACATCACAGTGATTATGAGCATTGGAAGTTAATTGCACAGAGCCAATTAGCAGCTAAATCAGCAAGTCACTTCAATGAAGGTGGACTGCTGGCAGCCAAAAAGTCTATAGAGTTCCCAGTTATACTGGAAAACTTGCCTATCTTGCCAGCTGTATCTTGGCTGGAACCTGCCAATATGATTTACATGATTGTCCACTTAAGACACAGAAACTTAATGCACAAAACTGAACTAATTCCCAGAAATGTGTGTTCCTTCTCTTTCCACACGAATTGTCTGCTAATTTGTAGGAAAATATGAAGGCTGAAGAAGGGTGAGAGGTTTCATCAGCCTACCTGCAGAAAAGAAAACTTTGAGGAAGTTACAATTGCATGCAGCATTAATTGTTAAATTGAAAGAAATATGTGCATTTCTTATATTCATTATGTCCTAAAACCTCTTTAAAGTGTAATTAATGTAAGGAAACTGTCTCTGCTAATGGATCATCTGTGTTCTGCACTGCATGCTCCCATGACTGCTGAAAAAGTTTGTCAAGATTGGGAAGAAAGAGTGTAATTTGTTAATATTCCCTCAGGTACAGACACTGGCATTTTACAGAGTACCCAATGGCATCCAAATTCCCCAGTTTTGCAAGCAGCTTGATTCCCAAACACCTAGCTGGAAGTCTAAGAACTCTTCGAATCACCTGACAGTACATATGGCTTGATAAACAGGGAAAGAAATAGATTACATCCACCTTTCCTCCACAGGCTACAGAAACTACAGCATTTAGTGCAACTTTCATTTTGCAATCACAGAATAAATGTGATTCAATTTACCAAGAGCAAAAATGGTCTCTGGGAGTAAACACAGCAATATTAGTATTGTTTATTCAATGCATCCCATGCAACTATGTGAATAAGAAAATTTGTTGCGTGGCTGCATTAATTGCCTGGAAAAGAAGAAATAATTTTTCCATCCTGATCCTGTCAAGAAGACTGATTCAGTAAGAGGAAAGCAGCATGGGACTTTAAGTTAGGTATGTACTAGCATGCTCCCACAAACTGGGACAATGCAGGATAAGATGGATGTGGTCACAACCTGCAATACCCTGTGTCAGCATGAGGCAAAACAGATTTGATATCCGTTGCCATTCCTGGTGGATTTTATTAACATCTAGGAGGAACTCAAATTCTCCTTTGAACTTTTAGATTCAAAAATCTGATTTGAAGGTGAGTCATAATTCCCTAGTTTGTAATATGAACTTGGACACTAGAGCTGTACAATTCCAGCTTGATACTATGCATCATCTTTTACTATACTCTAATATTTCTTATGTAAAGAACCATGAGTATTTCTGCATGTATTCATTTATCTCTGCATAAATGGTTAGTCAAAACATAGTTTCTGTTTTCCCGAGGAAAATATCCAATACATGCATCCCTCTTAAAATGCATTTTCTCCAAAAGCAGTCCTGACGTAGATGGGGTAAAAAGTGGAATATCCTCAGAAGGTAGGAAAGGAAACCAGAAGTGAACTTCAGCATCAAAACTAAGAAACAGAAAGAAGCTTTATGTGAAGGAGATATGTTTTTTAGGGGTTTTTAGGGGTCTTTATTTCACAGTGTTTGGTCAGGCAGCCAAAGGAAAATGCTCACAGAAAACAGAGTAGATTTCATGTTTTAGAGGTGAAATCATGAAGCAAGAGGTCTGACATAGAAAACTTGGTATTCTGAAAATACTTTGTTCCTGTCAAGTCTAGTAGTGTAGGAACATTGAATTTGGGACTAGTGCTCAAACAATCCATGGAGTTATGCTACTTCCCTGTGAGGTCTAAAGAACCTTCTTTTGGTGCAATATTTATCTCCTTGAAAAGGTGAAGTTATGATACCACAAGACTGGGACTATAAGAAAAAAAGGTAATCTTGGAGACTTAGCAGTAATCCTAGGGTCTAAGGCAGTTGGATAACCTTTGTCTTCCAAAAGGATTGGAGTCAAGCAAGTACCTGAGGAAAGACAAAGAAACAGCAATAGATCAAATCTTGATGCAGTAACCAGAGGGTTTTAGGCCAGAATGAGGTACCCCAAAAAACTGTTTGGGAGCTATTGTAGATTTGGGACATTTGGAGAATGCAGAAATGAGCTGTAGGTTTGCTGACAACAACTTCTGCTTTAGAATCCAATTCCAAACCAAATCCTAAGTGTCAGGGTTGGACACAGTATTAGTGTTTGCTAAGACTCTGTCCACTGGAGCTCACGGCAGTAGGAAACAGCAGCACAAGTGCCAAAAAAAAAAAAAAAGCTGATGTGCAGTAACTATAAGAGTACAATGCAGTGTCCCTCCCATTAGTGGCAATATAAAAGTAATGAGCTATCCACATTTGCTACTGGAAGCAATTATCATCATCCCCTTAAAAATCCTGTAATGACTTTTATTTATATAGCCTACTTTAATCTTACAAATGCAGAAACAAGATATTCATGATTTGTAATTAATGCAATCACAAGCCACTAGGCAGACATCCTTAAAACAGTGTTTTTCTGTCCGTTTTCTGTGAACAGTGGTCTTCAGATTCCTTTCACGTAACAAAAATCACTCTGCAGCTTAAACCCAAGTACAGAGCTGAGGTTCACACAGGCAAGAAGAACTCATGAAAAAAGTATTTTCTTTCCTCAAAGTACAGTACCTAAATGCTGTATTAAATTGTTCTGGGGGAGGGGACAGTTTATGTGTTTGTCATACATAGGGACTCAGAGTGGAATTTTCAGAGCACCTAGGGATATAAACAGTATCACCCTCTGCAAATGAAAAACAGAAGAGACACTCTCTCTTCTTGTCAGTAGTTCTAGTACCACTTTTAATGTAGGATATGATCATGTGTTTTTTTCATATTCCAGTGGACCACTTGTGACCTGAGAATTTAGCAACAAAGATGATATGTCCTCATTTCAGCTTCATCTCAATCCCTTTAACACTCTGAAGCCAGATGTATCCTTTTTTAATTTGTATTTTTTTGAGTTATGAAGTATTTTCAGTAGATGTGTTGATTCTTGTACAAAGTCTTTGAGTATTTCCTTATATAGCCTTTAGGGGCTTAATGGGCTTTAGTTCATAAATCCTCTTGCTTCTAAAGCAGGGGAAAAACTAACTACAACATGCCTATAAATATGCAATACAGTGTGCAATGATTATTCCTTTGCAGTGTATGTGTATGTTTAAAATCACAAGCAGGCACCAGACTTCTGTTAAGTCATCCTGGAGTGTTTCTGAATGCCATCACTACAGTTTGGGCCTCTAGATATGCCCAGAAAGGAAATAAGAAATATTAATGTAACATCTTAGTGACAATCCTATCTCCCCAAATTCACCCCAGATCATGCAGTTTTAAACTAAGATGGAATCAGTTGTTCTGTTTGCTTTTCCTGGCTGTCTTGGTTTAATTTTAATTTCCTGGCCAATGCACCAAATAATGTCATAGTTTTGATTTGCCAATTTAAATATACTAATTTTTCTGTTGTGAGACAGAACCAGGAGCAAAAGAGCAAGGCAGGCCTAAAATTTAAAAGGGTATAAAAAACTTTATTAACTACACAAAGAAAGAGAAAGAAAAGCAAATTCATAAGATCTTCAGACCACTCCCTTCTCCCTACCTTCATAACAACAGAACAAACATACAAAAACTACTTCAGTCAGTTCCCAACTTAAATACTTCTTTTCAGTTCACTTTGGAGAGAGAAGATTCCTCGTGTCAGCCCACAGGGACTTCTCCACAAGGAGGGGAAAAAAACCCAGTTCTCTCATAGCTTCACTTTCATGATTGGCATCTGCCCAGGAGAAACCTTGCAAATCGTGTAGCTCCTCCCATCTTCACAGCTTTCCCAAAGCTGTGCTTATGGGCCATGTTAAACGCATAGGGTATTTACTTTTAAGAATTAACTGTTCCAAAACTCTCTTCATCTCTCTTTCTCTCTGTTCATGCCTCATCTCCAGAAATAGAGATCCCTTTTCTCTTCGGGGCAAAGGACTCTCAACACAGATGCTTTTGATTAACAGTCCATCAGATGGAACACTCCAACCCCCCCATGTCTTTCTCCGTGTTTTATAGGAATATTCAGTGCAATATCAGTTCATCCCTACAACTTCACAAAAGGATTTTCAGCCAACCTTCATAACATCTTCTCATTCTCCTTCCATCTAAAGAAACTTAGCTCTTGCTTCACTGACTTTGTATCTTTTCTGTTTTTCCCTTTCATTCAAAGGAAGATTGGAGGTCTGCAAGTCTTATCTGAGCACTAAAAGAGTTAAAGTTTCACACAGAAGTTGCAGAGGCTGGGCTAGGCCCAGGCCGCGCTGGGTGAGGGGCAGCTGAGATCTCAATCAGCCTTTCTGGGGCTCAGCTGCAGCCCCCACACTGCCCATGGCCACCCCTGCTGCCCAGACAGGGGCCCGGCTGCCTCCCCGCCAGGCCGTGCGGGCGGCTGGGCGGGCTCAGCCCCTCCAAAGCTGCTCTGAGCCAGCAGCAGGAGCCGGGCCCCCCCCAGAGCTGCGAGCGCGCAGGGGAGGAAGCAGGGCTGAGGGCTTATCATGAGCTTTTCCTCCCTCCCAGCCATCAGGTCATCAGGTCCCTTGGTTTGCAAACGGGGCCCAGCGGCCTCCCAAGCCCCCCCATGGGAGGGAGCCCGGGCATGTATTACCTGCTCAGCCACTGGAAATAAAAGAGACCTTTTTCCCGGGTTACCTCCTTCAAAATGTGTGTTCACTGAGCGAACTAACTTTCTCCAATTGGTTTCTCAGGCTGTCAATAATCAAGCCAGCCTTCAGTTGGTCCCATCAACTCACAGAGGAAGTTCTCATAGAGAAAACCTCTCTCTGAGGCTGTCCTCCCCAGGGGAAACCAGCACACTGGCTAATAAGTAATTTCTGAAAGGATTAAAAGTGATGAATGGACCTTCTATGTCCTATCTTTATTAAAGGCATTGTTTTCTCATTTCAATAGACACACACAGCCTAAACTTGATTCCACTTACCCACCTACAGATTTCCACATAGGAGGTCCACATTTACCTTTTCTGTTCTTTCAAAAGAAGCTGTCATTCCTTCAGATCTTTGCATACAAAGGTTTTTTCTGACTAGACATCTGTGTGACTAAAATGAAAGCATTTCCTTTCAGCTGCTTTTTTTTTTTGCCAGTGGCTTTTTACCCCCACTTTCACCTGCAATGTAATTTCTCTAACCTTGTGCTGAGACTTGCACTGTGTAGCTAAATTACTGCACTGTCACAGCTCTGCTGATACCAGTAGGGCTGTGTGGAAATTATAAAGGTTTGTATGGGCAACTACAGCACTTTTAGGGCTGTAAGACAAAAATGCAGGATGGTCTGAGCTCATATGCTAGAGCATCCATGAGACACTTGAAAGAAACAGCAAAAAGAAAAAATTCTAATCTTGGTAACTCTTCTAGTCAGCTGAGTGAAATGCAGATTAGGCAAGTATCTTCAGACACCTTTGTTGTCTTACAGCTGGGTGGTTAAATACGTTGGTGACAATTTCCATTTGCAGGTCTTTGACCAAAGCAATTTTAATCTGTGACCTTCTCCACCTGAGGAAGTTACTGTTATTTGGAACATTACACCTTTTGCTTTATGCAATATCATTAATACTGAGATTAGCTCAGATGGTGAGAGTTTGGTGCTAATAATACCGAGGTTGTGGATTTGATCTCCATATGGGCCATTCACTTCAGAGTTGGACTTGGTGATCCTTGAGAGTCCCTTCCAACTTAGAATATTCTGTGATTCTGTAATAGCAGGGAGGGTGGAGGGCAGATGCCCTGTTTGCCTCTTTCCATGTGTACAGAAGTAGGTCTGAAGAAAGCCCACATCTTGACATCAGTCCTAGGAAGAAAAATGGGACATAATTGTCACAGAGATAATTGGATTAAATCTCATGACTGCATTCTTGCACACTGGTATTCATTTTAGGGATTATTCATGCCATCTGTTTTAGGTGTCTCATTGTAGGTATGTAAAATAGAAAGTCACCCTCCTCCCCATGATCAATTTATAGCCAACTGAGCAAAACACTCCAAGCAGCTTTATACTTGGGCTTAAGTTTCACTGACTTGCACAGGAGGATTCAATTCCTTATTTAGATCCCTAAAGTTGACTATATAAATCAGTGTTTGTACATCACCAAATATGTCAGGATTGCTATTCATTTTTGACAACTACGAACCTAAGCTTCTGCTACTTCAATCAGACCTCAGAAGGGTCTAACTCAAATCCCATCCCCAAACACAAAGTTTTACAGAGAAAGTGTTTCTCAGAACCTTTTCGTTTGTTTATTTTTAAGCACAGCAAGGCATAGCAATGTTACCTGATGGAAAGTGCAGGATTATTTCTTTTGTGCTCAGATTTGTTTCTTAATTGCCATCTGGAACTTGTCCAAGATTCTCTAGGCTCTGCCCAAAAGACAATTTGTTCATAGAGTCATAGAATCATTTAGGCTGGAAAAGATCAAGTTCAACCTAACACTGCCAACTCCATCACTAAATCACATCCCTGGCATATCACATCTACGCGTCTTTTAAATATTTCTAGGCATGGTGATTAAACCCCTTCTCTAGGCAGCCTGTTCCAATGCTTGACCAATGCTTCTTTTCTGTGAAGAAATCCTTCCTAATATACAAACTAAACTTCCCCTGGCACAACCTGAGGCCATTTTCTCTTGTTTATTGCTTGATACTAGGGAGAATAGACTGCCCCCAACTTTCTACTATGTGCTTTCAGGTAGTTGCAGAGATCTAAATGGGATATGGAACAAAAATGTAGTTTAAGTGATAAATATTACTTCAAACCTATGCATTAACACTACAGCTGCCTGATTAGCCTTAAAGGAGAATCTTTAGGATCACAGAATCAATTAGGTTAGGAAAGAACTTCAAGATTGTTGAGTTCAGTGCATAGAAGTGCTGTGCCCCACTGTTGGGGGAAAGAACCACCTAAAATTACTGAAGGATGCAATGTGGATCTAATTCTGATTTTGCACACATGTAATACATACACACCCACATTCACCCACACACACACCATAGCCCTGAAATCCAAGAGACTTGTGGGTAAGTCACACATTTCTCCATTCCTATTATGTTAGCAGGCAGTAGCAAACAAGAAAGAGGAGCGAAGACCTCCTTAACAAGAACATGATCAGTCAAAATAGCATGGAAATTACGCCTGGAAAAATCTCCAAACATTTCATTCAGAAGTCAAACTTCTTTGCTAGTTCTTAAGGAACAGGGATAACAGCACTGAAAAGCAGAAGTGGTTGATTATGCCAGTTTCTTAGAGGTTATGGATAACAAACAAAAGGAATGTTTTCTTGCAAGACATTTTTACTTTCACTGTAAACTAGCAAAAGAGAACAATAGACAAAACGTTATTCAAATATGCCAGAAGCCTGCACACTAGAAGAGGGGAATAAGGGGTTGTCTGCATGAGGAAACAGTTTGCTTTGAAATTGTGGGAACTTGAAGATAAAGGACATAAAAGAGATGTTTATTTGTTTCCTAAAAAAAACACAAACAAGAGCCTGTATATATTTTGAGATGGTATTGGTTTTTTTGATGGACATTTTCTAGTCTTGAATGGAAGAATGATTCCTACACATTTTCATTTCGAGCTCCCACAGGCAGGGAGGAAATCAGGAGCTGATGCCACATATGGAAAGGATGGTGAGCCCTCTTAGGAAGGGGTTTTTCCATGCTGCAGAGATAGGAACTGTATAATCACTGTTTTTCTATTGTGTTATGGGCGTTCTGGAGCTACTGCTATATTACTAGTAAATCCAGAGAAAAAATTTAAGGTATATTAAATATGGTAATTTCAATGCTTGTTATTAAACTGTCTCTCCAGCAATATCTGATAAGCCAGCTGAAATACAAGAAATGCCATTTGCTGCTCAGTCATCTTTGTTTTAATGAAATACACAAAACTTTTAGAAATCAAGGGGACATTCTTATTTAAACCCTCTTGTTAAGAACTGCAAGGTCGCAGCTGTTTGCTCACGGAAGCTGGTAGCAGATTTCCTCTAAAAGGGCTGAAAAGCAGAGCGGCTTTTCCCCTCATCCTTAGCACGGAATCCAGTGTCCCTCTCCTGAGGACAACTTTGAACATAACCCTGGTAAAGTAAGGGTGTTGTCAGTGTTTTTTGTTGAGCTTTTTGAAAGGAGGATACCATGAACACTTCTTCCATCTTTCATTCAGAGAATCAATTTAAATTTGGATTCGTTCTTATCCCTGTCAGAAGCACATGCAGGCACACAGCAAGCTTGACACATTTTAAGTACTGAGCTTGTTAGATGGCACACTCCATTTGAATAATCCTCACAGTACTGGGAGCATGAGACCCATGAAGACTCTAACAGTACCAATCCACTCATGGAATCCATGCATCTCCAATCTCTGATGATCTGCTCAGATGAGGTTTTATAGTGCTGTGTTACTCAAATATCAAATAAGTTTCTTTGTGTCAAAGAGTTATTAGTGGCAAATCTCATTGCTCTAAAACAGAAACTAATGAAATTTTAATGCACAAAAGACTGCACAGTGATAAAACTACCCACCTGAAATCTTTGCTTTGCCAAGGTGTCTGATTTAATATTAAGAAGTGACAACCATATCAGTTGTACATCAACCTAGTTTCTCTGAAGTGTCCTCTCATAATATGCTGTAAAATCTTCTCTCTTAAACACTGAAACTTCTTGGACAAACAAATCAGTAATGTATCCTGTGCCTTTGCCATCTGGTTGTAAGTGAAGACCGTCTCTAAGTCTCCCTGACTAGGTATGCTGGTACTTACAGCTTGCCAAATTCAATGGGACACCACAACACGGTACTCATCAAGTGCCTCCCAAATTCCCAGTTTGCCTTCTATGCAGTAAATAAACCAACTAGGTTTGTTCAAAATAGAGCACCTTTTGCACCCCTCAGGTATTTCTCAAAGGTATTTATATGTCTACCAAATGCTTGTTAAACAGAAGTTTTTGAGTAGTGTGGGCGTGTAGTACCTCAGCTTACTGGGACCTGATAGTAGAATGGGTGAGGCAAGGTTCAGTGTTGGTCATCTTCTGAGGCCTTGGAGAAAATCGATAGTTGATGGAAATCAGCATGGAATTGTTTTGCGCTGTGTCTGGGGCAGTGAAAAGTGTGTGTATATTGCCTCAGGTATGGATTTTCTGTCAGTAATGGCATTAAAATCATGTTTTGCACTCTGAAGTTATCTTACTGTAAGTACATAGCATGTCCAAAAGCATGGAGCATGAAACAACTTGTACACTTAAAACTGAAATTCAGCCCTCTGTCTACTCACTTATTTTGGTTATGGCAGAGGCATAAACTTCACCACTGAAAATACCTTTTAAGCTCTCTTTTTGGAAGGAGCACTCACACTCCTATCTAGACCAAAGTTATCCAAATCAGATATCTACATTCAGAGCTGGAAGGGGGGCGATGGAGAAGGGAGTAATAGAGAGGAGGAAATGAAGGCAGTACAGTTTACTCACTATTAAAGGGGAGTCCCTAATACACCAAAATACACCAGAAGGGAAAGTAATTTCCATTTTAAATAAGTAATTTCCATGAGCCTGTTATAAATGAGCACAATGGGCCACGGAAGCCGATCCAAAGCCAATTTATTATTACAGAAAAGACAAAGCAAATTGCAGCGCTGGGCGACAGGGGAGTCACCGCTCCGCCAACTGCCGCACGGAACTTTGTTCCAGTCCCTCTTTTAAGCCCCCGCTCGTCTCGTTGAATCATCCTTCCGGTGTGCTTCTGCGCATGCTTCTTCAGTTGCTAGGGGGTCTTTTTCTGCCTCCTGATGGTCGCTGATGAAGGCTAGCAAGAGTCTTCCTCCATGCCCTTTCCTTGAACCTAAGTCTTAGTACAACTTGTGATTAATTAGTACAGCAACATCTGTCCTTGGCAGTTTTGCAGGCTAGCTATCTTGTGCGTAATTGTGGTTACTTATCTACAGTGCTACAGTATCTACAGTGCTACAGTGTCTACAGTGTTATAGTGTGCTTATATTTGAACAAAAAGGTTACAGTCCCATCACAAGCCAATAGAGAAATTGTCATTTGGGATAAAGATCTTGAGGCCAACTGAAAAAATAAATCATATGTTGACAATTTGATACTGACTAGAATGGTGGCTATTGTCTGTGTGAAGGTCTTAGATGTTCCAACATATCCTGCATCCTTTTTAACTGCAATTTGAAGAAATATTTCTTCAGGCCACAAAACCTGGGCCCTGTAGACAGTGCAAAGTTAATGCTTAGTTTACAAAAGAACGAGACAAGATAGAAAAAAAGTTGAAGATAATAACATTTACAGAAAATGGTAAAAGAAATCCCCAGCACACTATAAGGATTAGCAGTACTTACTCAGCTGTTGAACTCTACAGCAAGTCTTGTTGCTCTTCTCTTTCTGGGGAAAGCTCCAGGCCATCTGCAAAGGTTCTCATTTTGAGAGAAAGCACATCCTCAGATGTGCTCCCAGTTCTTCAGGTAAAGGAGAAAACTCGTATGTCTGAACATAGCATTCATGGATGTTGCCAGGAAAGGGATGACCTTAGGAGATAGGAAGATTGCTGTTTAATGCAACCAGAAAATAAAGCACTATGCCACTTTCTCAATGAACATCAGGATTATCTTTAAAATGGTTCCTTTATTATTCTACCTGGTAAAGCACACACAGCACGTGGCCACAGAAAACACTCTTGCCCTCTGTGGCCTTCGCAGGTCTCCCAGAACTCTCACCTTGGGAGCAGATTCACACTAGCAGGTAAGCCAAAGCACCTTTGCAGGATTGGTCGTCTCCAGAGCCTCCGTGGTTTGGGAGAACACTCATTAGTAGAAGGAAAATGGTTCAGGATGCTCTGAAAAGGTTCCTTCTGTAGGAGACGACATTACTCCAGAATGTATGTGCCACCTGCCAGTCATTGAGCTTCCCAGCAAACCATGCTCACACTCCTGACTTCTGGAACTTGAAGAAGAGTCAGAGTCAAACCAAACCATGGTGACTGGCAGGAGAGCACAAGCTGTCAGCTGGAAAGACACAACACCAACCCCAAGAGAGCATATCTGTTTTGGCTTGAAAGACAGGTGTCTGCCAAGAAAGGCAGGAGCCTCTTTTTAAAATGGAGAATGTAAACCCCTTCCCTCCAAATTATTATAGTTTTGAAATTAAGGGGGCTCTCAGGTAAAGATATGGGAATAGGAATAACAGTTCTTTACTAGGAAACAATAGAAATGCATTACTGCAGAGAAGAAACCCAAAAAAACCACGGTGCCTCTGGGCCAGTCACAGTTGGGTGTTTCTGCCACTCCTTCCCAGTCAGGCTCACCTCGGCCTCCAGCAAAGTCAATTCTTGAGATCCCCCTGTTACCCCAGCAATGGAAACAGGTTCTTCCCCATGTCCCGATGGTATTAATGTACACTGCGAACCAGTATCAACCAATGCTCTGTGTTTCTGTGGTTCTGATGTGCCAGGCCATCAGATCCACACTGTCCAAAAGACCCAGTTTTCCCATGCCTCTCGCTGGCTAGAGGCTGGGCCCCTCTAGCCCTGATTGTTATTTCCTTCCTGGGAATACAGAGTAGAGGTTCCTTCAAGTGAGTCTGACAATTATCCTCCCTTCTGTAATACCCAGCACCTTGGTCATGGGAGGTGAAGGCTACCTACACTTTAGTAGAAGTCCCTTGGTTAGTGTTTCCCTCCCTGAGTTGATGCACCTGTGTGTCCATTGGTGGGACCTTCCAAATGTAGCCGTGGAATGGGGTGTTAACCCCTTAGGTGCGGCAGAAATAATATGCACAGCTACATGGTCATCTCTCATGACAGGAAAGAAAGAGAGACAAGTTTATTCAGAAACACACTGGTTTTTATAACATGACTCACAACTCCAAGAGCAGAAAAAGATGACTGGTTCAGAGAGAAGACACCTCGTTCCCAGGGCCTGGTCACGCACACAACACGTGTTCTATCTTGTTATTCATTCCCCTCTATTTTGACCAAGTTATCATCCTGGGAGAGATTTCCCTGGCCTTCAGCTGGACCAGCTTATCAGGCTGGGAACAGAGCTGAGAAGCTCTGGCCTGGAATATTTTTCAGGCTGTAATTTCTTACTTTCTCAATATGTGTATCCCACACCCGTGCTGCTAGGACAGAAGTGGGTTTCCCATGCCACCTTCTCATGTCTTCCCCGTGGTCACGCGAAAAGAAGGACAGGTCAGCTCATGGGATGTACTCTCTCTCCTTTGCTGGGGAATGTTGAGCTCTAACTTTTGGGCCTGTGACTCACACTGGTGCTGCATGGGAACTGCTCCTCCTCACCTCCTTCCTCATCTCCCTCATCTCCTCTTGGAGGCTCTTAATTACAACATAGACATGAGCCTGCATGGGGCCGCTGATCGTACTCTCAAAATTTCTAAGCTTGTTGGCAACAGAACCCACTGTCTCTTGGTTGTTATCAGCATTAATCTTTGCAAATAAAGATGGTACATTGAGATGGCCCCAGGTTTGCCAGATTCTACAACATCTGCCCTGTGCATCTGACCTTGTCAGGGTCATTGTCATGCTGTCCATCCCTCCCACAGAGTACTTCCAGTACTGCCACTTCTCTCAGCTGTTGGATCCCTTCCTTAAGGGTCTTCCAGTGCATTTTATGGTGGTGCTCCTGCATTCTCTCTCTGTGGACAAACCTCTCTCTTACACTCATTAAAAGCCGCTCCCAGAGGGAAAGGAGGCCTGGCTCCCTTATGAATATCTGATCCACACCTGAGTCCTGGGTCAAGGATCTCAAATTCCTTGCCTCAGTACCATCCAGTAGCACACCTGTACCCATAAGGCCCCAGACCCACAGTAACCAGGTTGTATAAGCCTCATAACCCTGTTGTACAATGTCTTTTCACAGATTACGGAGACTCTCATATGACAGGGACTCAATGATGATCTCAACGTCTGGCTCCGCTGCTGGTTGTGAGGGCCCTCCTCTCTGACCCTTATTGTCTGGGTCAGGATATTATTTGGGTGCCTTGTTTTTATCTTAGATTTTCTAGTTTCCACAGGGGTGACTGCTGCTGGCTGTGACTGCCCTTGTGGTACAGTTGGAACCTGTGGGTTCCATTGCTGAACTATCAGTCTCCCTCTTTAAGCTAGGGGGAGAGTTTCTCACCAGCTGGGGAAAGGCAGTCTTTCAGTATCTGGTCTATCTCATGTATCTCCTTCACTAGAACCCCCACCTACTCCAGGTACTTCCTTTCTGAGGTGAGCTGTGGGGCAGGATCAGGCTCTGGGGCAGCATCCCTAGTCTCTGGGGCAGAGTCAGTCTTTGCAGCAGCATTTCTGTTTCCTGGGGTAGGTATCAGAGTGGTTATCCAAGCCAATATTCCCTTATCTCTGAATGCTAAATAGAACAGGCATATCAGCAACACCAGCCACTGTATGATATCGTTAGCATTTAGAGGACATTTGATCCCTTCAAAAACTGGTGGGGTAGACCAAAAAAACTGGGTAAAGGGTTGGGAGAAAATTTTCCCTCACAGTAAGTACCATTATTAAAGTAACCTCAAAAACATACAGTTATAGTGTGATAGTCCTGAATCCATGTACCCGCGTTCCAAAGGAAGTAAAAAAATCCATTAATTCCTCAGCTTATTACCCATAAAGCAAACTGGATAACAGCCACAGTAGCTTTAGATAAGGGCCTGCAAATGGGAGGTATACAGCCACGACCATGTGCCACCTGAACTAGGGTAAGCTAGACCACATGGTGCCACCCAATGAGGTTTCTATATCCAGCACACAAAAAAACAGGTTACCTAAGAACTGTTATTCCTTCTTTCTCTCGATGCACTCGTGCCCCACTTTGGGCGCCAAAGTCTGTTTTGGCTTGAAAGACAGGTATCTGCCAAGAAAGGCAGGAGCCTCTTTTTAAAATGGAGAATGTAAACCCCCTCCCTCCAAATTATTATAATTTTGAAGTTAAGGGGGCTCTCAGGTAAAGATATGGGAATAGGAATGACAGTTCTTTACTAGGAAAATTAAAATAGAAATATAGTATTACAGAGAACAAACCCAAAAAAACCACTGACAGTCAGAATACAACCTGACACCCCGTCAGGGACAGTCCGATTAAATGGTGGCTGCAGTCCTCCTGGATGACAAATGTGGTTCAGTTGAAGCAGTGGTCATGTAGAAGGGTGCAGGTTTCCTCTGAAGATCCAGTGATGATGTGGAAAGGTCCGGTTTTTCCTCTGGAATCCAGTGGGAAAAAGGCTGCCTTGGTGCTCCAGATCTCAGTTTTTATCTAGGTAGGAAAGGCTCGGCTCCTCCCCTGGCTGGAGCACCTCCCAATGGGATGATGTAATTTTATCAGGCATTCAGTGGGACTCAATGGCCCATTAACAGACGACATCTTCCTGGAGGAGGGATGGGTTGTGGAAAAGATAAAGATGACTGCCCCACCTGATTTTAACAGATGGCCCATTAGCAGAGAATATCTCCCACAGAGATAAGGATCACTGCCCCACCAGTTTTCAACAGATGGTGATAGAACACATACTTTTGGTCACGTCCTGTATTGCAACCTAAGACAACATCTCACTATATTACAGTGCATTAGAAGTATTAAGGCACTTCAGCTTGTGTAGTTTAGAAGTTATGAGGACAAAGGGCATTTGCTTTTTAATAATGTTTTTATGAGCTGTCTGAGTGGCTTGCAAACAGTTCAACATCCACTGCTGCATACCATTAATGCTGTATTTTCTGAAAGACTGCTTGGGAGACACAAGAAAGAAAATTACTGTGATCAAAGTCAAATTACAATACACGATTGCATTTCTGTGAATCCTCTACCCAGCTAATACAAACAGACTGGAAAAATATAGATTCAACAAGCTAGTTGGAAAAACAAAGCCGTGCTTCCAAAATCACGCCCCTTGGAGGTATGCTTTTAAATATCTCTGTGCTCCACTTACACAGTTTATAATGTCAATATGAATTTGAAAGGATCTGTAAAAGGAAATGGTTTTGAGTTTTTCTGTTGGACTTCTGTGCGCAGATACTATCACAAACAAAATAGTTTGCTCTTGCTCAAGACTAATTTGATCATTCTGAAATGTCACAAATGAATGTACTCCTGCAAGATAGAGTTTTG
This sequence comes from Rhabdornis inornatus, assembly GCA_013397075.1. NCBI lineage: Eukaryota > Metazoa > Chordata > Aves > Passeriformes > Rhabdornithidae > Rhabdornis > Rhabdornis inornatus. The sequence goes on along the minus strand of VWZS01002375.1, from coordinate 55,282 downwards.
CATTTTCAACTCTGTTTCCAAATCCTTAAACACTCATTCATTATTGTACCAAATATATTTTGAATATGAGTGCTTTGGTAGGTTAGCATTGTTTTCAGCTAACAATAGTTCCACAATACATTTTTTGTACCTTGCAGAAAATGTTCTTGAAATGATAGTGGTTATAAATTCTTCATATTGTTGAAGTTATGAAATCTGTTGATTATGCTATTTATTCCTCACAAAGATCATTTCCAACCTAAACAATTCTATGATTCCAAGATGTTTATAAAAATACTCACATCCCTTTCTTGACCATTCATTGCTTCAGATGTAGATAAACATACTTGTATCTTCATTATTTTCCCACAGTTACATTTTTTGTGTGAATTCTAAATAAACACAAAACTTCATATTCATTCATTTGGGAAGACATGCCAATTTCAGAAGTACTTTGCTAGGATGTTGACTGACAGGATGTGGAAAAGGCACAAGTCAATTGATTTTAGCTTTCAAATTAGAGTCGTTTACACTCTTTAGAGTCAATCAATCCCAGTGAATTACCTGCAGGGAAAATCCAAATATCTGGTTATTAATCTCAAAGATGCCCAAGCATTTTTTTTTGGTCAGGAGAACAAGCCAGACATTTTGAAAAAACTAATGTCTTTTATGATTTTAGCATGCTGGAGTTTCAATTTTGGGTTGAGATTGCAACCTTGACATAGCTTCTGGCTGGCTGGCTTAGCCCTTAAAATAAAATTTAGATGAAATCCAAATACTTTTAACACTGGTGGGAAGCTTTGTCTCCATTATAGCAAAGCTCTGTGTAGGTCTTGAACATATTTTGTGCCCTCATATAAGTCTCAGGTTGAAACCTTTGGGAACCCAGGGAAGGAGTGTCTACATCCAGTGCAGTCAGAGGGGTCTGACTTGGCCACACTGACATCTGATGCACCAGCTCCATGCAGTGCCACAGTCCAGACATGATGCTTGGGGTGCATAGGCACAGCCTTTATTCATATCACTAACATAGTTTGGGAAAACAGAGCAGCAGCATCTCTAAGTCTGGATGGAAAAACAATGGTCCTGTTTAATGCATCTTTTCATAAGTTACTTCCTTCAAGACAACACATTTTTCAAACAAGGCAGAGTGCAAGAACAGGTGAGGTTTTATTCTTGTTGCATGTAGTGGGGCACAGGGAAACATGAAGGGCAAGAGGTGAACTCGGGGTTTTCTATAGGGCGCCAGAGCAAAACAGACATGAGGATGGTTTAGGCAGGTTATTTTGATAACCTTTCCTGTGGCCTAGTGGTGGCCCTGAATATATTTTGTAGATATACTTGACAGTTAATGAAATGAACTGTGCATTTTCTACATCAGCAGCAGTCAGATTTTGCTGTGCCAATTTATGTCAGTTTAGAGGAAGCCTTAATTTTTGTTTTGACAGCTACAGAACTGTTATGTGGTCCTGAAGGACTGATTATGGTTTTCCTATGTTCAGCCTATTTCAGACATTCAAATCCTAATGACAGTTGTGTTATGTTTGTTTTTAGTTTTGTTTTTAATAAAAGCTGCTTGGCATATAAATCCTTTGGCTCCAACATTTCACATTAAGGGGGGAAATGGATTTCTTCCTGAATTACTTGGAAAACATTACCTCTAAATTTTATGATTTCTTGATGGATATCCAGGCAGAATTGTCACCTGACATAGAGGACATTTATTTAACAGTTACTCTACATGAGAGTTTTACTTCTATTGTTAAATAAGGGAAGGTGTGTGGAGTTTGCTACCTGGCTTCCTCATGTGCCAGCAGTAAATGCTGAGAAACAGGATTGCACAAGTGTGGTGCTCCAACAGCATGGCCATAATGACTACACTTTACTTGGAATCATCACTTAGGATCTCATTATCTCACATTAAAAGACATGATTTTAAACTTCTGACATCAAAAGTACAAATACATCGTTACTACCTTTTAGTCTATACTGCAGCACATCTAGTTGCAATCTAACAGAAATTATTCTGGAAATAGCCTTTGCATGCACTTAAGTTACATTAAGAAGATTAGAGTTTTTCTATTCCCCTCTTGCATATTAAAGCAGTGATATTTATTTACTTAGATTGTCTTTGTGTCACTAAATGTGTTAGTGACACATTTGTGTCACCAACAATAACACCGACACATTTCCTTCCACCCATCTTTGCAAAGGGCTGTAGGATGACACATCCAACATTTTCATGTGGTAGTTCATCACCTTTCGATATGTCCAACTCATGTTCATATATTTTATAGGTTTTCTCTGGAGAGTCACTTCCTTTAATTCCATTGCCTAGCTGGTTAGCAAATGTTTACACAGCATTAATAGGATTTATGGAATTCAGGTCAAAGATATCATGCGCTACAGAGACTTAGTTGCTCTATTAAGACCAAATGCTCAGAAGTCCATTTTGGCCACATTCAGGTCAATTTCAGGACTGAGATCCATACCACATGTAATGAATTTTCAGCCTGTCCTGGCGCTGCAGCATATTTAATGGAAAACAGCTCAGTGTGCATTTGCCTGTCTACCTTTTCCACATGATGATTTTGCATAGGAATTCACCAATGACACTTACCAGTGTGCTTTTGTTCATGCTATAAGCAACCACCAGCAACCACCTGGGAGACAAAGCAGATACAAAAATGGGAATTTTTCTACTATTCTACTATTCTGTAATTGAAAGCCTAAGCAGCAACAAAAATTGAGCTGCAGCATGCAACGTCACTGCTTGAGCACCATGAGAGTCTGATTTACAGTTTGCTTGTGAGGGAAGAAAGGCTTTGTCCTTACCACTCCTAGTTTGACTAAAGTATCTGCATCAACAATATCTGAGCCAACTAAGGCAGCGTTGGAAGAGGTGTAGATAATCAATGATTATAGTGACCTGGATGCTTGAACTACGCCAACAGAAAATACTCCTAGGATAGTCCACACTTTTAGATAAGAATAATCATGCAGTTTCTGTTCTGACCAAGATATGAGTCTGCAGTCCTTCAAATACTTGAGGTAAAGATTTGGCAAAAGCATTAGTATAGAGGATTCAGAGGAAATAGCAGAAGCATCTATATATAGATGTTAGGGAAGGAAGTAATTAAAAATTGAATTGTTTGTTACTTGATATCTCAGAAGTCAGGTTTTTTTCAGAAATGCTACAAGTACAGGCACCACTTGAAATATATACTGCAGCAATGAATTACAAACAATGTGATTCCTTTGTCTTTTGAGGAGTCATATCCTTGTTTTTCTGTGTTTAAGCAAGACAAATTGATCCACAGGAGTGTGTCTTCTGCATTTACACTGAGACACATTCCCTTTAGACAGAATGAACTATTGAACAACTGCATGCAACAAAATAATATTTCATCTAGTAGACAGTGGTCTCATCTATGTGCAAGTTACAGAAGATGGGAAGAGGAAACTTTGTTCTAGGGTTCAGAATTATCACCAACTACATCTGTCCCCGCATATTCCCTTTAAGGGCAATGGCCAATCCCAAACCGCAGTATCTGCAGAGTTCTGAAGAAGGAGACATCAGAATGAAAATTACTTGCCTTTACTGTCCTGACTGGTTCATAACACATCCTGGTTTTACAAGAAAACAATCTTCAGTCAGTTCTTAAAACTTGTGTGGGAGGAACCAGTTTTTCTGAATAATGAGACCACTGCTGATGTGGTGACCAAGCCTACCTTTTTGCCCACCCCCTCCAACCTGTATTTGATGTGCTGCTGCTCCTCCCATTATCCTGCCCTGTTTTGGTGGGTGCCATGCTCCTTCTTGGCAGAACTGCTGGATCAGTCCAGCCCCCCTTCTGCTGTATCCCCACAGCAATGGTGCAGTAGGAAATAATGGTATGAAGAGATATATTAATAAAGGCAAAGGAAACAAATCCTCTGTGGCTTTCACAATGGCAGGGCATGTTGAATTTTAATTCCTAGAGATCTGATCTTCAGCTCTCTTGTAAGTGCTGTTTCTTAAGAGATTGGTATTGTGCAGTATATGCTATTCTCAGCCTTTCATCTTTCAACCTGAATGAGCTGTGGAGTGAGGCTGCGACCTCACTGCACCCATCCTTTACAACATCCAGCCTAACACAGCCTGCCTCATCGCATGAGAAAGTGGATCTCAGAGCAGAAATATAAGAAATGCAACAAATAAATTAGAGGCTCACGCAGTTCAACAAAATTTCCTGTCACTTCCTAAGAATCAGAAAGAGAAAGCAAGCACCACTTCTGCCACAAAAAAATCCACATAGCTTTAACAGATCAATTGAACAGGTTTTCCCTTGACAATTTTCAAGCGTGTTTTGCTTCATACATTACATTGGTGTTCTGTTCCAGGCTGAAGGAAAAAATGTCCAACAGCACAGTACATATTGTTGGTACCTGTGGCAAAACTGCTGCTCCAATGCAAAATATGTGCTCCAATGCAGGAACCACAATGGAAAAAAGTGCTTGTGGGTGTGCCTGCTGATTCCTCATAAAAACCAAGAGCAACCCAAATTTTGGCTCACACTTTCTGTCCCTTTGCCAGACATTCCCTGGCAGAGAGCTGGGATCTTTGCACTGTATAAGCACAATCATATCTGTCGTGGCGCAGCGCTGGCGGAGTGCCACGATCTTCCAGGAAAGCGTCCTGAGAAGGACGTCCTGGTGATGCAGGCACGTCTGTGCTTCCGGGCGAAGTGAACTAGCTCTTTTGTGAGTCTGCTTCAGGCGATGATAGATAGAAAGACAAGAGCCTCATATGGTGTTCCACGGAGAAGTTTATTCCGCTTCTTCCATGAAGGGTACCAGGGACGAAGGAGCTCTCTCATCAACCTACTTGATGGTGCCATGGGTCCTTTCCACAATTGACTGCCCCGTGGGATTATGGGGAATGCCCATGGTGTGCTTAACCGCCCACTGGTTAAAAAATTATCTTAATTTTCAGGAAGTATAAGCAGGTCCATTGTCTGTTTTTATTTCTTTTGGGACTCCCAAGGTGGCAAACGCTAGGAGAAGATGCTTGATGGTATGTGCAGCAGCTTCTCCTGCATAGGCTGAGGCAAATGCTGCTCCTGAGAATGTGTCCACAGACACATGAACATATTTCACTCTTCCAAATGCCGCGAAATGAGTCACATCTGTTTGCCAAATCTGGCAACTGTTTAAGCCTCTGGGGTTGACCCCAGATCCTAAAGATGGCAATTGATAGGATTGGCAGTTGGGACACGTGGCTACAATGGCTCTGGCCTGTTCCCTTGGGAGATGAAACATTCTAATTAAAGCAGGAACATTTTGACAGTAGAAGATGTGGGACATCTTTGCCTGAGCAAAGATGTCTGGCACGTTTGCGGTCTCAGCGGGCATGGCTAATGCATCCGCTCTCCTGTTGCCATCTGTGATGGCTCCTGGGAGGTCGGTCTGTTACCTCACATGCATTATATGGTAAGCTTGCTTTCTGTGGGAGATGAGATGAATAAGTTTAGAAAGCAACTTGTGTAAATTTTGGTTAGAGACCTCCTTTAAAAGCGAATGTTCTGCCCTCATAGCTACACCACCGGCATAGGCCGAATCAGTGGCCACACTAATAGGTTCTGGGAACTTCTCAAAGGCTCTGACGATGGCTGCTAATTCTGCAATTTGTGGTGATCCTTCGACCACCTGGACATCAGACTCCCACTTCTGTGTCTTGGGATCCCTCCACGTCATTACTGACTTGTGGGATGACCCAGAGCTGTCAGTAAAAATGGTCAGGGCTTTGAGATGTGTTTTACTTTGGATGAATTTTGGGACCAAATTAAAATTTTATTTGAGCAATTTGTGGCTAGGTGAATGAATTGAAATTTGGCCTGGATAGCTATCCAAGGCAAACTGGAGGCTCTCGTTGGATTGAAGCCAATGCTCTAAATCCCCAATGGTTGCCAATGGTAAAATAATGCATGTGAACTCACACTCCACAAGAGAGTGGAGGCGAGCCCTAGCCTTTTTTATTAATTCAGCAATTAATTCTTGAGAGGTGGTGATTGTTTTTGTTGGCTGATGGTGTGGGAATACCCATTGTAGTATAATTAGAGTCTTTTGATCGGGCATCCCATTGGAAAATGAGAGTGTGAAATCGGGGGCACTTACTTAAGATAGCCACCTGGAAAGGCAGACTTGGGTCATACCGGTGTGCTTGCTGTGATGACAAGTCTTCCTGGACTTTCCTGATGGACTCCCAGGCTTCGGGCGTGAGTGTATGTGGTGAGTCCAGGTCCTCACTGTCGCGAAGGAGGTTGAACAACAGCTTGAGGTCCCTCCATCATTATTCCCAGCAGAGGACGTACCCAGTTGATGGATCCGCAGAGATGGTGGAGGTCTCGCAGGGTCTCTGGGTCATCTTGGATGGCCAGCTGCTGGGGTACGACGGTGCGCTTTCGAATCCGGAGCTCAAGATAGGTCCAAGGACTGGTGTACTGGATCTTGTCTTGGCTGATTTCGAAACTAGCTGTTTCAATAGCTTGGATAGTTTTTTTAGAATTATGTTTAGGTAAGTCTGGTTTGGTGTGCAAATGAGGATGTTGTCCGTTGTAGTGGAGGACGATTGCTTCAGGAAACAGGCTCCTCACAGGTGACAGAATGTGGGCAACGTACAACTGGCATATGACTAGTGAGTTCTTCATACCTTATGGCAGGACCAGTCAGTGGTAACGCTTTAGAGGGGCTTGTCTGTTGGGGGAGGGAACAAATCTTGAGAAATCTTGGGGTGTCTCAAGGATGGAGGGGGATGTTAAAAAATCAATCTTTGATATCAATGATAGCTAGCTTCCAGTCCCAGGGCAACACTGATGGTGAGGGCAAACTGGGTTGCAAGGGACCCATATCTTCAATGGCCTCATTGATTTTTCTGAGGTCATGGAGAAGCCTCCACCTGTCCTTGCCAAGTTTTTTTTTTTAATGAAGACAAGCAAGTTCCAAGGGCTATTTGTTTTGGTAATGTGACCCTTGGAAAGCTGCTCCTCCACGAGGGCTTTCAAGGTGCACAATTCTTCCTTGGAGAGGGGCCGTTCATTGACCCACACTGGACGATCATGTTTCCAGGTGAGCCGAGGGGTGGTGGGTGTTGTGCGCTGTACAGTGGCCCTGGCTAAAAATCCCTATTAGGGATACGAATGGAAGCCCTCCATTGGGATAAGAGGTCCCTGCCCCAGAGGGTGATAGGTGCCCTCATTACATATGGCCTGATGGTCACCATTTTTCCCTCAGGACCTTCCACTACTATATTGTGTTTGCTTCTCATTGAGACAGCAACTCCTCCAGTCCCCGAGATCATTCCTGCCACAGGTTGCAGCTCCCAATTTGATGGCCACTCAGAGCGGGCAATGATGGTAACATCTGCTCCAGTGTCCATCATACCTAGGTGGTAGATCTTTTTCCCTATACAGAACAAGCTACACTTGATGATTGGCTTATTGGAGCCCACAATCTGTACCCACATCGCAGTTGGATTGAGCGGAACCTGTTCTGAGTAGTCTTTGGGAAAAAGAAAAACTTGCGCTATTGGTGTTCCCTGATATAGTTCAAATGGTGGATCAGTGCAGCAAAGGGAAACAAGGATTTCGTGTTCGAGGCCTACTGCCTGCACTTCAGGGAAGACTTAAATATTGTCAGGTCCATGAATTGTGTCCCCAATTATCAAAATGTCCCGAGGACCATCTGGTGGTCCATACTTTCCTTTTGGGACCCAATATACACAGTTCTCCGTGAAACTAATTGACAATGTGTTTACCAGCTGGCGCCGGGTTCCCACCTCAATCGCTCTGTATTTGACATCGCCTGGATGTGGGCTGGAATTTCCAGAGCTGTTGAGGCTAATGTTTGGTCCTTCTGTTACTCTGTGATGGTGGGCAGAGCAGGGTGAAATGGCTTCTGATTTGATGTCATAGCACAGGGCTGTTCTGGGCTCTGCTGGGAGTTTCCCAAGCGCTGTTGGTAAGACGACTGCTGCTGGGGTCCCAGGTGACATCTGCAGTGGTCCTGTATGGTTGCTCTCTTGGGACAGTCTTTCAGGAAATGACCAAGTTCCCCCCAGTTAAAACATCTTTGGTTGTCTTTTGCTGCAACCACTGCAAAGGCTTCTAGTACCCCTTCTGCAATGCCTTTTGCCACAGCCTGCGATACTGTTTTTTCAGTGGAAGTATGTCTTGTGCAGGCTTCAATCATTTGTTCAATGGTAGGTTCAGAGTCCAGGGGTAGGGGCCTTAAGATTGTCTTGCATTCTTGGTTGGCATTTGCCATAGCAATTTTTTTTAAAACCTCCTTCTGTCCCTCAGTACTTTCAATTTGTTTTTCGAGTGCAAGCTTTAATCGATCTACAAACTCTATGAAAGATTCATCTACCCCTTGCTTAATGTTGGTAAAACTTTTGGTTGGGACAGAATCAGCAGGGGTAAGGAGAAGTGATGTTTTTGCTGCAGTGGCTATGTCATGCAGTGCGGCTTCCGGCAATTGTTGGGCTTGGTCTATAGGTTTTTGGAAGTCTCCTTCTCCTGCCATTTGGCTAATTGATAAATTTGGTTTGCTAGCATCTTTTGAGTAAGTGTCAGGCAAGGTTTTTAAATGCCTTTTCCATTGCCTGTCCCACAGCATATATTCAGCTGGGGGGAAAAGGCAGTTTATAATATTTTTGATATAATGTGGTACTAAAACATGGGCAGAGAAGGTGGCTTCCTAAAAATTTTTGAAGTATTGTGAACCCCGACCATGCTCCCTAGCCCCCTGGCACAGTTCTTTAAGCTCCCCATAGGGTGGGGCTCCCATAATGGAGGTGTTGTTGACCTCCTCCCCCACTTGTAAACAATTAGGAAGGCTGAGATTTTGTTTGCCAATTCCCAGTCTCCCTCCCAGGTAGCCTCTCTTTGGATTTTTGCCTAGCTGTCCTCGGACTCAGGGTTGGAATCTGAGTCCAAGGAGTTGCTACTCTCATCCTCTGAAGAAGATGGAGGGAGCTTGATCGCAGGGCGAAGCTTTCTTGGGTGGACCGGAGATGCCAGGTGGTGGGTGGCATTGGAGGCCAAGATGGCCTCCTTCCAGTCACCGTCAGGGCCACTTCCGGTTCCGGTGTTGTGGGAACCGGAAGGGAGTTGGTTAACAAGGGAGAAGCCATCAATGGAAAGGGGGTGGATGGGGTCCACAATAGGGAGGGGTTTCCCAATGGAAGGGAGAGTCTGGACGCGGTTACACCCATCGATGGGACGATGGTCGGAGGTGACGGGGAGGAGCCAGGCATGATGGAGGGTGCGGGAAAAGGCGGAGGAGAGGCAGGAAGGCAGCCATTTTGGGATGGTGGGGCAGGAAAACTGGGATATGAGGGAGGCAAAATGGCGGGGCTGGCTGTGTTGCTGACGCCATTTTGTAACGCGGTAACAGGGGATGAAACTGGGTATGTGGACATTGGTAGAAGGCTGGGGGAGAGATCCAGAGCAGCATGGCCAGTGCCACTCTGGCAAGGGGAGAGAGAGGATTGGGAGGCATCAGGGAGTTGGAAGCAACCCTGTGCATTGTGGTGACAACCACCTGCCGATCGCCCCTCAGCAGGGAAGAGGATTTAGGAACACAGGAGAGGAAAGAGGGGAAGAAGTTTTTAACGAGAGACCCGAAACAACACCTGAATCATTCCCTGATAACTCAGTTGACTTAACAATCATATGAAACAAAGGGTAAAATTTTGCAATGGAAAGATCCCCACTTGCTTGAATGTTACATAACTTTCTCCCCACATCATCCCAAAATGAACCCAAAAAAACAGAATCACGATTTGCGTTAGGGAAATATTTAAAAACCCAATGAATGAACCTTTTATGTTCCCCTTTTGAAAACTTGAAATTCCCAATAAGAAGGGTGCCCACAACTTGGTAGTAAATGTCCTTTTGAGGAGGGCTGAGCTTAGGACGACTGAATTGATTGCCCATCCTCAAAACTCCAATCCCACACCCAGCAGTAAAAGAGAAAATGAAGAGGAAAAGACCCCAATATTTGCAAACTCACTTTTTCTCTTTGGGCTAAAACATAAGGGGTTCTCCTTGGGGACCTGGCTGACGCGAAAGCGGCTTGAGTCCTGCCGCCAATGCTGCAGGAGATGCTTCTCCAGGAACCTCTCCATAGAGGTCCCTGTTCGGGCACCAGCTGTCGCAGCAGAGTGCTGGTGGAGTGCCACGACTTTCCAGAGAAGCATCCTGAGAAGGACGTCCTGGTGACACAGGCACGTCCATGCTTCTGGGTGAAGTGAACTAGCTCTTTTATGAGTCTGCTTCAGGTTATGCTGGATAGGACGGGAGCTTCATATGGTGTTCCACAGAGAAGTTTATTGCACTTCTTCCATGAAGAGTACCAGGGATGAAGAAACTCTCTCACAAGCCCACAAAGACTGAGGGAGCAGGGTTTATATGGGAAAGACAAGGGGCGGGGTAGAGCAACAGGTGAATCAGATGAGGATGCAGTGATGGAGCAAAGGGGGAAGGACCAATGGGTACAAACAATTTGCCTGGAGCAGAGAGCCATGCTGGGAGGAATTTCTCCTAACCATGATAAGGGAGGTTAGCCCAAGGGCATTCCCTCCAGGGGAGAGTGGCAGACTCTTTCTTAGTTGGCCCATCGGCCTCCACACATATCTGCTTCATATCAACACTTCTAAAACAGTTAAAATCATGGTTGGCAGATTCATGGCAGCTCCTGGGGTTGTCAGCTATCCTCCCTATTGGCCCCATCTCCAGCATGGAGTCCAGATGCTCTGCAATGCTGGAGCAAGGGGCTGCAAACCACCATCAACTCAGATAAATGCACCTGGAGGGGTTGTGAAGAGGAGGAATAAGCTGCCAAAGCATGAGGGCAACTCTTACACCCAGCCCCCCTGCACCCACCCTGCTCCACACACAGCCCCTCACTGCACCATGATGCACATGCATGGAGAGGCCATACACCCAGCTCTCATGGTTCAGCATTTAAAGAGCTAAAATGTCATAATCTGAAAAGGCATCTTCTAAGTATCTTGTCAGTATCTTGTCCTACAGATACCCAGATCAGGGACACAACCTATTTCACTATCAGCTCCTGAAAGAAAGCAGAGGGCTGGGTAGATTTTTTAGGAAATGCAGTTACAAAATTATTTCTAGTGCAGTGAATACTTGCAAAGCCACCTGTGAAATTTTCAGTGGAAAGCACAGACTATCGGAAGAGTGGGAGAAAACCAGCTGTAGGGGTGTTTGCAGGAGGTAGGGCAGCTTCTCCTGCTCTCCCTGCCCTGTGCCTGTACTAAAGCCAACCTCCAGTACCCCCAAGAACACCTAATTTAAATTGCTTGCACCCACAGGCCTGTAAAAGTATCAGATATGGCTTCTGCTAACTTGCAAAGCAAGTTCACAGCACTGACAGCACATCAAGCATGATGCAGAGCAGCAAGGTCAGAGAGCAGTGGCTGCCTCATCAGTTCAAAAATCATGGACAGGACCTTATTTTTGTTGTAGGGCAATGATGCCACATTTTTTTCTAAGGGTCTATCACTCCATTGCAGGCAGGTGTTAGTGAACTGCTGCTTCTGATGCTTCCAGAGGATACACTTCTTGGGGAGTGGTAGGTGACAGGAATGCATATCATGAGGTCCAAAAAAAAAAGAGCCATGTGAAAGACTCATCCCTGATCAGGAGCTTGCACCCTTTGTCTTGCCTTACAAAATGTTGTGTTGCCTTGTGCAGCTTGGTGCTGTCTACAAAGCAGAACAAAATATACCTCGCTAAAATGGAATCACTCTGTAAGAGACATGAAAAGAGAGAGAGTATTTTAGTAAGAGGCACAGCTTCACCAAGAAATCATGGATCACCACATCCAAATTAATGGAATTGTTCTCATAAGGGGAAAATGAAACTGCAGCTGAGATGACATATGGAGCTTTTTAACCCATCACAGCTTACCAGCAATCTGCTCTCCATTTCTGACAGAAAAAACTTTCATCCTCAGGGTAAGTGTCTGGAGAGAAGAGTGGTGTCAGTACTAATAATCAATTGATAGACATATTTCTTGTAGACTTGCTAATTTTTGGTAATGCAGATTTTTGTCTGAACCTCATTAGAAAGGAATACCCTGAAGTCTGCACAGGTACATCCCTTTGGCAATACCATCAAGTCAATGACTTTCTATGAACATATCTGAGACAGTTGTAACCTGTCTATTCCCATGCCAGATTGCTAATTACCTCCATTTGCTTTCTATAATGGACTTCTTTCTCTGTGGAGGGCTTTTTGACACAAAAATTTGTTTCACTCACATCAACAGCAAGCTGAAATTCAGATTTGTTCCTCCAAAGGCAGTGATTTCTTTTTTAAATTTCTGAGATCAGTCATATGAGGCAGCACCCATCACCCAAGCTACTGCAATCACCGCCTTGAACCAAGTGGTTCCTGGGCTCAGAAGTGTAGAAGCAATGCCTGCACTCAGTCATGCCCATAAAAAAATCCAAAGGCATTTTGCTGAACGTGATGGAAACCTGGATTATGTTGGCCTTTAGGGCCCAGGATTTTCACAGGTTGTTTCAGTACCTGACATATTTCCCAACAACAGATGCTGTAGCTCTATATTCGGCATGTTTCAGTCTCCTCGGGGAACAACAGGGTGCTTCTCCTTCTCAGGCATTTTCTTGGCCTTTTTGATTAATGCTGTCTAAAAATGCTGCATTTTAAAATGCTAACAGGTTTGTAAAGGGAGACACTAGTTCTGCCTTTGAGGACTGGCTGTGGCCACGGTGGTGACAGGCAGGAGGCAGATAAAGGTTTGCAGACCTGTCCAGTTGCACAAACACCACAAAGCTGTTCTTCCCTCCCTCTGCCCAGGCAAAGCCATCTTTACTCCCTACCTCCATCTACTTTTTCTTTTTATTGAAATATCATGGAATTTTTCTTTTACATTTATTTATAGAAAACCCACTCTCCCTCAAGAGCAAACTTGAGGGAGAGAGACTTGCTAGTCTTCCATTCCTATCAACTAGTGCCATGTCCTCTCTTCAACAAGGAATTGTTTCATCTGTATCCTTCTTTGAATATGCATTTGGTTTAAAAGTCAGAAATTATCACTTGCTGGCATCTTTATTTTATATCAAAAGAGAATATGTTTCATAAATTGAATTTCTGCCTATTTTTCTGAGTAATTAAAAGGGCTTATAACCCCACTGTTGCCTAGCAATGGTGACACAGTATGACAGTAAACACACCACTGCTTAGTAAAAGATTATTAAGAAGGCAGTGGCAATGACAAACTTGCACACAGCTGTGAGTGAAGGTTGTTTAGGACAGTTTTCAGAAATTATCTTGGTGCTGTTTGGCCCAGGAATATTCATCAGTGAAAGAACACAGGTATTTAACACATGAGCCACCAGCTTTGTTAGGAGTGGTGAGGATACTCAAAGTAATGAGGACACTGAGGTTCAGAGCAATGTATTGGCTTTGCCAGCTTTCTCTACCTGACATTCACCACTTAGGATGGCAATGATGCAACCCAGTGACATGGTTTGAGGTGTAAGCTTGCCAAAAGTAGCCAGGGAATGTGTGATCTGCTGAGATCTCATTGCTGAAACTGGCTGAATTCCATGCACTGACCTCTACTACAGTAACTAAAATTACATGGAAAATAAGGATTTCAAGATGTTGTGGTCATGGATATAATTGCACTTGAGATGTGAGGAGGATTCATGTACCAGTGGCAAAAGGTCTGCTGGCAATTCATTTTCTCTGTTCCAGGTATATAGCACTGGCACACTGGGGCCTTGTGTAAAAAGAAGCTTGTAAGAAAAAATGTTACGAAGGTGTGAAAAATATAAAGTCTAGTTATTGAAGGTGCAATGAGCATAAGGTAAAAGATTAATGGGCATCACGTTTAGTGTCTAAATCACTAATAAAGTTTTGCACTATGTACTTGTCTCTGGAGAGTATATAGCAATCCTTTGTCATAATTCATAGGTTTGCTGCATTTTCCCTTCATGCTGTCTGATCACCAGCAAAAAGCACATTTACTTGGTGACCCTATGTAAAGTCTGCGGGGCACATCCTTGAGATGTGTGTGGTCATACTGAGAAAACCTGCTCCTTTGCAGAGATGGGATAAGAAACACCCTCTGGAGCAGGTAGCAGAGAACTGAAGGATCCTTTGAGAAAAGTTAGTCTGGTACTTTAGGATTGAAAAGACGAGAGATTTCTAAAACCTGAGGAGAGCATGAGGCCATTGAGTGGGAGAATGTTTCTATAATTAAAGGGCATTGAGAAATCTGGCTAAATTTGGCCCACACACGCAGCTGGGTGCATTGGCTTTGGTATGCACATGTGTGTTGTGTTCAGAGGCACGTGCTTGGAGGGTCATGCCAAGCCCTCCACAGCAATTCTGAAATTCAGCACAGGGAACTCTTAAAGCATACTGCTGGGGGAGAGGAGCTGAGGCTGCCAGCACAAAAAAAACCTGTGAAGTTTAAGCCTCATTTAAAAGCCTCTGCAGTCACCTGAAAAACCTCACTCAACAGCTCTCAAGGGAAAGACAATTCTGAGTTGTCTTTAAAGCTCCTGAAGTATTTAAGGCTATAGATACATTTGTAGGTAATGACACACGGTAGGTAGAGACCTGTAGTATGAAAAAGACAGAGTTGATATCCATATTCCATATTTCTGGAGAGGGATCTGCTTCTGCTGCACAAACTTTGCCATGGTTCCTGAGCCTGAGCACTGCCTAGCAGCTGCATGGTGTGGGATGCAAGGAGGGCAACCCCGAAGAGTGCTTCTGGGCCGAGCATCAGCTGAACAAGGGCTCATTCCCCTGTGGATCTCCATCACATAAGCCAGTGAGGTGGGGGCCATCCACAGGTTAAAAACCACACTCCTGATGCAAACTAAAAAGCTGCGTGGGCATAAGCTGGAAGTATGTTGCCTGGGACTACCAAATTGTTTACCTGAAGGAAACCGCCAGGATGCTGTCCCACCACAGCTGCAGGATGCACCTCTAAAGCACTCTCCTGATGCATTGAAAAGGGATAGGAAGATGGCCGTGAGAGGAGGGAAAGGAGGAGATGCCTGAGGTGCTGTCCCTTCTCCCTCCCTTTCCTCTTCAGAGCACTGAGATTGGCAGGAGGGAGGGCAGCCTCTGTGCCCTCCCCCTCCTGAGGAATGCTGAACCCTCATTTAGCACCTGCTTGGCAGATGCTCAGACCATCAAAAGAAGGAGGATACCCTGAGGTGAAGCTCTATTGATGTGCAATACTTTGAACCAATATATATTTCATTACTGTAGAGAAAGGGAATGTAAATCAATAATTCAGGAGTAAGGAAAGGGAAAGGGATAGGTTGGAACCACTGCTGGAGGATGCATTTCACTTTTTGAAACACTTAAACTCTGCGGTTTTCTCAAAGACCACCTTAATTATATACCTTACGGTCTTTTCAGTAAAGTCTTAAAACCACTGTACTCATCAGAGGAACAATCATTCCTTACCCCATCACCCTAATCAATGAACAACATTTAACATAATGTTTCAAATGACAGACATCCTTTCAGAGATTGTCTCTGATCCAGCCTCTCTGGAGGCAGGGGAAGAGAGAAGAGAGATAAAATGGGACTGGGAAACACTGTGAGAATAAAGAGCAAATCAGTATTAATTGAACAGTGGTCGTAAAGAGGGAGGCAATGTAGTTACACTAATTTAATTTTTAAATGAGCCTTGAAGAAGAAGATAAATGAAAGAAGAAAATGAGGAGATAAAGGATTACTGATACAGAAAAAAATAACCCTGATTTTCCAGTAAAGCAAAACAGGTTTTTCAGTAAAACAATTTTCTGAAGCATTAAGCTGAAATGTCAATTTTCAACTAGAAATATCTGGAATTTCTGGAATTTCAAAGGGTTTAGAAGAAACCTATTTTGTAAAACACATGCCTATTTGCCTGAAAATACTGTCCCAAACTGTTTATTTCTCAAAACATTTTTTTGAAATTGTTGAAATATCTTGTCTCCAAAGGCATAAATTTCAAATCAAAATCCTGTGATACGGGGGTTAAAATATCTTCATCACACTAAACTTTAGAGATGGTTTTTGAATGTGCAAAATGGTGGCAGCAAAATGAAGCACTTTACCTCATTGCTTTAATTTTTTTCAAATAAAGATTGAAACTGTTTCTTCATATTGCTTGGTTTTGTCCCAAAAAATTGCACAAAAAGTTTTCCTAACCTGTTTTCTCCCTGTGTGGTAATCTGCAAGAAGAGCAACATGACATGTGATTTGAAGTGGCAGGACATTGGAGTGGTACACATTTTCTTCCATGGACTGCACTGAAAACATTTATCTTGTCCAAAAGAGAGAAGCTGGTTTTAAAGACAAAACTTAATATCACCCGTATGTAAAACAGGAGTACCAGTTCTTGTGATTCATTTGTAAAACGTGCATTTCTGTGAGCACTCACTTGTTCAATAAGAAGCAGAACAAAGGCTGGAATATCTCTTTAGATTTTCTTGTGGGAGAAAAAAAAAGAAGAAAAAAGAAAAGATAGCCTGAGGTGTATTTAATTTGGCATATATAAAAGTACAGGCATATGTAGGTTAACTTCAAGCTGACAAGGCACAGTTAGTCATTAATTAATTAAGTTTGCAAATTAACTCCTGACAAAATTTCCACTAACTTTAGCAGCATTTGGTTGCCACCCCAGGTGATTTCGCAGGAGACTTTTTAAAGTGAAATAACAGATAAAAAATAAAGGACATTAAGTTGTTCAGTATTTGTCACAGCTGTAATCAAGCTGACACACTTAGACACTAATTATGGGGTATTTTCTGAGGCTTTCCCAGCTCCTCTAGCATACTGGGCTGAGTGGTCATGGCTTGACTGCCCCAGGACTGGGGAGCTGATACATCTGAAGGGTCCTTCCTGCCTCTGTGGTTCACCTAAAGTAATGTATTTGCTTCATTCAATGCTTCTTCACTTAATTTCTTTGTAGATTCATTCACAGGACTCATCAACATAATGACTGACATCATTTGGCGCTACACTGGAGATTTTATGGCCCCTGATATCGTTTGCAGGGTCGTTCGCTACTTCCAGGTATAAAAACTTCGTGCTTTGTGCCCCCATAGCAGTAAACTCTGACAAAAGCACTGTGTAGAGTTTTTTCTAGCAGCAAAATGTTAATTTAAAGGTGAAACACGTTAGTTAAAGCATATTAAATCTTCTAAATTTTGTGGACAGGAAAAAGTAAAAATACCTGGGTGAATATACAAGGGGGGGGGGTTTCTTTTTTTTTTTTTTTCAGTAAGTTTTGAAACATTCCTAGTTCATTGACATCACCTTCTGCAATAGATGTTTCTCAACTGTTATCTCGTTATACTTACTGCCCCAGGTGGTCCTTCTCTATGCCTCAACTTACGTCCTCGTGTCACTAAGCATAGACCGGTATCATGCCATAGTTTACCCCATGAAGTTCTTGCAAGGAGGTAGGAGATTTTCAGTACCTTGTTATTGCTATGACATTATTGGATAATTTTTTAGTTTTCAAAATTCTTAACTTTGTTGCTATGAATTATTCATTCCTGCTCTAGCTACATTTGAGCTCTGTTACAGTTTCCCAAATGATGAAGTAGCTGTGGTTTCAAGATTTATTAAACTTCACGTAGCCCTCAGCAATTTTTATAAATATTGTGTTAGCAAAGAATGAAATGACATTTTAAAAAGTATAATAGTTATCATTATATTCCAGCATTTTTAGGTTTTAATGGGCAAAAGCTATTCCTTGTTCTACTATACTGACTGTAGGAGCTGCAACATCTATACTGTCTATTTATTCACATTAAAAAATAACTTGGGTGGAGGGTGTGGTACTGAGAATTCATGTATTCATTTGATATATCTTCAAAAGAGATAGCATATAGGTTTGGATATCTATTGTTTCTTATAATTTCCTCTGTTTGTTTGGTTTCAGGTTTTTTTACAGCATTCAGATATATTCTGATATATCCTTAGCAGCATAGTTTAAACAAAATTATTTCTTTCCCACAGAGCCAAAGTGGGGCGTAAAGTATGTTGCACTGAGTTAAGAACCAGAAATAGCAGGTGGGGAGGAAGAAGAACACTTACAAGAACCATGAGGTCTGGAGGATGCTTTAATCAGATGCAAATATCATTCTTGTTTTGGAGTAATGATGGCTTTTGCCAGACGGTTCTATTCAGGGGATCAGATTAATGGTCCTTCCTGGCCTTAAAAACCAGTGAGTCAATCACAGCTGAGACAGTGGTGCAGCTTTGGCAGATGTTAAGGTCTGAAAGCTTCAAGTGCTTCTGTGAAATTTAGCTTTATATTCCCCAATATGCAGATCAACTCTTTCAAAACGGGGAGATGGATATCAAGGTTTTCCCAGTGGGCTCTGGGAGGGGTGGCATTGTTCTACAGCTCCTTCAGGAGGGCTCATAAACCAGGAAGGGCAGCAGCTCATAAACCTGGCTGAGCAGGATGAGCTGTGGGACAGACCTGCTGGCATTTCTTCTTCATGCATGTACAGGAAAAGCAGTGCTTGTTAAATTACCACCCCGGTACAGGAAAGATTTTGATGGGTAATCTTTGAAAAGCACTTTGAAGTTGAAAAAGAACCCATGAAAAATCACTTCAAATCTTTGTAAAAGCCTTTTTAAAATCCCATTTTCTATACTTACACCATAAAGGGGGGATTTTTTTTTTTTTAAACTGCAGTAAAGCAGACGTTGCTTCCAGTCAAGGGTAGCAAAATCATCAGTTGGGTGCAGCTTTTGTCAGGGGAAAAAGGTCACAAGCAGAGAGAACACTGACAAAACCCATCTCCCATCTGCCTCTTGCAAGGTCTGGCTACATACTGATGCACAAGCAAAGACCATATTCAAAGAAAAAAACAAGGCAGATATAAATGTATAAGAAGGCTCTAGGGAGGTATATTTATCATAGCAATTTTCTGGAATATACATAAAATAATCACCTTTTGCACCCAGCTATTCCTTGCAGAGGTGCCATGTGGGATGCTTTTGAAATGCCCTCTTAGCTATTCTACAGATAGAGAACAAAGAGATTTATAAGTCTTTGTCATTGGTGATGACACAGAAAAACTTCATGAACAGTTCTGAGTCAACCTGTGGCAAATTTCTTCGCAAAAATGAAACACTCATCCCTCTGAAATCCTTCAGTCAAGAAACAAGAGTTCTTTCTTCTTACTGATTTGAAAAATCACATTTCCATGTAGCCTTGAAATATAATTTAAAAAAAAATTCCACTTTGAAAATGTCAAAAAATTTTTTAAATTTGTGTTTTAGTTACTAGCCTTAAGCCCTGTTAAAAAGTATTTGCAATGAGCTGTTCTTTGCATGGTTTTTAAGAAAATGAACTTCAACAGCTGCATATTTTATACTTTAAAAATACATGAATGACCAAAGAAAGTGCAGTATGGGAAATAAATATGCCTTTTAATCCTAAAGTTTTTACTATGAGCCACCTAATTCTACAACCAAAAGGGTATTAAGAAAAAATTGTAAAATAAAGATCAAAAAGAAAAGATACTGAAAAGTTATAGCAGAAAACATCTTGTGAATACTTCATCATGTTGGAAAGGTATATGCAAACAACATGAAAACTAAACAACAGGTGCAAAAAGAACTGCTTAAGTAAATGACAAAACCCAAAATGGTGTAAAGTGATCCTTGTGTGGCTTTGGGCTGAAAACAGTGCTATCACTGAGATTCTGGAACAGGTCCACTCTCTGTGGATTTAAAACCTAATTTTAAGGTGGCCCTCAGGTTATGAAAGGATTGCATAGCATTGACGTTCTTGATGGCAGGAAGTAAAGATCCTCCCAAGAGGTGACTACTCAAACCCATTGTCACAGTGCAGGGACGGTGGGAGCAAAGCAAAGGGGACAGTCACACAGAAACACGTTATAGGAGAGTCAGAGACAGAGCTCACAACTGAGATTCCCACTCCAGCCATGGCAGTTATTCTTGGCCACCACAGGTTGAAAAACTCTAAATTAAAATGGTCAGACTGGTTCAATAGAATACTGCATTTCAGAAGATATTTGATTTCATTTATAACTGATACAGCTCTAGTTATGTCATTTGCTGGCATTTAGAGCATACTAGAGCAACTATTAAAAATGCAGCATTAAAAAAGCCCTCCTGGTGAGGCAGAAAATTAACATTATTCTAATAAAACAAAAACTTGCTTACTATCAGTGCCCTGTAAAGCCCTTTAGACTAGCAAGGCCATATTCTACCAAATGGAAGGGACATTTAAAAATAAAAAAAAATTAACATTGCAGGAACAGTATTATGAAACACAAAGAAATACCGCTCTTGCCCAACCAAAATTTCCCAGTTCTGTTCAATATACAGTACAAAAAAATTAGATTGCTTTTCCAGCTCTGATCTTTTTTAGTTAGAAAATCATAGGTAGGCCCCACTGAGGCTTGCATGATTGTAGTTTAAGTAGTTAGCTCACATTTGCAATGTCTGTTCTGTCAGGAAATATTTTGCGAAATTTATTCTTAATATTCCTTTTGCTTAGTTTATTCTGTTATGCTTTGGGAAACTTTACAGTTCTCTTTTGCCTGTACAATATTTATGGCCTTAATCTAACCCTCTCACACAGATGTCATCAGAGATCCCTTAAGCCCTAGATTAGCAAGACCATACTTTCCTGAATGTGGGTAGCATTGAAAAATGAGCAGGATAACTGAGTATTTGCAACTGATGTTTTATAAAGCATAAAATTACTTTTTGAATGTTTCACCCACATGCTTTTGTATTGCTCTTTGAGCTTCAAGGAGGAAAGACATTCTTCTTGATATGCATAATTTAAAGTGGTTTTCTATTTCACACGCAACCTTGGATATATTTTAGGACAGTAAAGTATTTAAGTATTTGAACACTAAATCTCCCCAGATTATAAAAAAAAAAAAAAAAAAAAAAATCTGTCCCCATCTGTTCCTCTTGCAGTCTGGCTGAGGAGCAATAAGTGTCACTGATAATCATGGGTATTCCACAGATAAGCCCTTTTCTCCCACACTTTTCAGTTAGAACTAACTGGATTTTAACCAAAAGATGCAGATTTTTAAAAATTAAAGCCTTGGGACTTTTTGCTCCAATCATTGATATTTACAAAATTTTGTGGGTGCCACCAGGCATCATTTCATTTCCCACTTGTTTTCTCTCACTTGGCGGTGGCCAGAAATCAAGAGGATGCAGACCCAAACCTGATGGAGGTTTTGGGGTCCTTTAGCTCCTGTTCTTTACCATGAAGTCCAGCAGGGTCTCCCAGTCCCTGTATTTTGCAGCAGATAAAACAGGGCTGGGCACTTAAGCACCATCATCTGCCCTGTCTCATGGTTAGCAGGCCATTCCTGGCATGGCTTGGGTTCATCCGCAGGAGCTAAATTTGACCCCCATCATTGTACAGAGAAGTGCAGGAGATGCCCAGGGTCTTCAGGCCCATGTTTCTTTGGGACAGTAAAGTTGTAGATGGAGTTAAAGGCAGCTGGTTGTGCAGTCTTGTTCTGATCCTGAACAGAGGCATTTTCTTTTTTCCTCATACAAAATGTTTTGCAGCCTTTCTCACTTCACTAGGTGCATCACTAGGTATGCAGTAGGGCAGGCCTGAGGTCCTTTACATCTATAAATTATGTTCTCTTGGTGGCATAGAGGTACCATTTGCATTTCATGTTTCTGACTTGCTGAACCTGACCAGTGCCTTTCTCATAGTGTTTCAGATTCAACAGGCCCTAAGCATCCTTAAATAAAACTTGCAGAATACAAGCTCATAATGACATGACAATTTATCATGAGAAAGAGATTAAATCCTTTTTCTGCTTTGAAGCCTGTTCAGCATCAGCCAGCTGCAGCCTAAAATTCCCTTTCTTCAAAGAATTTCCTCCTCCTCCCTGCCTTTCTGTCAATACTGCAAGAGTTCACTCACACCAACAACCTCACTGAGACTGTCTGTTTGACTCTGTTACACAGAAAGGCAGGCGAAAGTGCTTATTGGAGTGGCCTGGACGCTCTCTTTCCTGTTTTCCATACCAACTCTGATAATTTTTGGGAAACGGCAGCTCTCCAATGGGGAAGTGCAGTGCTGGGCTCTCTGGCCTGATGACTCCTACTGGATCCCCTACATGACAGTTGTGGCTTTCCTGGTATATTTCATTCCTCTGATCATTATCAGGTAAGGTTGAACCCCAGTCAGTAAATGTGTGGTGAAAGCCATCAAGTGTGCAATCTGCTTAATGCTTTAATTTCTACTCATTCATTACAATTTCATTTTCATACCTGCTGCATAGCTGCTTTGGTTTTTATCACATAATACACAGGTTGTTTTACTTGCACTGGATGTTCTCTGTGTGATATTAACAGCCAGAAACATTTTCTCTGAAAAAATGAATGAATCTCTAAGTGTGTCCACTTATCTCCACAGCTTCAGGCTTAAAAGATATCTTTATAAACCCAGTATGAATATTTATCCATTATTACAAAAGATGATTTTAATAGAAGAACAGGAAACTGCACTTAACACTAATTAAACTAAAATTAACTTCAAGTGCTCTTAAGCTTCACAGCACTCGACAAGTGTTCCTTCACCAGGACTGGAAAGAAATCTCCAAGCGTTGAAGTTGCCATGTATTCCTAAAATATGAACAAATGTAATTATTCACGTTTTGTAACGGGAAACCTAAGCTGCAGATATTTGAGACTGATTTGCCTCAAATCACAGAGACGATCTGCAGGAACCGTATTAAACTGAGGTCAATCAATATTGCAGACTGTGCTTAGTGATCAGCCTCACTCGAGGGCACTGCCATTAGCTGCCATTAAATAGAAGTTAACTAGCCATGAGGAGCCACCAATGCAAAAGAGCAGTCAAAATCAGATGTGGAAGGGGAGTGAGGCTTCTTAACTGCCTCAAAATGCTGCCAGTGGCAGTGACAGTTCTCAGAGCCTTTATTTTTCTTTCTTTCACTAGCAAGGTTACAATTGTGTTTCTTGGTGTCCATCTCTTCTTGTCAGCAGCAAGAAAGACTTGCTGGGGCTCCTTTTTTCCCCCCATAATTTGGTAACACAGTGGTCGGACTCTGAGAAAATAACTATTTTTGCAATGTCCCTTGGATTTTTCTCTTTGTCCGTCTGCTTTTCCAACAAGTGATGAGTCATGAGTCTCCCTCAGCTTCCTGCTCATTAGTACCCTGGGTGGGAGTGGGGTGGGCAGAGGCCAATCTCTTCTAGATGATGGCAGGACTGACTAGATAACCTAAATAAATCCTTTGAAGTTTATTACTGTTTTATCTCAGAGATTAAGTTCTGCAGCTTTTAATGGCAACAAGTTTATCTCTGATAGAATCAAAACCATGTGATGCTTAAACTCATCTCACTGACTTTTTGATATGGATTCAAAATGGACCAGTGCTGCTCCCTAGAGAGAAGGGATGATTTTTACACTTTTCTCATAATGTCAGTTTGCTAAACCTTCCACTTCTTGTGCCAGATTGCATAGGTGTAATTAAAAAAAATCAAGAAAGTTCTCCTTAAAAAAGGACAGGATGACAAGAGGAAAAACTACTCCCAAGTTATCCTTCCTAGGTGGGATCATTTCTTTGCATATTTTCCTGTATCTGAAAGCCAGCCTAGTTTTTAATATGCAAAAAAGTGTTCTTAGGAATATGTAAATAAAAATGTGGGTAGATCTGCAGCCCAGCAGTAGCAGCAAAAATAATAAACATATATTGCAGAGACAAAAAGCAATTTAACAGTGAAAGGAAATGGCACTAGAAAATTTTGAGGCTGGCTGTTACTGTGAAAAGGGTTCTTTTATGAGCTTTCTCACACAGGTAGCAGTTGGGAAATTCTAGCCAGCATCATAAGTGTTTCAGAAAAAAAGCCCCACAGCTTGCCCTATTACCAGTCATTTCATAGGTGTGTGAAACATCTCTTTCACGCTTAAACATACAGATTTGCATGGTTTCTGTTACCATCTATACTTGTTTGGCAAGAAAAGACAAGCTACAGAGCAAGAAATATTTCAGAGCTGTTGACATTATGCTTCCCTCCTTCCTGCCAAAGAAAGATATTCAAACCAGATCAGCTCTGTGACTTGCTTTACAGTAAATCCTCAGAAGCAAGAAGGTGATGAAGACATGAGGGGAAACAAAAGGCTGTGAAACTGGCATTTCATGAGATTGCCCTGACATCTGAGACATGAATAAAACATGCTAAAATTTTGTGGTTTTAACCTTAAGCAATATTCACACAAGAAGTTTATGGCAGGACAGGAACTAAAACCACTGGTTTTGGAGCCAGGGGCAGCACAGTGTCTGGCACCTGCCCAGAAACATTCCTGGATTCAGTTTATTAACACAAATGCTCCTGTGTCCTTGCCAGCAGAAGTCAGATTTTTGACAGGTCCAAAGTGGTGTCTGGCACTGGAAGGAAGGAAGGGGAGTGGTGCAGGGAAGGATTTATTTTGTGCTTATTTATTTCTAGTTGTCAGTGATACTATTTTCTTCAGAACAGAGTGGATTGTCTAAAACCACAGAAAAAGAGGATTAGCATCAGGGCAAGGTCAGCAGAGACATTATGAAAAAATGCCATGCACTTTGGAAGGAAATGGCTATTTTTTAGAACAATTTTTAAAGTCTCAAGCAAAAAAGTGAAGGTTGCAACTTCCCAGCTGATGTTTCTGTAAAACATCTGGCAACATAGCCTGAAGGTGTGAGATCTATTTCTTTAAAAATCATTGGCAGTCCAGGAGTTTAAAGCTAATCTACCTGATGTGGCTGCAGCATACAAATACTCTGGCAAGCAGTTTGTGGCTAAATAACAGCAGGAATGGCTGTTAACATCTCCAGGGCATCAGTTTCTCTGTAAAAGTTTTATTCCACCCAATACTTTCAGATGCACAGGAGGTTTGATGATAAACGAGATGCTATTTCATAAGGGATAACAGATCACGTTCATTCCAGTTGTGTGTTACTCTTTCAAGAGATTATTTATAAAATGAAAGGTGTTATTTAATAAATTTAGGAAGGCATTTTGTGATTTTTTTTTATTTAATGACCTTTAGCTGAAGATGTTATTTTAAAAAGGCCACAACATAAAAATGGAGAGAAGATCCATAAACATCAACTGAAAAGTCAAGGATGAGTAGAAGAAGCCATGAATACATATAAGCCAGAACCCAAGTCATACACCACACTTAGTGAGGAGGTGAGGCAGAGTGCACACAGGGAAAAAAAGAAAACCTTTTCTGCAAGAATTCATATTGTTTGCGCAGCTACTTTATTTTCTCTGCTGAAGCACTCTGATTTAACTGCATGGCAAGTGTCTGATGCAATGTGGGGCACTGGCTGGCAGAGTTAATTCTTAATTAGTTCTGTGGTGTGAAACTGCTGAAAACCTAAACTCTAGAGCAAAGCAGTTCACTGATGACAGCACTTTTTCTGGTGCTGTTCATCTACAGTGCATACAAAGGATAAAATCTTACTTTTCAGGTGCAGGACTTAATTCCACACTAGATATGCTGCTGTGGCTGAGCTGTTTTCACTTGTTACAGTCCAGACACCATCATCTTTTAATCTTCTCTCATCCAGCCCTCAGCTCTCTCAGTAGAGCTGATTTCACATGCTCCTGATAGCCTTCAACTAACTCACAGGAGTTGTGTTATTCATAACACTGCAGCCCATGGAATGAATTATTTAGCTGATAACCTTATCCTCACTCCGGAAAACCCTTCCACTGACAAGCTAAACCCCCAGATGTGGTGTGAGCAAACTCTACAGATTCCAAGCCAAAACATGAACTAGAAGAACTCAGCATTCTCTCCCCCTCACCCCTGTTTTTTTAAAAACTGTATATATAGAAAGGTAATTTATGAAGAAAACTGCAACAGCCTGAAAGATTTTACTACTTTTGAGGTCTATTCCTACCACTTATTCACAACTAGAGAATCAGCAATCAGTTATCAAAGAGCTTATGGGTTTTTCAGCATGTTTTTTTATCTGATTATAGTACCAATGAACAAGACCTGAATAATGAAAAGAAAATTAAAAGCTATGATTAATATTTTTAACCCAAGTGTGTGGATATCTTTGAGAGGTAAAAAAAATGGAGAACATTTGTTCTTTTCATATTAAAACTTCCCTTGTCCTCACTGTCTCAGTGTTGTACAGGAAGAGCCACAGATCCTGAGTCAGGTATTTCTATACAGTGCTTAAAAATTTGGCCTGCTCCCTCTTATTTACATTATTCTAACACTTCTTCTGCAGTTGATATTATCAATCTATGAAACCCCAGAAAATTCAATAAAAGTAATTAGGGAACCTGCAGTAATTAGTTCTCTCCTCTTCTGGGACAAGTGTCATCAGCTATAACCAAAGCCCTTTCTCCTATTCTGAAATACACCAAGCAAAGCTCAAATGGTATCTGTGATAGTTGAAAACCTCTGGCGCACTGTTGAACAGAGGTTAAATATGGGTCAAATCAAGATTACACAATGCTCTCCTGCAAATATTTGTACCTCGTCCCCTCAGAACCTGTGAGGGAGAGAGAGAAGAGCTACTGTGTTTCTATTCTGCATTGCTATTTTGTGCCAAAACCTAATTATGTTCTGGCACTTGAGTATCCTAAAATTCTGAGATTTTTTTAGCTGTTATGCATGATTGCTAAATATATTTTTTTGTATTTTAATATTATAAATATAATACATAGGCATTTACCTAATATAATTCCAAACTCATGGTTTTTTAAAAAAATTGCTAAAGCTCCTCTTGAAGCACAGAGGAAAAAGATATCCATCTGCTGTTTAAAATCTAAACTCCAAAGACAACATTTTCTTTGGAGAAGCTGAAAAATAATTAGAAGAGAAAAAAAACACCAAAATCAGCTAAAAGGAAAAATATGGAATGAAACCCAAGCCATTGCAATGAAATAAAAAATAGATTAAATAAAAGGTATTTCTCTGAATTAAATCAAATAAAGGGACTGGAAATGACATTAATAAAAATACCAAAGGTCATTTTTTGAACTGATTCAGTGAGGCCATTCTTTTTTGCCTGCAATTTCCATTTCTAAATAAAAACCCTAGATCTTGTGCATATGTTCTAATATCTGCCCATCTCATCTCTTCACTTACCCATTACATGTGCCTGCAATGGTTTGTTCAGGTGAGGTTACTTTTCTCTTTAGACAAATAGTGCTGTAAATTAGCTCCCATAAAACAAAGCAGCTGCATCACTTTGCACAAATGAAGTATACGGAACAATAGGCAATACTGGATGATAAACAGAAATAATTAACAGGGAGCTTAAGTGCACTTTTGCCATGGTAAAGGCTCATTTTACTAGAAAATACCGAGGCTGCATGGGACGGTGTAATAGTGCAATTATTTACTTTTTTAAGAATCTGCATTTAAAGAGCAGAGAGATCAATAACACTATTGTTAATATCAGTACACAGCTTTACCAGAAGACATTTTATTTAATAAAAAAAAAGTGGTCTATGAATTAAAAATACAGATAGGGTGCGATTAATCCAGTTGCATTTGTATGACTAACCATAAGTTATGTATTTACATGGATAAAAAATGCTGTAATTACCAATGAGGCATATTAAACAATACCATTAACTATGATGTACATGCCTCCTAATCCTTTAGAATTTGGATCAATCTAAATTGGTTTTGGAGATGCAAATAATTGCATTTCTGAGATACATCTATAATGTGAGCCCTATTTTTGTATTTTCCTGCCACCTCTTGAGATATGCATTTTATCAGGGTTAGAAAAATCATCACATTTTCAGACCAACAGCATGTCCGTTCTTTCCTGTGATCTTCAAAGCCTGAGCAGCTACTTTTCAGAATGGCTTGGGTGAATTTTCCATCCAGGTTTGACTTTTACACTTTAGTACCCTTTCCTTAGTCTCTCACCTACAACCTGGGCTGGAAGATCAGTGTGCTGTGCACTTACAGACACAAAGAAGCCTGGCAACATCTGGAGCTCAAGAGCTGCACATCACATCTCCCAGTGCTTTCAGTGGAGACCACAGCAAGCAGCATGCAGGCATGTTACATGGGTTGGAAAAAGCTTTGTAGCAATGTGTACCACGTGCTTTTACATCTTGGCAGTGAAGGCTGAGCAGTTCAGCGTCCAGAGGAAGGGGACAGAGATTAGGATATTATTGGAATGGTACACACTATTTCCAAACACTCCTTTGAATACCAGTTTGTCATCTGTTCCCTGCTAGTCTTTGCTCATCTGCCACTTCATTTTTCAAGTGAGAATTTCTTTGAGATTTGACCAACCTCTGAATCATCCTCCAGCCTCCTTTTACAAGAAAGAAAGGAGCTACAAATGTAGTCTGAAAATAAAGCTGCTTTTCCCTTGTAAGAAAAATAATTCTTTTTCACAAGAGCCCTCTTTTTAATTCTGTGGCTTTGAAACACACATGCAGTTGCCTGTTAATGATCCTATGCTCTAGGTAACACGTTTCTGGAAAGTCCAGTTTCTCAGCTTCATGTCAACATTGCTGCTGGGAAAAGAAAAAAAAAAGGGTTAGGCACTACTATGAACTGGAGTCCCAGAGAGATCAAATCATAAATTAATAACTGTGGCTGGCACAAGAGTAGCTCAGAAGCTTACCTAGCATGTAAACTTTCCTGACACCCACCCTGAGCAGCTTTACACCACCTCCGGTCCACTCCTGATAAGGAAGCCTCCAGTGGCTTCAGCTACAGAGAAAAAAGGATGAACAGAGGCAAAAGCAACCACACAGATCCACTATGCTGGCAGCACTTTATAAGCTGATGGATGAAA
Organism: Rhabdornis inornatus; assembly: GCA_013397075.1. Taxonomy (NCBI): domain Eukaryota; kingdom Metazoa; phylum Chordata; class Aves; order Passeriformes; family Rhabdornithidae; genus Rhabdornis; species Rhabdornis inornatus. Next base: position 26,415 of record VWZS01002375.1, on the reverse strand, counting down.
ACAACAATTCAGCTTTCCTCTGGAGTTCAAATGAATCAGCATGTAATCTCATATGTGAAATGCCAATGAGAAGACAGATGCCATAACTGTATCTGGCAAAAGACATGCCCCTACCAGACTCTGCAGCCAGAGGGCAGGAATCCTGGGGTCAGAGGGAAAGCAAGTGAGAAGCCTGGCCTCGTATTTCAATCCTTATGGCATTTTGCTGAAAGCAGGGAGTCTGAATATTTTGTCTACAGAGTCAGACTCCTTTGTCCTGACTCTTAAGAAACTCGGAATGTGTCCTGCTGGACAAAGGAAAATCTGCATCAGAGAGGACATTGTCTCAACTGCAAATAAAGAGGTCAGGCTAGAGACAGCAGGCTAGGAAGAAAATAGAAACAGGACTTTTAAGGGTGAGCTGGTAAAATTTTTGAGATTACAACAATTATAATTATAATACATTCTAATTCATTGGGACAATCAAATGAGAAATGGTACGTGAATTTTCCACCATTGTCTGTAAAAAGTACAAACTCTCAAGTGTATGCTCTGTTAAATAAATAGGCTCTTGAAAAGCCATGAGAGAAAAGGAAAATGTTCAAATCAGCTGGACTTTTGAAGGGATTAAGGAGAGCAAGTTGTTGTCCATGGCAGATGCAAGCAAACCCCTCACTGGGCAAGGATGCTACTGCTCCGCTGCACAGCCCAGACTGCACCTTGAATTTACAGCTCTCACCTGCTAAGCCTGGAAACCAGATGGCTCAAACTTCCACAGAAAGGAAACCTCCAAACCTTCATCGTTTTTTGGGCATAAATTCTGCCTTTGCAAGCATGTCTAGCAATTGAGAGTGCTGTAGGAAAAACTCGTATATCAGTCTGAAAGGACTAATAAAAATAATGCCTCTTCTGATAATAAAAATAAGCCATATAACAGTAAGAAAAATTTTTGCCTCTATAAAACACCCTGAAATTATGTCCTTCATTGCACCTTTTTCACAAAAGGACCACTAAGGTTTATGGCAATTAACATCCTCAAGCAGGACATGGGTTTAAACAGCTCTTCATCATGAAGGAAATATTTTTATATATTCTGTATTAAATCAATAGAAGTCCAGATTGGCTATTGCATAGGGAAAGTCCATAACTATCCAAGGTCACTGTGTACTAGGGCACTTTTCATCTTTCTTATTGAAAGTATATAAACCTCTCTAAATATGCAAGTTGTGGTGGATTTGGTTTTGAATCATTTAACTCTTCCCATTTACCTGACACTTCTGTCCTCCTTGATTTCCACCACAGGATCCTGAGACCCAAAACTGAGCACTGCTATATTTATTTGCATTGCTCATGGATCTTGCCCTTATCAAATTCCCCAGGGTGAAATTTTATTCACCAGCTTCATACCCAAAAAGTAAAAGCAAAATCAAAGTGTATATACAAAAAAACCAGGTCCCTCCCTTGCTTCCATCATCAGAGCTAGTGTTCCAGGGCTGATACTGAGATGGCTTTGACATTGGCTGGCTCAAATCACCAATGAGCTCTTGCCCGAAAGATTTTTGGCTGAATCACTGCATTCCTCTGAGCCTCAGATTTGACATCTACAAAGCCAGGACAACCATGGACTTCCATGGTGAAAAGTGTTCAGATCTCCTTCTGAAAAAATACTGTGAGAGTCTCATATCATATTCATTATTACTATTATTGTAATTTACTCTTAATATTCCTATGCAGTCCCACCATTTCTGTGAACTCCTGACACATAGATAAGTGCGTGCTTAGAGCACAAATGACTGGGATTATGACCTGTTAAATTTATTGTGCCTAATACCAGCAACTCTTCCCCTTCTGCAGCATCATATACTCAATTGTGATTCGAACTATCTGGATGAAGAGTAAAGCTCAGGCTGTCATCGTATCCAGCTGTCCTGGTGAGTCTCAGTGTACCAGTGACAACAGCTTTGTGATTCAATTCCAGCTGATCCTCACAAATCTGGGAGTGCTTGGACATGCAGTGTCATGTTGGGACCCCATTGCTGCAGTGGGAATGGGGTTTCTGTATTTGTTCATTCATAACTAATTTCTACATTATTTACCTTCTTTCCTTTGACACTAAATTCTCTTTAGAGGCATAATAGGAAACATCTGTGAGAAAATGAATAAAAAATATTAACTACTTATTCGAGAAGTCAGAATTCCTATTCCTAGAACTTTGTCCATTTCCAGAATAGTTTTTTCTGCCATGTACTCGGCAACATTTGTTCTGTGTCTTCACATGTGCTTGCAAGTCTGAATTTTGCTCAATATCAGAAATTCCTGGCCACAGAAAGCTATAAAATGTTCTGAGTATTCCATCCCAAGACTACAAATGCCTCAATGTTTCAGGAAGAACTACTCTGCTTACTTTTACTCTTTTTATTTTGGCTGGCTCAAGTTTTGATTGTCCAATTTGAGGAGACTTGCAAGTGTCAAATTTCAGGAACTACTGAGGTCCTGACTGTCACAAAGGAAAGATGGGATTGTGTATTCCTGTCTTGCCTGTCAAGGTACACATAGACACATCCACACACCAGTCCTATTCTTTCACTAGCTGAACTGTCCTTTTCCCAGGTGGCAAAACCTCCACTGGCTACACCAGTCGTGGGTTCATATCCAGGGCAAAGATGAAAGCAATCAAGTACAGCATTGTAATTATCCTCGGTAAGTGAAAAGCCCCACTTCTGGGAGGATGCTGACATTAGGAAGCTGCTTTTCCTCAGCAACCTCTATCATCAGCAAAGTTGCTGGCTTGGAGAAGGAGCTTTACTCAGACACCTGACTTGCCTTCTGAGCTTGTCCTTCCCCTCTCTTCTGGCTGATACATTTCTATTTTAGGTATCTGACATAAGCCTTGAATTAAATTAGATGCATAGCCCCTCGTGTGCATAGAAAGTAAAGAGACAATGTCTAAAAGGAGCAAAGGAAGAGGTCATCTCTTTCCTATCCAGACTGCCAAAAGATTTGCCAACTGAGTTGTCTTTTAGGCTTAGAGACACTGCAAGGCATGTGAGCTGCTGGGGTAGTGCAAGGGAGAGAAGAGGTGAGATGTGCAGCAATTGTATTTGATGTTACAGGTGTATTGCCTGCCGAGATGGAAAGAATGAGCTCTCCTTTCCTATCTGGGCAGCAGATGACTTAATGCAGGTGTTCTCAGTCTCCCAGGGAAATGACATTATTCTGATGCAATTAGGAGACAGACATTCTATCTCAATAAATAAAGACAGCATCACACAGAGCTTGTGATTGGCTGCCAGGGACATGCAGGAAAGGAACCAAAGCTGTTTACTCCCAAGGGCTGACAGTCATCCCTTGACACTGAAAAAGAGATTGCTTCTCTTTCCAACACTGCAAAATTCAGATTGGACAATATTGTGATAACAGCCACTTGAGTAGCTTAGCTCACTGTCTAGTGGCAGCATCTGCAGACATGAGAGAGGCCAGTGTGATTCATACTTTTCATAAGCCCAAGAACAGCTTCTCTGTGTCTGAACTTTTCTGTGTGGCAATCAGAGAAAGCTTTTGTCAGACACAACTACTATTACAAGGCCATCAGATGTTGAGAGCTCACGTGGATGCTCAAGTATTTCAGCAGACCTTGTGAATATTAGGCACCCAGCATCTCTTGATGTGCAGATTGACATCTAACATCCATGGATTTTTTAAAGCCACTTAAAGTTCTGCATAGTGAGTGCTATGATCCACACTCTGACACTGTGTATTGCTATTTTGCATATATCTGTGCATAGACACCTCCTTTTGGTTGTTCTAGAAAACAGGAGGGGAGCTTACCTCACATCTTCCTTGCACTTTTAGTGAGCACTCAGCTAACTCCCAGCAAAGAAATTCTGATTAATGTGACAAGAAAACAGGCACGGGGTTACTCTGCTGTCTCATCTGGGTCAGGATGTGATCATGTGTCTGATTTCACAGTTATCTGTATGTTTGCAACCCAGGTACTTACAGCTTAGTTGAGTGAACTGCCTGTCCCAGCATTTCTATGCAAATCCTGAATCAAAAGCCTTTGTGAGAAGGGATGGCATAGAGATTTGTGAGGGACAGATTAATTCCATATGCCTGCAAATAAAGCTAGGTCTGTGGCTAACCTTTCCTCCCGCCACCTCTGAACAAAAGCAGAAGCTATGAGCAGTACAGTCCTCTCTTCCCTTCCTCCAATTCATCTCTCAAATGGCAGTACAGGAAATTAGGAGAATCATCCTGCACACTCCATGTATACAGCACCTCCAGCCAGCATACCAAATGACATGTTGGTTTGCCATAATGCAGTGTGAAAAAGTGTCGTTCCTTGCTCCTGGCTGCCTGAGAACCTTATTTTAATAGGTGTCTGTGATGGGCAGTGCTGTCATGGAGCAGCACTTTGGCTGAGTGTACATTTAGATTGGCTGCTCACTCTGGGGACCATTAAAAGAGCACTTCAGTATAACTGATGATGCTTTAACTGGCTACCTATTTACCCTTTATGTGTTGTTTATTGTTCAGAAATGTCTCAATATGTCTAGAGGGAGCACTCTAAACACTTAGAGAAACACATGTAATATATTTTATAGGACTTAAAATAAAAATAAAGACAAATAAAAGCACAATCTAATAACTATTCTCTTAAATAAGATCCTGAATGGAGAGAGGGTGGTTTTTTTTCTGCGTGAACAAATATTTATGCATTATGACAGTTTTGCTCCATGAGTGTGTAATTATCTCCTTAAACTGCTAAACTATCAAATGTCAAGCTTTTTCTCTCTCTGTCATGTCTGCAGCATTTATTCTCTGTTGGAGCCCTTACTTCCTTTTTGATATCCTGGACAACTTCAACATACTCCCTGAGACCAAAGAGCGCTTCTACGCATCAGTGATTATTCAGAACCTGCCAGCCTTGAACAGTGCTGTCAACCCCCTCATCTACTGCTTCTTCAGCAAAAGCCTCTGCCCCTCTTCTGAGTATTGCTCCTTTACTGTCATTCTGACTGCCCCTAAGAAGGGAGGGAACACATAAACACAGTCCCTAAACTGATTAACTATTTTTGACTCCTTTAATTCTGACCATTCTTTATCTTTTGTAGGGAAAGAAGAACTCAAAGGCTGGGGGGGACTTCTCGGGAAAGGAGTGATGGAGGGCAGGAGATGCAGGTCCTGTCGAAACCAGAATACATCTAGCACAGACAATGTTCTGCAAAGCCACACTGGCACCTGTACAGAGAAAAGGAGAGGTCCCCCACAAGCCCTGTGCACTGTGAAGTGGATGGACCCTGACTGGGAAGAGCTCGCACCTTGTGCTCTTATAGCTCGTATATTTTGGGTGGGCACTGCAGCTTCATCAATTGCACACTGCCAGTGCCAAGCTCAGTATGAGGGGTTTCATGCCTCTGTTGTGAGGCTTAATCTTGACCCTCTGTTTAAAGCTATAATCTATGTGCTTGAAACAGAAAAAATAATTGTAAATGGTGTCTAGTCAGAGTCTTCTCTATTTTTCAGAAGTCACTAAAAGCCATCTACTGCACCATCTGGCTCTTATAACAGATAGAGTGTTTACAAGCAATTACAGAGCAAGGACCCCAGTTAAAATGAAAACACAGGCACTTTTCCAATGAGAAAGCACCATTGTCACTCTATGTAATTGTATCTGGGTTTCACACAGAACCACTTACAAAGTCATAGCCAGAGAAGAGGGGAATGAAGGGCTGGGATACTGCCTGCCACATCATCTGGCCCAGCTTCTCAGCTCACACCAGCGGCACTGTCCCTGTATCTCTTCCTCCCCTTCCAGTGTGATATTTCCCTGCTGTGCTACCTTGGCACATCAGTGGCACATCAGTGTCCCAGCAGGACTCACACATGACACATCTGGACAGCCATTTATTTCTGGGCTACTAGCAAATGATTCACCAGCCCCTCACAGACCCCATGGTGCACCCCATGTGCAAATCCTTCCATACTTCTGTGGCAAAGACCCTGAGCAGCCTCTTCAGAATCCTATGGGGAGCTGCCATGAAGGGCACTTAGCCAGTGCAGATCTCTCTCACCACCTACACAGCAGCATTTTCCTATCCCATACCCCTTGTAAATCATCCCTGTCGCTTAAATCATGCAGGGAACCACACACATTTTTGCACAAACTCATAGTGGGAAAAAGACCCAAGCAAAACCACAAAACTCAAATTACATTTAGGAAAAATAATCTGTTGATGGTCCAGTCTTGTGAACGCATTGTAGGTTTCACAGAGGACCAATAGTCAGGCAGTACTTTGCTGCTGTGCAATGCAAGCACCTGGGTATCCCCTATCCCCACCCCTTTGGGCATCTTCCCACCACACTGTTCTCGAATGAAGGGAAAAATTTCTCATGCAGGTGAGGGGGTGATAAACTTCAATGTTCATTTTACTACAAGGCAGCTTGAAATGTTTGTGTTAAAAATTAACTCTAACCAGCTGTATGGCAACTGAGTTTGTTTCCTCTCAGTGAAAAAATTATTCTTACTTAAGTGGACTCAGTTTAAAAAGAGGTTTTTATTATTATGATCTTTTGCAACGAGTTTGTTCCCTCTAAACCAATAACTGAATAATTTTTTTTTATAATTGCCTACATTACAAAAATACATTTTCCTCAGTAGGAGATATATAAAATCATGGGGCTTTATGTTCTCAGGAAAATAAATAAGGTATCTCTTTTTATTACCATCAAGTTCTGTTATTTAGACTCTATGTCTAAATTTTGCTACTGCTTAATTAAAACTATGAATCTACAGCAGCCTTTACAGCAGTGACCTTGGATAGACTGTATATAAGAACCAGACAATGTTTTTTCCCCATGGGCATCTAATAACTTCTCTAAAATCAGACTGCTTTGTTTAAGCTCCACAGATTGTAGATTTTAGCTTTTTCATCTGATAAATGTACACTCACTACCTACTTTAGAGCAATTAATTGAGTTTTTAGACTTAATACCTGGAAATCAGATAACATTTCTGAGCAGTACTTTGATTTGCAAATTTAGTATGGCTCAGTCCCACTAAAATTTACATAATATTTACTGGGGTGACCGCATGAACTATCCCACCCATCTAAATTAAGCATATGCATGAGTTAATGTAGGACTGTGGACTGCAATAAAGTCATTATCCATTTATTTTCAAAGAAACAGCTTTTGTTTCATTCATTATTGTACTATGTACCATTTACAAGTTCTTATAATTTTTCCTTTGGACATGGTTGTGATGCCTTTCCTCATATGAGAATCCTTCTGTTTATATGGCCTCACACTGCTTTTGTCTGCATCCCTTCCAAGTGCTTAAATATAGGAATAAATAATTCATCTTATTTTCTATGCTGCTTTCTTACTGTGCAGGAGATGGCATTTTACTACCTTTTTCTATTCTCCACATCTTCTGTGGTAAAGCTGAGTTTTTTCCATTAGTCTGGAAAACACTTGAATGGTACTCCTTTGTCTCTGGGGAGAGAGATTTAGGGAATTTCATCTGTCTCCAGTCGATTTATTATTCCTTGTCTGCAACTCACTCTACGTCTGTTTGCTGTTCAGCTGCTTAACGGTGCCAGAGTTGTTCCGACAGACCCCACACTTAGGAGGAGGCAGCAAAAGTCAGTGTCAAGGTCTGATTGCCCAGAGAGGGGGGCTGAACATAACAAGAAGAGGGTACTCAGCTGGCTTGTCCGTGACAGCTCAGGAGGAGCTCTGGTTTTCAACAGCTTTAACACTTCAAGAGGCATCTGCAAGATCCTTCTGACATTCCCACAGTGAACAGAAATATTCATATGCATGACTGCTAGGACATAAAGCCTTATATGATGATAAAGTTGTAATTGACTGGTAGATTCCTGAGAAGCATGGAAAATCAGATACTCATCCCTCAGAGCAGTCACATCAAACAGCATAGGAATACAATACTTTCCAAACTAACACTAATAGAAGAAAACATGTATGCTTTCTGTGCAAGTTTCAAATAAAATCTGAATGAGAAAGTTATTTAATTCTCTCTTGGATATTTTTGATGTAATTTAAAATTTCGGTCTCTTAGACCAGATTTCCATCTTTTGCTAAAAGTGTAAAGCAGTATTTCAACTTCCAACTTCGGTTTTGCTTCAGAAACTTCTGTCTCCTCTTTTTGTTTTTACTTTGAAAAAACTAATGCAAGGCAGCAAAATTCAACATTGCCCATTGTGACCATTGAAAGTTACCAAAGCAAAACTCTACCTAGAAACATGCTTCACCCTCCTGCATACTGCCAACCCAGTGCCTAGGTGCGCAGACATTATCAGTCCAAGAAAAGAAAAATGTAGCCACTGCTTTGTTGTTTGTAGGTGTGAGGTTCTTTTTGAAAGATATTTTTCATGGAAAAATAATTATACTTTTTGAGATGATACAGGATGATTTGACTTCCACAGAGTAACAAAAAAAAAAATATTCTTACACATCTCCAATTTTTGTGAGGCATAAATGAATGAATGTCCATACTCTACAAGTTACCTAATCATTTAAATATGAATTGTTTTAGTGGGAATCAAGCACATGTTATTATAAAAGTAGACTTACAAAACATGCTTTTGGATTATAAGGTATTGCAAGCACCAGAGCCCTCCTAATAGCAGTCTCTAAAGACACATAAGCAGAAGTAAAAGCAAGTCTAATACTTATGTTAGTTCAAACCCTGACATTTGAATACCAGAAATCTTTATGTCTATTCAGATTACATATTTTCTTGGTAATACAAGATTCAGGAAATGAGGAAAATCCTCTCTCAAACCATAGGGCCCTATGAAAAACAAAAGAAAAATAACCCAACTAAGCCCCCCACAACACTGGCAAAGAATTTCTCAAGATATGAGCACTTTGGGGTAACTCTGAACCAAGATAACTGAGAATAGTCTCTTGGCTCTCTTTACAGGAATACACTCACTGATAACAGGCCTCAAGTTCAGTGTCCCTTCAGAAGTCCTAATTCTCTGTGCAGATATGTTTCAGACAAGAACACAGAAGGCATCACACTACTTACCACTTCACTTTATCCCTCACAAGGACTGCATGTACTTTTCAGAAACACTTGATGGAAAAAGAATAACAAAAGAAAGAAATTGAAGCAAGCATACTAAAAAAAACCGTATACATATATGCTGTGAGCACAAGTGCCTTTTGTCAAGAAAGAGATCATTCCACAAATAAAAATGAACTGGTGTGGAAGCTATCTGTGTTTACCTTCCAACATAGAGCCTTGATGCTTACAGGAGAAGAGATTTTACCTTATTCATCTATCTTGAGAAATGTGATTAATTTGTGGAGTAAATGCAATATTTAGTGAAAGGTAAAATATGCTTTATTTTCTCTAGCAAACTAATTAATTTTTCTAGCAAACTAATTTATTTTATACAGTGTTTAATTTAGATAAGCATTATAGCTGAATGGTTCATTAGATAGTATTTTGTCATTTTTGATGGCATCTCCTTCTGAGTATGCATAAAATATGGGGGTAGAGGGTTAGGCAAACAAGCATATGCATGAATTTACGAATAGACATTGCTGATTCCTCAGGCTGAATTGGTTACAGTGGTACATAATTAGAATCTTAGTTGTTGATTTTGTCTCAAGCAAGGCAAATGAAAATGGGTTAAAAATTAATAAACTCAGTAAAAATGAACAGTCTGAGGCATCACATAGAAGGATGATCTTCAGGACCCAAATTGCAGAAATACAATAAGTACAACACTGTTTTAATAATCAATTACATCAATTATGAGAAATTCTGTTGTAAATTGGGAACTCATCAGCTGGAAATGTCTGAAGAGAAGAAAGCCTTGAGCACCCTCAGCCAGAGGATGCCTGGTTACTGAAACCACCATAATCAGTGGTGTCAGGGGACTAATATGATCTCCAGAGGTATCTGATGAAGCATTTGTCAGAAGAACTCTAAGACTGTGTGAGTGTCACTGTTGCTCTCTGATGAGACCACTTGGTGTTAAACAAGAGAAAGAGGGTACGTGAAAAAGAACAATCTGAGCTTTTGGTTTGTTGAAGCTGGTAAAACGGAAAGCTGAAAAGGGGTATTTGTGCTGCCTGTTAAGACAATAATGTCAGCGGGAAAAGGAGGAAAAGGAAAATGACTACTTAAAAACCTAACCAGGGCAACAAACCCTGCCCCCTGAAATAATCTCACTATTAATAAATTTGAATAAATTCATCCAATACAATGATCAGCCTACCCAGACCTTGTTGCATGGGTTGGAAGCAAGCTTTTGGGTTATAAGAGAGCACTTCTAGTTTCTGCTATGGCTGTTTATTGAGATCTAAATCCACAGCAAGGCAAGGCAAGGCAAGGCAAGGCAAGGCTTTCTCTACAAGCTTTTCAAGGGGACCAGGAGCTGTTCCTCTCATTTTGGATCTTGCTAATGACCATGCCTCTGTAATGTCGCATCGAGGAGACCTAATACAAATAGTATCAAAGGGGACTTCTATTAGGAGAGATAGTATCCTCTTAAGTCAAACTGAGAGAGCTAGAAAAGCCAATGAACTTTCAGGCACGAACACGCTCTTCCCATTTCTGCCCTGCCAACTTACATCACAGACTTCAGGAAAGTACAAGGTAGCAGCTGGCCTTTTTGCTTGTGTTCAGGCTTTCAGGCTGAGATCAATACTGATGAGAGCAGTTATAAAAGCAGTGCTCTTTGAAGTATAATCCTCTGTCCTCCTTCCCCAAGACATTCACACTCTTCAGTCTCATATGACAACCTTGTGCTGGAGCAGCAACCCACGGCTACACTGGTGGCTTGCAGACAACCTGGATCCACTCACCACTGGCTGGGTTCTCACTCCACTACCTTCACATGTGCTCATGGTTTTACAAAGAAGTGACTAAGAGCCTGTAATTGCATAAGTTATGTATGGAGTGACAGCAGAACTCAGCCTCCTGGGCAGGAAAGACTAATGCCAAAGGGAGAAATTCTTGTAACTGTAAATTGATAAAGTGTCCTTAACTTAAAGGATTCGGGTCCCTTAAATGCTTTACACAGAAAATTAAAGATAAGTCAGACTCCCTTGATCATGCTAAAATCTAAAAGGCACTTCATGTAGCTTCTAGGGAGTGAAAAGAGACTTTAAAGTGATCAAGTAGCAAAATATCATCAAGTCCCATTTGCACTTCATGGCATAATCTTTTCTTTGGGAGGATTATTCCAATAGAGTTTTTAAAAACCTAGACAGGGGAATAACTGCTTTGTATACATGTAATGTAGGGGGAAGAAGCATGCTCAGTTTTAATATGGCACCAAAATAGCAATTTAGAAGTGACTTAGCATTGTGGTGCTTATGAGATACCGTGGGTGTCAGATAATTCATAGAGGAAAGTCAAATGTCATCAAACACTTGGCAATTCCCAGAACATTCCCCAAAGAATGGACTGACAATGTGGGACAAGGTATAGGATCATCTGGAAATAGTTATTGCCACTCAAACTCTTGCAGAAAATTATTAAATTTGAGAGAACTTTGATTTTGAAGTTTTTTGCATGCAGAGAACATTTTCTTGATCAAATTGAAAAGAGAGGCACTCCAGCATCACCATGGCCTTGGCCACAGGGTTAAGCAACGTGCTTAAGCAAGGTCTTCATGTAGCTTTTCAGATCCAAAATCCCCAGGGCTAGAAATAAAGAGACATTTCCTGCCTTCCACTCCCACATGATGTCCAGCATCCACTCTATGGTATTGAACCCCTCAGACTCATCTCATAACTCCCTATTCTTGGGAAAACACCCTCACAGAGGAGCACCCTGGAGCTGTGTTGTGGTTTAAGCCCAGATGGCAACTAAACACTACACAGCCACTTGCTCACTTCCCTGTCACACTGCCCCATTGGAACAAGGCTGAGAGTAAAAAGTAAAACTTGTAGGCTAAGAACAGTTCAATAATTGAAACACAATAAAATATAATAATAATAGTAGTAGTAAATTGAAAAAGAAGGAGACAAAGAGAGAACGCCCAAGAAAAACAAGTGATGCACAGTAGAGTGTATCACTATGTGCCAACCAATGTCAAACCCCATCCCCACAACTAGTAATCCTGTCCAGTTAACTCCCCCTGTTTAAACACAGGGCATGTCATTCTATGGTATGAAGTATCTCTTTGGCCAGTTGGGGTCAGCTGCCCAGGCCATGCTCCCTCCCAGCTTCTTGTGCACCTGCTCTGTGGTCAAGCATGAGATACTGAGAAGTCCTTGACTCAGGGTAAGCACTGCTCATCAACAGCCAAAACATCAGTACATTGTTAACATTATTCTCATATTAAATCCAAACCACATCGCTCTACCAGCTACTTAGAAGAAATTAACTTTATCTCAGGCAAAACCAGGAAAAGTTGCCTCTGCTTTCACACCTCTCTGCAGCTCCTCCCCTTGTTCTTAGCCTATCTTCCCTCCTACACCAAGATTTTCATGTGGCTTGGGGTTTCTTGTTGCGTCTGCAAAAACATATACATTCTTATGAAAACAGAAAAAAAGAGAGAAATTTCATGTAAATGAGTGTAACCTGACTCAAGAGGGGGCAAACTCCTCTGCCTCAGTTTTCTTAAAGAGCGCTGCTTGACCAGGAAGAATCACTGCAACACACCATACTGCATGAATACAGTAAAAGCTCGTTTCAAATCCCAAAGCTGTGGGTGAGATACCTAATTAACAATGTATGGAGTCAAGCTGTTGATATGGCTCACTCAGAGATTCAGATATCAGAAAAGGCCTAGTGGGAATTCAGCATTACACATTTGAACCTGTTTAACATTTGGAACCAAGTTCTCTGTTTATGTATCTCAGTTGGTCTTTATCACCTTTCACTGAAGATACGGTGTGTTCATTAGATCAGGCCTCCATCCGTATATTGAGGAATGCAAGTATGAGCCATTCTCAACCACAATCAATCATCAAAAACAGACATAATTTTTATTTTACAATTATGAGAATAATTGCAGAAGATTAGTAGTCTAGCCAGCTGGAGACTGCAAAAGCCTGAAGGCAATTAAGCTGCTATATTTTGAAAGTATCTAATCAATTTAATTTCTTAGATAAAGCAGCATGAACTTCAGTTTGCATTGTTGGAGGAGACCTGTTGGGTGATGAATAAATATTTCTGGTAGATTAACCCAGCCCTATAACAAGTCAGGAAGATTCTTTTTGTTGGTTTCAGTAGGAGTTGATCGGGCTCTGCTCAAGAAGAGCACAACACCTGTTTGATGTGTTTACATTTACTATTTCAGGCAGGACTGAACTGATTTAACTGCCACCTCAAAACAAACTGACATTTTAAAAAACAAGTTGCAGAGACTTTTTTTCAGGTTGGCCAAGCAAAACGCTAGGAGAAAAATAGTGCACACTGACATAGAATTATCTAACAAAACACCTAAGAAATGGGATGGGAGGAACCACTGAAATGGTGACAGAATGGTGAAACAAGTAATGCTTGCTTCCTATTTCATAGGCCATTCCTATTTCTTCAAAGAATGCCCTGATACCCTGCTGAAATTCAGTGGATTCAAATCACACTACAGATAGGAGAGGAGTATCATAGGAATATCACAGAATACCAGCAGTCTTGAAACAACATGTAGTTGATGACACTATGGGACACAAATCTTTCCAGGATTTTTGCATGAATATCAGATATCTTCTTGACATTTTTATGGGTTTGGCAGTGGTATAATTCCTGGATCACCAAGTGCGCTGGTTTGGCACTAAAGACAACACAAGGAAGTGATTTTTTTTTTTTTTTTTTTT
>VWZS01002375.1:0-12589 GCA_013397075.1 Rhabdornis inornatus | reverse complement strand
TTTTTTCTGAGAGGAGCAGCTAGGCTTCCTCTATGTCTGAGAAAAAACAATCAGTGATTGGTTTTGAGAACTGACAACTGGTTAAAGCACTGAAAAAGATGGACACGCCTCTATGAGAGTCACACTTTAAAGCAAACAAACCTTGGCAAGCTCTCTTTCATTTCCGACCTCTCAGAAGGTAACTAGTCTGGCTGGGGCCAGGCCGCGGGCCTGGCCGGGCCCGAGTCCGGGCCCGGGGCCGGGTTGGAGAGCGGAGGCCCTTGGGCCGCTGGGATCCTGGCTGCTTCCCCCTCTCCCACAGCGTGGCAGAAACGCTGCCGCTGCTAACATCCCCAGGAGCAGCTCCGGGCAGGGGCCACCCCGCCATGCCCCTCTGGCCCGGTGGAGGGTCGGGCCCAGCCTGCCCACAGTGGCCCCTGCAGCAAAAGGGAGGGAGGGGCTGAGCCGGGTTCCCCCCACCAAATGGAATGCAGCCAAACAACACGCTGCCGTTTCTGGCTGGGCCCCTGCTAAGATCCCAGTCCAGCCCAACACGAATGCTGAAAAGACTCTAGTTCCCGGCCGTGGACGGAAGAGATCACAGGACCATCTGCAGGCCTGGGCCAGGTATTGACTTTTTGACTGCCCAGAATGAGACTTGCAGACACTTTATTCTCTCTCCTAAGTGAAAGAAAAGGACCAGGATGAAGATACACACAGAAACAGCATGAAAACACCGAGGTCATACAAGAGGAACAGTCAGGTCCCAGATGAGGGAAGTAGGAGAGTCATGGACTGAAATTTCTCCTTTTTTTTAAACCTATGGAGAAGAGACTTTTGTTACTCTATAACTCAGAAAAGCATTATGGGGTGGATGAATGTTCTAATTGTAAATATGAGCAGAGACATTTGTGGTAAAATGAGCAGATGTTGAAACGGCTGTGGTCCCATAAGTTTGAATAGAGAGGTGAGAAGAAGACCTCTGCTGCCTCCCAGGGAAGAGAAAAGATTAAGAAAAAAGAAGAATGATCTCTGTTTTCAAAGATGAAGAGAGCATTTGTTTGAACTGTTACAGTCTTTAAAGTGTTCCCCATAAGTTGATATGATCCTCAGTAATGCTTGTGGGAAGATTGTTAGCCCAGGAAGGAATTTTTACACAGTGATCAGATTTCCATTCTCCCAGGCAGCTGATTCACTGTGACATCGAGGCCACGAGAAAACTGTTTCTTGTGTAGAAATCTCTGTAGACTGAAGAGAGAAGTCTCCTCTCCCAAGTAAATTGGTGAAGGACCTTTTTAAAAAAAGATAGTAAATTGTCTGATTTGTTCTGTATGTTGTCAGTGTGGAAGAAAAGAACTTGTGGGGGAAGGAGAAGTGTTCTAAAAGTTTTATTTTGAGTTTAATTCTTTTTTTCTTATAGTTTCTAGTAATAAAGTTTTTCTTTGTACCCTTTGAAGTTTGAGCCTGTTTTACTTTGCTCCTAATCCTATATCACAGCAGGAAATTAGTAAATAATTCTAGCAGGTGCGGTTTGGCTAATGCCAAATTCACAACATAAATTGGTGCGTTGGCCGGGAAATTACAAATTGGTGAACCAAAACCAGCACACCAAGTATGCTGCTCAGAGTCACATGTGTAGGAACTAAAGGCAGTCTCAGGGAAAATACAACCCTCTCCCTAGCCAAGATCAGAATTCTGATGAATTTTACTCCTTCCCACCTCAAACTGGGATTAAGCAGCATAAAATCCATGCTCTAAAGGTCCAAATAGACAAAAAGTCTTAAACTCAATGAAATGTGCTATCCTGCCCTCAGACTGTGACAAAAAGTCATAGATAGGCTTTCAAAAGTGGGCTTGGAGTATTTCACAGGCACCACTCTCTTCATGTGAGTTTGGGGATTCATTGTCATCTCTTTCATCTTCTTCCTCATCTTCTCACCCTGGGGAACCCTGGTTTCTGTGAGGTAACTTGTACCATGCACTTGTGCCTGCAGCCTGAACCCCAGTCTGCAGAGAGAAGGAATCAGACAGGAAAAAGCCCAGGAAATATTTACTCATGGTCAAAAGCCATGTCCAGGCCCATCATTTGAGTAGCCCTCTGTATAGCACTCTTGTGCATGCATGAGGTTACAGGCAAAAAGTCAGGGGCCACAGTACCCTGGTGATTCTACTCCATATTCAGAGCCAGCCTGGATACCTCTGCATGCTGCTGCACCCAGCTGCATCCTTAGACACTACCTCTGCATATATACCACCCTTCTGTCTAGGAGACAGTCACACCAACTCTGACATCTGTCTTTTTAGTTAAGTAAAATCTTTTGGATAAAAGACTCAGCATGCCTGATTGCTCTGCTGTTTGTTCAAGGAGAAGGTGAGCTTCAAGGTAAAAGTGCCTTAAGTGCTTGCCTCTGCCAAGACATTCTCATTTAAGATTAACAGTATAGCAGTCTGATTTTAATATTTCCATGGTGTAATAAAAGCTGCCCAACATCCCATTTGTGCTTCATAAAGCTAATATGACTCAGATAATTAACTCAAAGACAAATTATTATCAAGCTACAGGACATTCACCAATCAAGTCATTAAACCGTTTAAACACAGAACCACTGCTCTGTTGACTGACAATCTTTATGTGATGAGCTGAATCCATTTCATGAGCTTTTCAGCCAGCAGCACAAAATACGACTGCAGTTTCCCAGTTTTCCTTTTCTGAATTGCTACATTATCTGCCTCTGAAGTTTGAATCACTAGGATTTGTGAAGCTTCTGCTGCTATCTATTAAAGTGATTTATGGTTCATACTATTTCAGGTGGCATACCTGCAAGGAGAGACAGAAGTGGCACTTCTGCTCTAAAGCTGCTTTTAAGTTCTTTAAAGCATTGCTAAAAAGCAGAGGGGAAAAAACCCTACTTTTCAAGTATCAGGAAAGTTTGTTTTACTATAACCCACAGCTACAATCAGAACTGCAGCATGACATTTTGGCATACCAAGCCCCCCCTTTAGAGCTTTCTCCTGTCACCCCATTGCAGCTTCATAAATCCCTTACGGTGCATCAGAAGTTCTCCTGTCACCAGGTTGCAGTGTGTTGAAAGCCAGAGCAATCCCCACACAAGCCCTGATGGCAGGGGTCTCCTTTCTATCTAATCCTCCAGCTCCACTTGCAATACAGAAAAGGGACAGGAAGAAAAGTGGAGGTTTAGTGGGGGACAGGCAGAGCTGGCTGTAGGTGCCCTCTGCCAGGACTGTGCAGGCAAAGAGGGCATTTGAGGAATCACCTGCTACTGAAGGTCCTTTCCCTAGGGTTCATGCAATTGCTTTGCTACCAAGTGCTATGCAATTTGAACCCTGTAGGCAGATCACAAAAGAAAGTGGAAAAATATCATATTGATCTGATTCAGTGTACTTATCAGTGATTTGAAAATATAAAGGAAATCACTTCTGCTAAGCTATGCAGATGTTGAACAGATAAACACTGATGTGGGCTGACTGTTCACAAAAGTAAGACAAGGACATTCAGTAAATTAGTCCAATACAAAAGGTGTATTAGTACAATCAAGCACCAAATTATGCCTCAAAGAGAAAATAACGTCCCCTCTATGTAGAGAAAGTGGTGGTGTGAATGCAGAGACTAGACTAGAAAGGGACTAGAGATGATAATAATAATGAACAACAAAGCATGAGCTCCCAGTGTTATCAGGGGATCAAAGGAGATCAGGGAAAAGAAACAAGGGATCATTCAATATCCTTGCACACACAATGAGAAGGATAGACATAAAAATCACACCTTTTTCAAAAAGCTTTTACAGATTTTGGGTGTTTTTAACTAGTGGAGGGAATTACCATGAGGAAGAAATACTGGGTTCCTCATCTTGGTTGTTTTCTTATCAAAGCTGAAGAGCTTCTCTTTTATAAGCACAGTATAGCAAGCCTTCTTCAGTTTATGGTATTTGAAAAACATTGTTATATTCTGCATGGCTTTGCCTCATCTCTTCTAGCAATAGTTAGCCACAATGGGTAGTGGAAGAAACAAAGGTAAAATGGTTGTCCAGCTTCCAACATGATTTTTGCATCCTTGGTTTGGGACAGAAAGAAAATAATTATTATTAATGTAGAATCAAAAGCAATCAAGTGTCCAGTATCTTCTAGGACATGTTGAAGTGGCGCAGGGATAACAGTGGCTGTGTGAAGTCTGCATAAAGAAAACTCCTAACCTCATCACAGGAGGACACAGAGTAAACAGAGCATCTTAACAGAAAGGATGAACAAGACCATGGTTGGGAGCAGGAAGAAACTCATAGGATTATGAAGGAGATTTCCTGTTCCTGATGTTGTCAATGGAAATTCTGCTGTTGAAATCAAAAGGAACACACAAACATTGTTTAGTTTATCTGGGAGACATCCAGAATTTGGACAACATTGTGATACTATTTGTGCACTGTTGGGACAGTTGCCTTTTGAGAACTGGAGTGACATATAAAAGAGATAAAGAACAGACTGTGAAACCAGGTAGCTGAATGAATGATGCCCTACTTAACAATAAATTGTTTTTAAGGAGTTTTATTCCAGTTTTTGGAGATTTGGTGGCACTCCTATCTATTTTGTCCTGTGACCAAGGAACAAAGAGAACTGCATTCAATGAGCAAGGCAATTACACTTGTAAGCAATCATTACAAATGCATTATTGTAATTAGCATATCGGTATCTGAATTCATCACTCTCTCTAACACTTAATCAGTTTAAATCTTTGTAAACTCTTAAATGCTTGACTGGAATGAGCAGCACCTGCAGTTATTGTAGCTCTGGTGGATTTCAGATTAAAAATATCATGATTGCTATCTTTGGAAGTAAAAAATCACAGAAAAGTGGTGAAATACCACTCCCTGCAACATTCATCTGTGAATGAGTGCCCTGTCATATATTGCTTTTGAGTCAGTCTTCTTTCTCCTTTTCAGATAAACCCAGCCAAGATCACAGTACTGGTAGAACAGGGCATTGGGGAAGATGGTTTCTAACCCCTTTGAGGATGTCAGTTCCTCCTTTTCCTCTTCTAGCAACTGTTCTAGCTTGGTGTAAATCTTTGCATGTGGTACTTTGCATGTACCAAGTAGGAAAAGAGTGATTTTACATTTTCACAGTGCCACACAATGATATTACCAATTGCAATTTTAATCTGCAATGTGGACTGCTTATAGCTCTACAGCTGGGTCACTGTGACTGCTTGGATCTGCTTTTGTAATTTTGAGAAGAATTTTTTTTTTTTTAAGAAATGCAGGGAGGGAGGAAAGGACTAAACTGGCTCATTGGTGCTTGGCAAACACCTGAATCTTTTTCTCTTGCATGGAGGATTAGTGGGCATTAATCCTTCCTGAAGGCAGTGTATTCAGCTGATCCCCGTGGGGAGCGTGGTCCACTGCGAGTATTGAGATGTACTGCCTCAGAAAAACTTGACAACTGGCCTTGTCTAAGTGCCAGGATGCCTGTAGCCAAACAGCAATGGGCCAGGCTTCCTCTTGAGAGAACCCTGGCACCTAGACCAGCAAAGAAAATCTTTTCAGTCCATGGCTCCAGAAACAATACTGGGGCTCCAGCATGCTTGAGTTATCCTCAAAAGACAGGCTGTCTTTGAAAGGACATGTATATCTGTCAGCATCTCATGTGTGGAAGTACAAGCACAGGGCCTACAAGCACCAGGCAAGCCTTGTAATGATCTTTGCAAGAGTTAACATATAAAATATTTCATTCAATTTAATCTCAAGATTTTTTAAGGTCTGAAATTGGAACCACACAAACTAATGGCAAAGTTGTAGTATCAACAAAATACAGAATTAAGCCTGTTTTCTTTTTTTCTGATTGGAACAGGGAAGCAATATTGTGAATGTTCAGGGGTTTTTTTTTTAATAATCTCTCTGTGTTCAACTGCATCCAGGTTTTTAGTTTAAATATATTGCTCCCTCTTCACCTTCAAGCTCAGATGGTGGTATTTTTTGTTCAGTAAGACAGATGTGAAAATAATTCATTACTGGATGTAATAGTGGAGGCTGAGGAAATGCATTTATGAACGCTTTAGGGAATTTGTTTATATGCACTCATTCATTATCTGTTTTACCCAGGCTGAATGTCCTCCGTTTTTTACCTAAACAAGACATATGGAGACATTTTGAAGGTTAATTTAGCATTTCTCAAATGTCACCTAAATTCTGACTGATAAAATTGATCTAATTTCTTTTCCACCCTCCACCACAACAAACTCTTAGCAACTTATTCACTTCAAAATTCTTTGGGCCATAGTCTCTGCAAACTGCAGACATCTAGAAGCATAAGCAGAACCCTTGGTTGTGATGGAATAAATCCCACTTCCTTGTTTTCCTTTGGTTTCTTCTTTATTATTTCCATAGAAGATAACAACAGGACAGACTGTTCCATCTACATCTCCATGCACTTACAGATAGGACTGCTGAGAAAGAAGGGATGGGGATTCTGTAACAGCATTTAGGCTCACAGCTTGTTAGACCTTTGAGCAGCAACTCTCCACAGGGCTTGAAGCCAATGGTTTTTCTCACAGCTGTTGAAGCCAGTCTAAATCTAAGGTGTCATGTCCATTAGGCTGTCCAAAAGAAAACTTTATTCTTGTAAGGGTTGTTTTTAGCCAGATCGTTTCTGAGAACCACTAGCATGCTGGGAGGTGGTGGGGACATGCTTGTGGAGCACAGTGGGAGGTCAGACCTCAGTGGCCCTGACAGTTCTGCACCAGGATGCCTGAAAGGGTGCACATATGCATGTGCAAAATTGCCTGCACACTGTCAAGCCTGATGAGACACATTTAACAGACAGAAAACTGGAGGCACCAGCAGCAAACTCTTCACACTACACAAATTCCTGCCTCCCTCCCACACGGGGTGGTCTTACCAAGGTCTTAACCCTGTAGACACACCAAATGAACAAAGATATGGGTGCTGCAGGTAAGACCTGTCTCTGGCTAGCCTGCATGTTGACATTTTTATATTATTTGAAAGTAGACATCAATATCTAGATTTGTTAGGCTGCAAGCTGAACTTCACCTCAACTCTATGGTTATGTTGTGGAAGTCAAAGGTGGATTGAAGTGAAATCTGGAGCTAACAGTCTGGACATTAATAAGGAGTAGGATAGACAAAGCTAGCAGCTTAAATATTACTTAAAAATTAATAGGTAGAGTGGAGAGCCCCCAGGTCATGGTATATGAACTATAACAGACACATTACAACACTGACTGCAGAATCAGATGAAACCTTCACCAAGTCTGACCTAAGGAAGTATGAAGATAACAACATTGCAACATTTGGTAACAAAACAGTAAACCAATGAAGAATAATAACACCCTACACTGTAATTTGTCTGTTTGTCCATACTTTCACATGAAGGATGAGGAGTTCAAACCCTAAGGGTGTAATTGGCCAGGGATTTCTTTGTTTGGGGTCCCTCTTTAGAGGCACCTGGCTCTAGCTACCAGAGGCTGTGATTGGTTTGTGCAAAAAACGGTATCTAGTGGAGTTGAGAGTCTGGTGACAAAATCTCTCTAACACTGCAAGACAAAGGCAGAGTCAGGCCCCAGTGCCACTTCAGACTTCCCCAAAGTGAGCCTCTCACTTTGCACAGAGTGCATCTGTGACCAGACCAGTGCACAAGACAACAGCTGGTGGGTATATTGCTCTGACCTAACCATAACTTCCCACCATAATTCCTGAAGAATGCGCTGACAAACCCACACTGAGGATGGGGAGGTTTGGTCCAAAGACTTGTTAAACTGCCATAATACATCTTCAGTAGTCCAGCAACAGCAGGTCATCACCATTGCAAGAAAAGAGTCAGACCTATCAGGTTACACAGTAACCTTGAGCTGACTTCTTAGTCAGTCAGTACAGAGTGGCAGGAAAGATGAAAGGAAATTGCCTTCCCAATATGTCAGCATCAATCCAAAGGTGTACTCAAGTAAGCTGGCCTGAAACAGATGAGGGCAGATGGTCAAACTCCAAGTTTCAGTTATTTACACATTTACCAGAAAAGCTCAATTCTCACAACTGTTCCTACAGCAAATTTCCAAACAATATTTCTTTTGCTGCTGAACGGGACTTTGTTTTACTTGGAAATATCAACCACAATGAGCAAGCTCTGAAACACTAGAGTGAAACAATAGCAGGATGAAGGGAAGGAAGGCATTCAGTTACCAGAAGGAAAACAGCAATTTTCCAATCAGCTCATGAACAAGGGTTCACTGACACTCTGACAACTAGAGCTTCAATCAGCCTGCAAAGTCTATTTAATCTAATTTGCTGATGAGATCAGGCCAAGCCTTCCTATTCATTCTGTTCTTTGATCTAGTGCTAACCACTCATATTGCTGTAGCTTGTGCCATCCATCCCTACACCCTTGGGACTCTCCAAGAACAACTGTGCATGTTACCCTTTGGTGATAGCACAGAGAAGTACTTTTTTTACAAGTCAATCCTAGTCTGAGCAGACCAGATGAATTACCAAAACTGCAACAGTGATAAAAGAGCTTTACCATGGCACAACTTTAGAGAGAACGAAGCTGATATTTTCTCAAAGCAGCAACATAATTACTCAGCCCACACTATAACTATGCCTTGGAATTGCACAAAATTGACAGAAAGAAAACAACAAGAGTCACAGCAACACATGCTGTTTCCAGGTGAGACACAGTCAGTTACTATATAAAAGACTAACAAGACTGGCCAAGAAAGAGAATTTGTCATGGGAGGTCAGACCCCAGATTTGTATCTGTGCCATATTCCCCTCCCAGATGGGAAACTGAGTTTGATTTTGGCAGCTCAAACCTCCCACAATGCTTGTTTAACCCAGTAGAAATAATGGCAACGTGGTTTATCACCTGCTCACCTCATCTGCCAGGCAAGGAGGGAGAGGAAGAAGAGGACATTTCCAAGAGGACAACATTGCTCCTTGCTGGCTGCATTTTTCAAAGTGAGCCAGACACTGCCCTTCCATACATTGGATCAATGTAGCACCAGCAGAGCTGTAATTCACACAGGTACTGAAAAATGCAACTTTATCCCACCAATTACCCTTTCTACAAGATGTCATGCTACCATCTCTCCATCCCCATCCTCCTGCATTCCCCTGGGACATTTGCTTCAGGGGGATAAGGTTTAAGAGCAGGGACACTCCTTTGATATGATGACGTGAAATTAACTGCGTTGTCTGTGACACCACTGATGCCAAAAACACATTTGTGTGTGTATTTGAATGGAGACAGGCTGAGCACCAAAATGCAAGTTCAGTGCATTGGTTCCTGGTACTGGACACTGAGTTGCCTGCACTGGGGGAGCCCCTACTTCTCCTGCACCCTTCCAGCCCTCCATCTACAGCACACTCTATACTCTTGGCTAAACATCTCCCAGAAAGTGAGGAAACCCCAAAAGCAAGAGCAGGGACACTTCAGGCAGCTCACTGAGAGGCTCCATACAGGGCTGAAGGAAAATAGTGGCCAACCACACCTACAGAAAATCCTATCAGCCTCCTCTGCCAGCTACAGCAGCTATTTTTGCTTTGCCACATAGACTGTGATTTGCACAGAATGCTCAGAATTTTACCCTCAGCTTTTTTTGGGACAGGGATGGGTTTTACCTAGAGGTTTGTTGAGCTTGCACAGTCACTGGTGTTAATGAAAAGCATCCAGAAAGGGCCACTGTCCAGACTGATACACCTTAATCCACAGACAAAGAAGGTCAGTTCCACCACAGCTCAGATTCCTCAGCTGGAAGTGAGTCCAGAGCAACATGAGCAGAAGCATTGCTGTAAGAAGCAGATTTCTTTACTGAACTTTGAAGATTAGGTACCTTTCTGAAGCAATTTTTGACCTTCTAAAAATGTCATTTTTATTCATTCAAGCAATTTGCAACATTAGAGTTTAAATATTATTCAGGGGAATCCTTTGTCCTTTTCAAATTGCCGTTATATTCATCAAGACACACATATTTGTTATTTATATGCCTGTTTTTAATTCTATTTTACTGTAGTACTGACAGCAAAGTTCACAACCTTTAACTACACTTTGAATTCCTCTTTACTTGCATTGCCTCAAGAATTTACACCACACTGAGCTTGCTGCAAGGCTCTGAGGCTGTTTCATTACCTTCTTTGAAATACATTCGTCTGTATGTAGGAACCAGGGCTGTGCTTCCCAGCCCCCTCGCAATTCAGACAAGAGCCTTGTCTTGACTCTTGCAAAGTCGCCAGCTGTTCTCTGGGCTGCAGGAGGTGAAGGACCCTTAGCGACGCCTGGGAATCTCTCTGCTCTCCCTCACACCGGCAGAGCAGTGTTAGGGATGCAAATACTGCTGCACAGATGCACATGAGGTGGTTTTTCATCTGACCGGGCAGGATACCAAGACCGCTGCAAGTCAGAGGCATGTCTGCCTAAACATTCAGGGCCAGCGCTGCAGCAGCTACTTTGCCTTTGTCATTTGAGCTATTGAGATGAAAGCTTTATGCCTCTGCTTTTATGCCAGCTACGATCTTTAAATCCTGCAGAGTCGATACGCTCCCAGCCCTTTACCCGCCCCGTCCCTATTTGTACACAGGCAGCAACACCACGTCAAGGAGCATCAGTGCTGCAGGTTTCAGGCTCACTCCTTGTCCCTGGCTGTAAGTCAGCACTTGAAAAGAGAGTGTTTAAGTCAGCCTAAATCCAAAGGAAAACAACTATTTCCAGAATGGCAAAATTCCATTATTCTTGCATTTCCAGTTAAAGTGAGAATTATTTTCTGGGTTACATATTAGCATCTCATCTAGTTATACAGCTTACAAAGGATAATATATGGACATAAGAAATTTTACACTGAAATGAGCTATGTTTCTGCACTTACCTGAGCAAAAGCATACAGAGAATATGAAAAGGCAAGAAAAGCAATTTTCTAGAGCTCTGACATACTGAATTTATACAGATAAGAGCATAAGAAACATTGAACTGAAAGCAAACCCCAGCCACTTTGGACCATGATTAAGTACCCTTGGACTGAAGTTGATGATGCACATTCCCTCAGTTCAGTGTTTCCAAATTCCTTGTGGCCAGCTGAGCTTCATTCCCAGTCAATTAGCAGATGCTACACTGTGCTGCCAGGTAACAAACCGATCTCAGTTAGCAAATAAACAGTCTTTCAACCAGACAACGGTAATTCAGGTCTTCTAAGTGCCAGGTATCCTGGATGTGCAAGATTCCAGAAAGTCCTTCAAGCCTTTGCATAATAGGCGGGCACTGGATCTGTCCTACTCCATAGGAGCTGCTACTGGGTACTGAGTCATGTTCAACACATCAGTCATTATTTTTTCAGCACTTCAGTGTCTGGGACAACTGCTAAAATCTTACAGCTCTGTACTAGGGAGGTTTAGCTTGGATACTAGGAAAAATTTGTCCACCGAAAGGATTGTCAAGTGCTGGAACAGACTGCCCAAGGAAGTGCTTGAATCACCACCCCCAGAAATATTTAGAAAAGGCATAGATATGGTGCTTAAGGACATGCTTTACAGGTGGACTTGGCAGTGCTAGATTAGTGGTTGGACACAATGATATTAAAACTCTTTTTCAATGCAAAAATGATTCTATGATTCTAAAACACTTTTGTGTGGAGACCTTGAAAGGCACTATCCTGTTCTGTCCCTTAGGACAGCCGCTACCTTCTCTCCATCTGTCAGCCTTTTAGTCACTCCCACCCTGGTTCCCTGTTGGCCCCTACACTCTAACCCCACCCTTGTAAAACCCCATGTACTTAACCTAAAGCGCTAGACCTTGGCCTTTGCCTCTGAAGTCTGGGACTGTGCACACGCGTGGCTGAAATAAACATCTCTGTGAAACTCTTGCAAAGGCTATTCCTGTTTATTCACCTGTTTCACCCCAGCAAGAACCCCGACCACAGCAAATGGCACATTGAACAGGGATGGATCACCCTGAGACCACATGAAAGAGTTTCTAACCACACTGTGGTGAGTTTGAAATTTTGGGGCACTTTTCACTTTTTCTCCTTTTACTTTCGGGTGCTGGAAAAAGGCTTGGGGTGAAATGCAAGCAGGAACCATCTACCCTCAGCGAGAAATCTATCTACAATTTAAAGAGACTCTTTGTCAAAACAAATCTTATTTTTCAAAGGGGGATTTGAAGTGCTTTGTACACTGGTTGTTTGAACATTTTTCTTATGTTTCACGAGACTTTTTTAAATGATAATTTTTTGAAAGAGGTTTGGGAAAAGCTACATAGTGAGGAAGACTTCCCATTTGTACAGTTTTGTCGTCTCTATCATTTAATGGCTTCAGGTGTTCGGAGTTTTGGTGCATGTTCAGAAAATGCTGAATCCCAGCCAAAAACCTCTCCTCCTCTCCGTGTCCCTACACCCCCTCTCCTGTCGCAAGAAAACTCCAACCTCATGGTCGCAGACGCGTGGCCGCCTGCAGGCGCCCAAGATGGCGGAGACCGCGTGGCTGCAGGCACGGGGTCTCCCTTTCTGCTCCTTTCCAAGTCGAGTCCCTCCTCTCCAGTTTGGAACCCTGCCTCCAGGCACATCTGGCCCTCAGTCCCTGCCCCAGAAACGAGGGTGAGGAGGT
>VWZS01002373.1:0-59467 GCA_013397075.1 Rhabdornis inornatus | reverse complement strand
GAGGTAACCGAAGGGAAGGGGAGGATACCACAAAAGGCACAGAGAAAGGACTTGCAGCAACTTAAATACGGGACCTCCCCCAGGGGAGGGTACATTACAGCAACCAATCGCAACAGCTTAGGGGCGTAACACAAGGCGGGACTGAATACATAATTAACCAATGGGGAAAACATAGGCGGGGAATACACAGTGACATCAAATGAGCAACCGAGGAGGGGATAACTGACACAGAACACACTGGAAGTTTGGGAGGGGCCAGGGGGGATTGACAATTGTAGGGGAGTGGATAAGGGTGATGGATGGGGAACATTCTAGAGGAATGGGAGGGGATTGGGCCTGACTGATAGGGTAAAGGTAGGCATTAGGGCAATCACTACTACAATCAATAGGGGGTTTTAACATAAGAACAAACCATTTAACAAAGGGAAAACAGAAGTAAAATAACACGACGCAACAAAGCATAATTTTACAGAATTATAGAATTATTTGGGTGGGAAAACATCTTAAAGTTCATCAGTTCCAATGCTCCTACCATGACCAGGTATGGTAACACCTTCCCACCTTCACATCGCTGCAGTCAATATTTTTTCCTACCCTCAAAATGCGAATTCCAGTCTGCCATCATGCATACTTACAAGATGTATTGGAAGCTTTCTCTAAACTGTTTGTTAACTTTCACGTTATCAACATTGCTTTCTTATATACTATAAATGCCATCATAGCTTGTGTAATTTTCTAGAATCTTAACATATATAATTTTGCCTTGAAATTTCAGTGTATGGTAACATTGTGTAATTTACACTAATAGAACCACATCTTAAAATGTGAATTCTGGTAGCTTCAAAATTTGCAGGTCTAGATGAAGAAAATCTACATAAGCAGTTCACTGATACCCCTCTGAAAATGAATGTGCAAAGACTTGGGTGATTATTTGCAGATAAATATGCATAAGCTGGATGCAAATATTAAACATATTCTTGAAAAAATTCTTGCTCACTGATGAGAAATATGCTTGCAATTTCGAAGAGTTTACATGAATTCCTTCCCCATGTCAAAGCATGCAGCCTCAGTGGCTTAGGATCATAGCACAGAAGAAACATCAGCTTCGAAGGACTCTGACAAAGACTGGATTAGCATATTAGGAAAATCAATGGCACCCACACACATCATGTCCCAGATAATACAGCAGAACTGGGAAAAAGGAGAAGGGACTTATCTGATGTGATAAAATTATAAACTTTTGTGATGAAATGACCTTGGCTGACTACCAGGCTCCCACTCAGCTGCTTTCCCACTCCTCCTCACCAGCAGGCCAGTGGGGTGAAAACTAGACGGAAAAGCTTGTGAGTTGAATTACAGACAGGGAGGTCACTCACCAATCACCAGAGGCAGAGCAGACTTGACTTGCAGAATATTATTTTAGTTTATTCCTAATTTAAAAAATATATTAAAGTAGGATAGAGAAATATATACAAAACTAAATGCATTTTCCTTTCACCCTACTCTTTCTACCCAGGTTCAGCTTCATTCATTTGTTCCAAAATCTTCTACCTCTTCCCCACTCTACTATCAGTACCAGGAAGGTGGAGTGTGGGAGCTGTGGTCAGTTCCTCACCTTTTGTCTGCACCACTTCTTTCTCTTCACACACTTCCCCTGCTCCAGCATGGACTCACTCCCACAGCACTCAGCCCTTCACAAAGTGCTCCATCGAGCAGCTCTTCACGAGCTGCTCTAGTGTCCATATATCTCAGCTCCTATCAGAAAATGTGGTCTCCCCTCCACAGGCTACAGCTCTTGCCAAGAGCCTGCTCCTACATGGTGTTGGGGGTTGAATTGTTCCCTTTTCTTTCTGTGGAATTTTCTCCATTTGTTATGCTAAGTATTTGTGGCTACACCTTAGTAGCAATAGTTTTTCCCTCGTAGGGGGTGGGGGATAAGGGGAGACCGGAAAAGGAAAGGTGGGACAGGGGCCTGGGCGCGCTCTCTTGCTGGCTCGTGGGGTGGAAGGAAGACGACCGGGGCTCTTACCTAGCATCTTCCCTGCCATCCCAACGCCGGGAGCCACGTTCCCTGCTGTCAGACATCGCACTGCTGCCTTCCTGCTTCGTTCTACCACCTCCGGAGACTTGGCCAGGCCACGACTGACACTGTGAGGAGGGAGTCTCCCCTCCATCCCCCTCGCACACCTGGGCTGCCACCACCACCATCACTCCAGCCCCCTTCAGCTGCACGGGACCTGCCCTGCCCACACAGCACCGGGAACTGAGCGCAGAGAGAGAGGGCCTGTGGCCAGAGGGACTCGAACTGAGCTATACTGTTGTTTTGTTGTCAATTTTTATAGCTGTTGTTGTTTCTGCTGTTTGCCTTGTTAGATATATTAGTAAAGAACTGTTATTCCTATCCCCGTATCTTCTGCCTGAAAGCCTCTGATTTGGAACTATAATAATTAGAAGGGAGGGGGGTTGCAATCTCCATCTCAGAAAAAAAAGCGGTTCTTGCCTTTCTTTAACAAATACCTGTCTTTCAAACCAAGACACATGGTCTCTTAAGCTAGAACTTCCTTCAGGACAGGTCCACCTTCTCTAGTGTTGGATCCTCCACATCCTGCAGAAAGATAGCTATTGTATCTCTACAGGTGACAGGAAAATGTCTGCTCTGGTGCCTGGAGTGCTATATCATCTTCCTCTTTGCTGATTTTGGTGTCTGCAGAGCCTTTTCTCTTCCATTCTTCTCACAGCTGTGCACAGCATTTTTTTTATCATTCCTCATATGTCTTCCCCAACGCTCTGACACCATGGCTAATGAACAGAGTTTTGGCCAGCAGCAGGAACCAAATTTGGAACCAAGCTGGCAGGACTGTTCTCAATGTTCATCCCCCAGCCTGGATTGATAATGAGGACTTGGCCTCACCCAAGTGCAGCACCTTGCATTTGGTCTTGTTAAACTACACGAGCTCTTCATTGGCGCACTTCTTGAGCTCGTCCAGGTCCCTCTGGCAAACTTGAGTCCAGACATTTCATATATAAGATTACCATGAAATCTTCTTTTAAGCTCTGTACAGTGGGAGCTTTGCCCATGAGAATGAAAGAACAGCTGATCACATTTTTCTACTCAAGTTTTCTGTGCAAACTTTCCGAACAATTTTTAATCACTGGAAGACAGATAAACTGGAATTATGTATAACAATGTTAAAGTTTACGAATGGTACCCTGCAATTTAGTCCTGCCACTGAGACTTTCCAAACCACACTGCTTCTTGCTTGTTCCCCCTTCCACTCCCCAGTGTAGCGGGCTAGAGAGAAGAATTGGAGGCACACCAGGAAAACATCATAGGTTGAGATAAAAAACAATTTACTGGAAACAATTAAATAAGAAAATGAACAGTAACAGCAGCAATATTAATACCAAAACTATATAAAACAGAGAGAGTGATTCACAAGCCAAAATGCTAACTGTGGAATTTGACCTGACTGCAGCCAGGACTACCTATTCCAACCAGAAGGAACCTCATCTTCCTGCAAGAAACTCCATTTCCCTCACCCCCATCAATGATGTGAAGTGGTATATGACAGCTTCCAGATCCCAGCCATGCCCCCTCCTAGCTACTGCAAAAAATTAACCCTGTCCAGGCTGGAACCAGGAGACATAAACAAAAAGAGGAAGGGAGAGCAAGATGGTAGCCAAGAATTTGTTCAACTCTTGTAAAGGGAGCGAAAAATCATTTAACTTTGCTTGAATGTGGAAACTGTATGTACGAATGTGTATTTGCATGAATGTATTTGTATGAATGTGGAAACTGGTCTGAAACAGATATTTCCCAGACTCTAATTAGAAAAGAATAAATGGAAGCAATGATGGCCATTGTTGAAAAGGCATGTTTTCATTGATAACAATGTAATTTGTATCTGCTTTCAAACTAACTTATGCTTAAATGGCTAATTAGAATGTCCAAACAAACAATTTTAGAGTAAAGACCTTTCCTTCCTATAGACATATTTCTCAGGGATATCTTTAATGCTGACTATTCTCCAGGGAACTAATGTTTAAACAGACAGATAATTAACAATCTATCTAAATATTTCTGATTTTTGTTATGCTTAGCTTTTGATTAGCTTTAATCCTTATCTTTGCTTCATGTCTTTGTTTAATACCCTGAAGAACTCTCCTGAAATGTATTTCTAAATTATATCTGTGCAACACAGCAAGTATAAGTAATTCACTGAATTTAGAATCACTTTCTTCAACTATTTTATTCTTTCAATATAAACACTTAAATAACTGTGTTTTCACTTGCATACTTTGTTTTTCTGAATAGATTTTTATCCAATTAAGTATATTTATGCAAACATAAATGTGTACTTAGTTTTACCACTGGTTTTTCCATGTAATCTGGTATTCTAATTCCCCACATTTTACTAGGCATCAGAAATAATAACAAAACACATATGAGAAATTAGACAGAACAAGATATGCAACACAATTAGTTCAAAACAGACTACAAGTGGTAATATACTTCCTCAAAATATAGTTCATATAAATAAAGTTGTTGCTTAGGCTACTTATGTAATAAAACAATATATTTGTGAAAGCAGAACTCTGTATAAGCATATAAAATTATAAATTTATTGGGCTATTTATTTGTAGTGAATAAATACAGTTTCTTTGCTACAGTACTTGGCATGTAGCTCTTTATATCAAAAGATCTGTGAAAATGGAACTAGAACTAAGAATTTAAATAATTTGTTTTGCTCTAATTTTTGCTCTTTTCCTCTCTTCAGTTATTAACTGCACTGACTGTTTTGCTGGATGGGTGTATTCAAACAATTCACTTTTAGTCATCCAAATTCCCTTTACCATGACTAAGGGGTTCACAGAACAGTCAGTGGTCCTCTTACAAACAGACGGCAGAAACTGAAGCTGTTAGCATCAGATCACCCATAAAACTCTGGTGAGACTGCAGGGGCTAATTCTGTATCCATCCTTGCAGAGTATTACTTCTCAATGCACTGCTTTAACTATGCATGAGAAAGCTGAAAGCAACTGTGGGAAAGTTTACCTCCCCCTCACACTTTGATCATTTGAGCTTCAGATATGCTAAAAGGCTGTATCATCCATTGGTTGGAGTGAAGAATTCAGTCTCATCTAAGAACTTGAGAAAGAGAGCTGTATCTAACATTCTTTTAAATAATTAAATAAATACATCATCATGCAGAGGAAAAGAATTTTGTTGTTGAAGAGTATATTTGGACATAGTTGAACTCCTCCACCTCTTTTCCAGTAGAGAAAACAGACTGGAGCCTTAATTGCAAAGATAAAATTGTGTTGTAGAGCCCACTGCCAAGGCCTGTGATTCAAAAATTAAATCACTGCTTGTTCACTTTTTCCAGACTATTTTATTATTATTTATGCATAGCTCCGTGCTTTGAGTTACATGTTTTCTCTTAATGACTATTTCTACAGTCCAGAACTAATTTAAATCTCTTTCAAAAAAGTATCCATGTGCACAGAATGGATCAGTTTAAACACAAAGTTTCTATACATCCTTTTGGAAGGATTAACATCATTAATAGATTTTGAAAGAGAATGTGAATCTTAGTGTTTCTCCTCAACATCTCCTTACGAGTTATAAGGTTGCTTATCAATTTTGACCACCTCACTAAATACCTGTCCTGGATATGCTTCTCTTACACCTCACAGCTCAGGCACCTTTCAGTGCAAAAGAAAAAAAATTGTAATTTTCTTAGCTTTGTCCAGTCAATGCCCACAGTTCTCAGCACTTATGAAACACAATGACAACACTACAGCTTTAAGTTCATTTTAGAGGTGTATTTGTCTGTTTCTGAAAAATTTCTGCTTTAACAGGATGTGGCAAATCATTACTCTCTGATGTGACTAAGAGCATGCAACATTCTCATTTGTTGAGAATGCTGTCATCAGATGACAGAATCTCAAAAGATCTGAGTTGGAAGGGGCCCAGAAGGACCATCAAGTCCAACTCCTGGCCCTGCACAGCACTACCCTCGAGAATCACACCATGTGCCTGACAGGATTGTCTAAACACTTCTAGAACTCAGTCAGGTTTGGTGCTGTTACTGCTTCCCTGGGGAGCTGTACCAGCGTTCAAACACCTTTTGGACAAAGAAGGTTTTTGTAGTATCCAGCCTAAACTTCTCCTGGCAAACTTAAGGCCATCCCTCAGGTCCTGGTGATCACCAGTAAGTTTTTTCTGTCTATTTGTATATGCTCATCATTCATTAGTAATCAAAGTGAAGTTAGTTAAGTAGGAATGTTGAAATAGGCTTCACTAATAGGATAACTTTGGTTTCAACTTGTGAAGTCGCAATCCTTGTCTGTAAGGCTTTTAAGTCTATTTTTCATAATTCTGCTTTGTATCTTATTTCTTGTAGTAATTGTCAAGACAGACTAGACTGACACCATCATCAGTCCTTTATTAAGAACTCCTCACGCCTTCTTTCAGTGGACTCCACGCAGCACTGACTCCTTTTCCTACACGCAGCTCCACGCAGCACTGACTTTTTCTCTCCTCTCTGCACGACCGACTAACCCCAACCTGTCCCTTACCCAGCCACTCAACTGCATCTGTCCCTCACAGCACAGCCAGCAGACCCATCATCTCAAACAGCAGCAGACTCCAGATCTCAAGCATTGAAGTTCCAACATCAACCTACTCTCCACTAGCTAACCCACTCTTTTATAACACCCATCCTCATTGGGCAGGCACAGCTGTTTTCACTCCTTGGTAATCAGTACAGCTGTAATTCATTGGGGAAGACTGCCTTCAGCACTATCTTGCAAACCATCCTCCCATAACTTCTCTTCACATACGTGTTCTACCACCCAGACTGTAAACATCAACAACTCAGGCATTGTTTAAAAGTATTATTATACCATATCATATGAGTAAGGTAATATAAAGCTGATATCATCAATAAAAGGATTTATTTACCTTTATTTACAGATTACAGGAGCATCCATCTAGACTTCCACCCCTTTTTAGAGTTAAACATGGTAATCACACAATTCAATATAAGCTACTGAAATCCATTACCATACTGCTGTAGTTTAAAATCCAGCTGGAAATTAGGCTCCAGGTAGCATAGCCACTGCCTTCCACCCACCCCCTTGAGTGAGAGACAAAAGGCAGAGATTCTGAGTTGAGATAAGAACAGTTTACTGGAAACAGCAATGAGATAAGAAAACAAAAAGTAACAGCATCAATACTAATAACAGCAGCATATAAAAGACTGTGATTACATACAAAAATGCTCACTGAGTCTAACTCGACATGACCACACTGCCACCCTGCACTGCTGCTTGCTCCCTCAGAAAAAGGAACGAATGGCCCCAACTCCTTGAAGCAGCACCTTTTTCGTCCATCCAAAGCCATATCCCCTTTCATTGCAGAACTGAGAATCCCTCTGCCCTCCTACCATGAGTGAGTGGTATTGAATAACAACCTATGCATACCCACATGGCTCCAAGCTCTGCCCCCTCAACAGTGAGAAAATTGACTGTCCTGGCCAAAACTAGGACACAAACTCAGAATTCTAAAAGCACACGAATTCTGAAATCCAAATACACTATACAAATTAAATAATTCTTCTAAATTTTCATTTCTTATCTCCATAAGTGTTCATGAAAACAATTGATGAGATAACATTTCTAGTTACTCCCTCATCAAGGTACACTGCAAAAGAATTTCTCTTGCAAATTGAATCTCCAGAATATAGATTGAATGAACATACAGGTAACACGACTGGGTTGTTCTCTAGCATTTTTTAACTATTCTGATAAAAGCTGCCAGTCAAAAAGCTGACAGAGATGTTTTCAGCATTTCAAAATTTACAGGAACTATGGGGGGTGGTGCCACAGAATCTGTGGAAGTGTGGTGCTTTCTGTTAAACATTTACTAGTCCTGATAACATTCTAAAAATGTTTCAGTAAATAATTTTCAGAGAACAGCCCTCTTATTCCCTGCTTCCACCCCTGCAAATGATCAAAGAACATATAAGGATATTAGTCTCTTCACAAAGTCTTACTGGTGGAAGCTTTACACCATTAAAGACAATTCCATTAACATTATACAGTCTAAGAGTGCACTCTAATTCTTTACAGCGTCATCTAATGTGCATTGTTCTGCTAGGTAACAGTACGAGTGGGGTATCAGATGTCCATGCTTTTTCCCCAGTATGAATGACGTTTTGATAGAAAGGGGCAACAACCCATTTTACGTCAGGAGAAGAACAGTCATGTGTACTGCATTTGCAGAAGTGTTTTAGTCTTGTGAGACACAACCCTAGTAAATCTGTCTTGCTTGTCTCTGATCTGTTAAGGCAGTCTGCTTGTTCTACTACTTCCTTTCAAATGCAGTAGTCATATCTTTCAATGTTTAAACCTACAAGTTCAGATCCAGTGTCTTTCATGCACTCACACAGGCCCTCAAGCTTATTAAAAATCTGGGCTGTAAGTAAGCTCTGAGAATCAAAATTACAAATGCAACTCGCAATCTGTATTTTGACCAGGTATGCCTTTTCATTTCTAACAGAAAACAAATGGTGACTGCACACACCAATTCCAACCTGAAAATATATAGTGTGCTAAGGAAATCTGGGTTTGAACACCTTTTCTAGTCCAGCAAAATTCAAATAACTTTTTAAAACTGAAACAGTGATGAACCACATCAGGAAAACACTGCTCTTGCCAGACACTGTCACTTCTGCTGACTTGTCTTTGGTATTCACCAGGAAGAGTGGCTTACCTGGACAGAGGAGAAAAAGACTAAAATGATTTCACAGAGTCATCTATCAATATGCAGCCTTTATCTTAGCATTTTTAAGTGTTTAAAAGAACTGGGGTCTTTGTGGATGCAATATAAGTTAAAACGCTGAATTGGGAAAACTGAGATACAGTTATAAGGAACTCAATGGCAACAGAAGGTACCATCTTCTCCCACCTCTTCCTCCCCAGCTTTATAAAGCAATTTGAAGGCTCATATAACTATTGTTTCCATATTAGCACTCAGCAGCAAGAGATGATCTCAGAGCGGGGCTGTCCTACTGTGATTTTCAAAAGATATTTACAAAAATAATTTCAAAAACCAAAGCCTTCTTAATGAAACTGACTGAAACTTCTTTTGTAGTTTCAAACATTTTAATTGACAGAGGTTGTAACCTGAAATATTATTTTCTGTTTGGATCAATAAATGGTTAAAAAATTTTAAAAATATTGAAAGTATAGTATTTTTGTATTAACTTCAATGTCTAAATTGCTAAAATGAGATTCTTCTTCTATCAGTTTTAAACCAGTTCTAAAAAATCAAAGCAGGAAAGCTAGAAATTCTGGAAAAGTATTTTATTTTTTAGCTTAATGTGAAAATTATAACCAAACTCTTCAGACTTTGGAAGCTAACTCACCAGGAAGTGATGGACAACACTCCTCCCTCCATCTAGACATTTTTTAAAATTTAACCTTCAGCAGTTTTCAACCATTTCCCATCCTTTACGATATGTATTTATAGATACTTTCACATTCATCACACCTTTAATTTCTAATATAAAACTTTTTTACTCCATTGCTAGAATTCTTAATATTTCAATATCTTTTCTTTTCTTTTCTTTTCTTTTCTTTTCTTTTCTTTTCTTTTCTTTTCTTTTCTTTTCTTTTCTTTTTTCTTTTTCTTTTTCTTTTTCTTTTCTGACAGGAATCCTATCTGCTGCATGCAAGTGTTATCCATTAGTTTATCAGTCTGCCTCCTGGTTCTGATGAATATTTTTCCCATGAAAAGGTGTAAAAGCTTATAATGCCTCACAGAAAATAGAAAGAAGCAGTCCATTTTTATTAGTAAAGGATCACCATTTGTACAGTATTCCAATAAAACAGCCCTTTTCTACATGAGAAATTTGCACCTTATTTTCAAACAGTGTTTTCCTCAGCAGATGTTGAGAGCGAAACAACGACATGCTTATTTTGTTTTAATCAATTAATAGGGAGGGAGCAGTGGGAGTTCCCATGTATTACTAATTTTTAGATTGCCAGTCTGCAGTAAGGCTAGAGCTGGAGATTGCAGGCAGAACTAGGCATTACCATAGTAAAACAAAACCCAGATACTCACTTTGCAGCTCTCTTGTCCTTTCAGCCAGAGTATCAAAGGACTTGTGTTCAGTCTGCAATTTTCTGCAAATCATTTGCACAACACTGTCAACCAGCAGACACACTGTTACAATCGCTAAAATCTTATTTTCAGCAAAACAGGTTTTGCTCCCCTCCACATGCAAACATTTTCACGTATGCTTCTGCTGTCACATTTACAAAGGATATAAATTAATGTAAAATTACCGTATGTTCCTGACAGGAGGGAACCTTTCCTATTAAATTTTCGCTAGATTTTCAATTTTTGATAATGAAATCCAAATTATATATTTCATAAAGAAGAGACATTATTTTACCTACTGTTTGGCCTCTCAGATGGTTGGTTATTAAGCTTAGAGGTAATCCCCAAAAAGCTAGAGCAGGGCCCCATTGTGAATTGGCCACTGCAATAAAATAGAGTATATCTGGATATTCCAAGACCTTGAATGATATAATTTCATTGCCTATATCCTAAATGCACTGAATCTGAATATTCAGTCTTTTCTCTGGATATACTTTTCTCCAACCTATATCCTGAAATAAAAAGGAAATTTTATAGTAAAACCAGGGACTGAACCCATTGAATGAGTCCCTAATTCTCAGCAAAGAAATTAAAAAAAGGCTCAATAAAAGTTAGAATAATCAATTTCCAGCCCATAAGGGCTATAAAGTATTTGAATACACTACTGAATATCATTACTACATAGAGTCTCCAGTAAGGACTTAGCTGAGCACCTAAGAATCTGCTATCCTATTAGAAAACTGATTATTTTTAGAAGAATTAAGATACCACATTAATTAATGTTAAATGTGTGTTAGCAGTTCACCTGCAATTTTGTCTGTACCATTACGGTATTTATGGCTGTGTGAGGATTCAAGAATGCTGTTAATTTGTCTCAAAACTCTGACAAAGTGGGGAGGTTCTCATAAAATGAGGCACCATAGCAGGCATAAATAGCAAACAGGAAGGTGTAAATTTCAGGCCTACATGGAGGTGAAAGGTGTGGAATTAGCACACTGGACAAGACTCCACAGTGCAAACTATGCGAAAAGTGCGAACAACAGGAAGATGCCAGGCCTGGTGAGGCAAATCTGAGTACTCTATCTGGACAAAAATTCCCACCATGGAAAACTCTGAGAAAAAGACAAAACTGCTAACACACATGCCATCCCAAGTTATGGGAATGGCACCTATGCCTCACGGATACCCAGGACTCAGACTGTATAAAAGTGGTACCAGAAGAACACTTTGGGATCCCCACCACCAAGAAGACAAGGGCCAGCAGGACACCGCAGGGACCCACACGGGACATCTTTTGCTTAATCTCTACCACCCACCTCCTCTGTCTCTTCCTCCCCTGTCTCTTCCTCCCCTCACCCACTACCCCTTTCCTATTTCTGTCTCTACCTCACATTTACTGTTAAATGAAATCTGTTCTATTGACTTCGGCATATGGTCTTATTTGCATCTTAATTCAGGCAGAGGCATCTTTTAGTATGTGGATCCTAACATTGTTTCAATGTATCATAACATTATTTGGGTGTCAGAAGTGGGTTAATAACAAGCCGGAGCTTCACCTTTCAGTCCTCATCAGTGAAAAAGATGGGCTCAGCCAAGTCTCAGTTTACATGAATGTAAATCAGCCCCATGTAAACCATGGGGACAATTTCCATGTAAATCCTAGTTGATGGAGGGCTCGTCAAAGAGAGATCTCATTTTCATCATGCAATGTCATCCTCAAGAATAAAGCCAAACTGTGACAGGTAATGGAAGCCACAGCTAGAGAAATTTACCCAACAATGCTCACTGCTGTATTCTAAATCTATTCTTACAGTTCCAGTAGAAATAATTCTTTACTCTGGATGAAAAATAGAAAAGCCTACACTGTATATAACAAATTTTTCAGCACATCTTTTTGAAAAAACAAGATTAGCCATACTTTTCCTGCAATTTCTCACTTCCTCCAGTCCACCTTCCCCACCCCTATGTCCAGGTAAGCAATTTAAGCTAATGTCTTCCACTGGGATTTTTGTTAGTTGCCACTCTCATGGAGCCCTGTGTGAAAGCCATGTGCTGCTACTAAATAGAATCTAATTATCAGATCCTGTCTTCCTATCAGTGGCAGCAGCAACAACATCTTTCAGCTTGGTTTGCTGCTGTTCATATTCACAGCATCCAAAATGCAGAGAAGGTGAAAAGACAGAGGGAACAAAGCAGCAGCATTTTTTCACTGGTGAAACCAAAGGCAAAAGGGAGAAAAGGAAAAAAAAGAACTGCAGTCAGAATTTATGTTAAGTGATACCATACTTTCTGTCTATCTGTACCCTGTGTCTTCCACCCCCCTCAAATCCTGATGCCACTCATCAGTTAGCAAAGTAAATGGTTTACTAATGAACTAGACTAATTTTCTTGCTTAACTTGTTGAAAGTAATCTTATACTGAGTTGTCCTGTAAACAGTCAGCGGAATAATTTGTAATTCAATAGCCACATACAAAAAGGAAATGAAGATAAAATAGAGGAAGATTTGATCTACTCAAACAGAATAGAAAAAGGTGTAGCTTTACTGAGGTCTCTAAACACAAGCCTGCTTACAGCTAACAAGGCTGAGCTGAGCTACTCTGGTCTTGTTAAAGAAAAAAGAAAAACTGTTATATTTCTGAGTTAGGAGTATTCAGAGATCATTTGCCATGTTAGACCTCTTCTGATTTGTACTGATCTTTTCCCTTGAAATTCAAAATATTATCATAAAATCTTCCTTCTGAAAACAGCATTGCAACATAGAAAATTGACATATCCCTGGTGAATCAAAAAATCAGATTAGTGATTCATCAGCTATGAGTGCATTCCCTGTACTATTTTATTATTAAAACCAACAATATTGGGGAAAAAAAAACCAAAACCTTGCCTTTTAAATAAGTAAAACAATGACTTAATTTCAGAAAGAGCTTCCTGGTGTCTATTCTGTTGTCTCGGAATTAATTCCGGAAGCAAGATACTCTTTTAATTAATTATACCAATTGGTAATTTGTTCTGCTTCAAAAACATTTCTGATCCCAAAAAATGCAGGTGATCTTTGTTGATTCTCCTTTTATCTTGTTGCAGCCCAACAGGTCTCAGCTGTATGAGGCTTCTGTAGGGAGCAGTTCTGACTAGACCAAAACTAAGAGAGGGACAAGGTGGCAGCAGTCCACCACCAGTGTTACTATAGCTTACACACATGCAACTGCCTCCAAACCACAATCACCCCAAGCTTTAACATCACTTAAAACCAATGGTCTGTGTTGCTGTTGGTGTGTTCTGGCTTTTGTCTGAGGTAGTTTTCAGGTTGTTGTTGGCCATTAATGTCTGTCTAACCTTTAAGGAAATACTAACCTTTAAGTTACGGAGCAGCTATAAGATGCAGTACTTACTTTTTCTAAATTGTTGTCAGATCTGAAATAAATGACATGTCACAACTGATATAACATGATGATGACACTTCTCCAGGGCATTCCCAAACAGTATATTCAAAGTTCACACTGTTTAATGGAACAACTAATGCAGTAATTTTGACTCATATATCTTCACTTGTAAATCATGAAGTCATTAACCTTAAAAAAGCCAACCTGTTATTATTCATCATGCTAGTCTGAAGGGCTTGATACTAAAATAACGTAATACTTCACAGTATGAAATGTTTGAATGCCTTGGTGAAACCTGATAAATACAAACTTTTAATGCACTGGGAGTATTTTGTAAAGAACAAAGGCAGGGCAGAAAGATATGAAAAAGAAAATAGGGCCAAAAACTCCCAAGTAATGTTAAACATAAAAAATGGAAGGTACTGATGGTGAACTTTGTCCCTGCATTATAACACAAACCAGATATGTAAAGGCCAGGGAATGTAGGTAAAAAGAACATCTTGGCACAAAACAAGAAGTTAAATCCAATAGCTAGGGAGAATAGACAATATGTGTAAGTATTCTCTTGAGTTGGAGCAAAACAGGCATGAAGCCAAATATGACTCGGTAGCCAGAGCATTTCTCATGGAATGATCTTCTATTACAGTAATTAGTGATAATTTTGGCCAGAAAATTTTGGTCATAAGAACAAAGTCTCTTAATTATAATGTAGCTTTTACCTTAACTCTCACTGGGTAAACTCCTTTTTACTGAAAATATCTAATCATGGTGCAGTTTTTTTATTTCAGTTTCTTTC
This sequence comes from Rhabdornis inornatus, assembly GCA_013397075.1. NCBI lineage: Eukaryota > Metazoa > Chordata > Aves > Passeriformes > Rhabdornithidae > Rhabdornis > Rhabdornis inornatus. The sequence goes on along the minus strand of VWZS01002373.1, from coordinate 45,119 downwards.
TTAATGATGAACTAATTCTTAATATGTTTTTTTCTGCCATTAGTTATTGATTTATATATTCAAAAAGGACTAAGTAATTTCAAAATGAAATAATTAGAAGCATAACAACACATAAGAAATTTGAAGTTTTTCCAATAAGTGGATGGATAAAAAAAAACAACTTGAATCCTGTAAACAATTTAGAGACCCCTTAACAGCATCCTGTAGAATAATTTCAGAATTAAATGGCCAGAATAAGGTTAAAAAAAAGTTCAAAGGAAATGAGCAGATTAGTACAGGAATAGTTGTCTATTACATACAGAAATGTCAAAGGTGGAAGTGATTGTACTCCACACTGGTCTGAGGGAAAACAAAGCTCTGAAAGTGAAAGAAAAATGCTTTAATCATGCTTTTTGTTTTATGCCCCCTAATCATCAACTGTCAGCATTACCTTACTTCATGCTCATAAAGATGTACTGGTCATACACTAAACTGAAACAAAATCTTGAATAGCAAGTTCTAGAGGGCACAGAATACTATTTAAACTTACTGGCCCAGATCAGCAACTGGCATATATCACTGAAGTTCTTCTTAAATCAACACAACTTAAGTAACTGACTCAGATTTCCAGAGGGAAATGATCATGTGTCTATGAATATCATCCTGACATTGTCTCCTGGCTTATAGGAAAGGTCTATAACTGAGCACACTCCCAATTTAGAGATATTTTAAACTTTCTGAGATACTGGCTCAAGTTAAAAGTACATCTGTTACTATCTATAATAGACACTTGGCAAACTTATCTCAACAAAAATAGCAGATTTAATATTTCATGGGAAATGATGGTTTGCAGCAGTTCAAGGCAGGATAACCCCCATAGTATTCAATCCCATAGTAGAAGAGAATAGTTTGTTCAAAACTATTTTGTGAGTTTCATTACAGGTTAATTATGTGCAATAACCATAAACAGACCTTATTTTAAATGATATTTTTCATAATGTTTGGTGCTATACCAGCACTAATCTTCCAGACTAGTTCTGATTTGTCAATGTGTCTCAGTAAAATAATGTGTGAGAAAATAATGCTATAATCTGTAGAATATAACTATCACCCATAGTCATCCAAACAGGTTGGATTTTTGTCTTCCACATCTCTTATCACTAACAGATTAATAGAATTCATGTCACAAAATATATGGGGAGTGTGGGGTGTAAATTAAACCAGCATTGCATACATAGCTCCTTTTCTTGGAAGTTCCCAAATCTTTTGTTGACAGCCTTGGTCTAAATACTTCCTCTGCTTTGGAAGGCCTGGTGAGAATCTGAAAGACCCTTTGTAGGGCTAAAGGCGTAGGACTTTTTGTTGCATTAGCCAGCTGTACCACACAGTTCTGCTTTGGCAATGTAATTTAGCATTAGGCTGACCATAAATAAATAGTTTCAGAAAAAAAGACCTTCCCCAGTGCCCTTCAGTGATTTCACTAAATTTCAACCAGAGTTTCAGAGAAGTTTCTCCAGCCCAGCACTGGCTTGGTAGCAATATTGTAATGATTGTGCGTTTGGAAAAGTTATGTTATTCTTGCTAGTGGCTTTCTACATTTTCAAGCACCCGTGAAATGAGATTAGAGGCATAATGCAGACTTACTCTCTTCAATGGAGTAGGATGCAAAACAAATATTAATTTAGCGTACTGCAGCGCTGGGCATGCAATCCACCTCAGTCTGGAAAATATCTGGATTATCTTAGTGCTCTGCTAACACAAACATTTTGTTTCTGGCCAGCTTAGTGCGTGGTATCAACACTGGTAGGTTCACACATCTGAAAACCTGGAAATACAGCTTATGTTTGTTTAGTCAGGGCAGGATGAATTAGGCTGTAAGTCAGAGACATTCTGGGCTGGTGAAAGAACATCAGAACACCAAGAACCCTGGAGCCAAGAACCAACGAAGTGCTGGTGGTCACCCTGGATGAGAAAAATGGAGATGGAAGTCTCCATTTCCTGTAGAAGCTTAAGATCTTCCAAAGAGTTCCTAATTTCATAAATGAAGTATTTCAATAAATATGTTTCCAAACTTTGTCAAAATTTAGAACCCCAGAAGTATAAAACAAAAACAGATGTTAATTCTTTAACAGAAAGTCTTGGTCTGGAAATTGATGTTTTTGATATAAATTCCTGTACTTTGCCTGTAAAAATGCACAAAATGTAACCACTGATAAATATGTGCCCAAAATAAAAGTGAGAGGCAAGTAAATAAAAAAGAACTATAAAATTCAATGTGAAAAGGTCTTAGAATAGAAAGACAAAATCAGAAGTTAAAGAACAAATATTCACAGTTTATAAAACACAATAAACATATATCACAAAAATCCTTTTCACCCCATTTTCTACAATTTCTTGTCTTTATGGTGGCAATAAATATTATTTGTATTCTTATTATTATAGTGCCTCTGAGATGCAATTTCATAACAGCATGGGTCATACTTAAATATGAATTTGTTATATATTTATTTCTTTTAATGGCAGTAACTTTGATCTTTATTCTTGTTCATGGTTTAGAAACTTTACTCCTAAACAACTACTGTGTAGCATTCATAATTTCCTTTTATTTTACTCATATTTATATATTTTTGGTCTCTTAGGAGTGCAGGACACTTCTACTGGAATGTCTACCATGGGTATATACTATTATTTATGTATTCTTTCCACTGTGCAACTGTCAGTAGTAAATTTCTAGTTCCAAAATTGCTTCCAGTTTCTATTTCCAGCTTTTTTCCTCAATGTCATTAGAATAAAAATTAAAAGTAATCCACTCAGTACAGTTAAAATGGTATACAAATACGTGAAGAGAATGATCAACAATATATATAAATTCTACACTATATTGTAGGAAAGTGTAGAATGTTTCAAAGGCAACTCGGCGCAATGACTCGAAATCTGATGAAATTCCACTGCAGCAAGGGCCCATTTATATTTTTGAAAAAGTTTCACCTTTGTGAATGTCACAGAGAACCTAAATCTGCACTTTTTTCATGTTTATGAGTGTGTTAACTTCACAAGCAGTTCTACTGATTTCCTACTTCCCTTGAGAAATTCTCTCCAAATGTGCCTCATTCCTCCCATATTCAGCTGTCTCCTTCTAAATCTCTCCATATTATCTCCTATTTGCTACCCAGCTGCTCAAATTTTGGAAATCTTGCCAACTTCATAATATGCCTTGTTTCTTAGGACATGTCTTGCATTTTCCTTTTGCTTTTCTGTCCATGTATCTGCATTCCTTTGCTCTTCTATGTCCTTTGGACTGCTTATACTGAAAATGGTAAATTCTAATAGGTATTTTACATTCTGGCTACCTTGTTTTGCCCTGTAAAATCTATGGATGTTCATGTCTGATGATGGTAGTCTCTGACTTACATATCAGTGTTTTAGAAAATATGATCAGTTTCTGTAAGATAGGATTTTGCATACGTGAGGAAATCATGTGAATTTAGTGGATAGCTCAAGCAATTTCTGAAAGCTTGAAAATACTGCCATTAAAAAGCAGAATAACTATTAGAAGTTTAACAAATAAATTGATCATAGCATTCATTAACACATCTGTTGATCAATAGTATATTTTCTTCTATACTAAACATAAAACCCCACCAGCCATATGTATGAAAAAAAAAATAAAAGGGCCAAAGCCCAACTGAAATTAATGTGGCTGCTGCAGTTAAAGACAATTAAAAATGTTTATATAAATACATTAGTAACAAAAGGAGGACTGAAGATAATCTTCATCATTTATTGGATGCAGGCAAAACCATAGTCATATAGGATGAAGAAAAAGCAGAAGTACTCAGTGACTTCTGTGCCTCCGTTTTTAATAACCAGGACAGTTGTTCTCAGGGTACCCAGCCTCCTGAGCTGGGAGACAGGGGAAGGGAGCAGAATTACCCATAATACCCTATAACCCAAGGGGAAATGGTCAGTGACCTGCTACACTGTTTACATACACAAGTCTCGGGTCAGATGGGATGCACCTAAGGGCACTGAGAGAGGGATCAGAAGGGGTCACTGAGACTCTTTCAGTCATTTAATAGAGGTCCCAATTGACTGGAAATTAGAAAATGTAACACACACCTAAAAGAAGGGTAGGAAGAAGCATCTGGGGAAATGCAGAAATTTCAGCCTAAACCACAGGACCAGGAAAGGTCATGGAGCAGATCAACTTGAGTGCCATGATGCAGCACATGAGGAACCACCAGGGGGTCAGGCCCAGGCAGCATGATCTTAAAAAAGGCAAATCCTGCTTTACTGACCTGATCTTCTTCTATGACAAGGTGACCTGAGTAGTGAATGAGGGAAAGGCTGTTGATGTTGTCTACCTGGACCTTAGAAAAGGTCCTTTTGGCACTGGTTCTTCCAGCATTCTCATGGCTTGGATGGGCATGTTAAGGAATACATTTAGTGCAGGTAGCTCAGTTTGCAAGCTACAGTGTAAGCTAAAAGTTGAGCTTAGGAGAGCAGGAGCCCAAGACCCAGCCCTAGGCTGTGAACTGCCAACCCTTTTATGTAAAGGGTACAGGGACCTGTGGCACTGGCCAGGAGGCAGGAACCAGGACTCCAGGACTCCAGACTTTCTGTGCTTAGACTGTAAGAGTATAAAAGCCCAGGGGCTCCTTTGTTTGTGGTCCCTTCCAGAATCACCCAGCTCAAGCTGTTAGTTTGTTATTTAGTTATTGCATCAATATTGAATTATTTTAAGGAAAGAGATATGTAGGACTCTGCTGTGGGAAACCTGGTCTCAAGCCAGTGAGAAAATCTGGTCTGTCTGTGTGAGATGTAGCTGTGAACGGGCTATGTAGAAGCAAAGGGACCTCAATCCCAGCTCAGGTGGTGCAAGTGTGACTACCAGAGTGAATGGTCAGACAGCAAGATTTCCTTAACACATGCACTTCACTGAATAAAATTTGGGCTGGGTGGCCAGGTCCAGAGATTTGTTGTGAATGGAGTTACATTCAGCTGGCAGACAGCCACATGAGGGATAAGTATTGCATCCAGTCCTATTTAGTATCTTTACCAATGATCTGTATGAGGGGTTCAGTGTGCTTCAGTGACAAGCTGGGAGCATTATCTGCTGGAGAGCAGGAAGGCTCTACAGAGGGATCTGGACAGGTTAGATCAACGGATCAAATATGAGGTATGAGGCTGTACAAAGTTCAACAAGGCCAAGTGCCAGGTTCTCCACTTGGGTCTCAACATTCCCAGGCAGTGCTACAGGCTGGGAGCAGAGCAACTGGAAAACTGCCCAGCAGAAAAAGACCTGGGGGTACTGGTTGACAGTGGCTGAATATGAGCCAGTGTGTGCCCAGGTGGCCAAGAAGGCCAATGGCATCCTGGCTTGGATTAGAAATTTTGGAGCCAGCAGTACCAAGCAAATGATCATCCCTCTGTACTCAGCACTGGAGAGGCCAAACCTCAGATTCTGTTTTCAGTTTTGGCCCCTGACTGCAAGAATGAAATTGGAATGCTGGAATGCATCCAGAGAAGGGCAAAGAAGCTGGTGAATGATCTGGAGTGCTGATGAGTCTGATGAGTGACGGCAGTGAGAATGAAGAGACGGGGTCTTCATGATTTGCATGCATGAAGCTGTTTATTGATACACAAAGCAAAGTTTATATACTTTTTCAGATATTACTAAAAATAGTGCACCAATAATATTTGTGTAACTAAGGTATATTGCTTATACGTCACTAACTACCATTGCTCAATCCATGCCTTGCTGTAAGCCGCCTAGGTACATTGCGTGACATCCCATAATATTACATCCATTATGAGGAGCAGTTAAGGGAGCTGGTGTTGTTTAGCCCAGAGAAAAGGAGGATCAGGGGTCTCTACAAGTACGTGAAAGGAGGCTGTAGCAAGGTGGTGGTTGGTCTCTTCTACCAGGTTAGAGGCAATAGTAGAGGAAGAAATTACCTCAAGTTGCACCAGGAGATATTTAGATAGGATATTAGGAAATACTTCTTCACTGAAAGTGTTGTCAAGCATTTGAAGAGGATGCGCAGGGAAGTGGTTGGGTCATCATCCTGGAAGATATTAAAAAGATGCATAAATGTGGGGACATAGTTCAGTGGTGGGCTTGGCTGTTATAGATTTATATTGGACTTGATAATTTTAAATATATTTTCCAATCTGAGTCTATAATTCTATCTAGCTGAGAGACAGTCTGTGTTTACTGCAAGATTTCAGTGAAAATACCAAAATTCTAGATTAACAGGAAAGATGAGAGTCTAGAAAATTGTATTTGTCTTAAGTTCAGAGTTTTTGTTGTTTGCTGGAAGAATTATTTCATGGATCATTTATTTGAATATCAGGTACATTTCAATAATCTTTTTTACCAGGTTTTATTTCCTAGACATTCCTGCTTACTTCAGATATAGGTTATATTCAGTATGATAGCTCTTGAATGTGCAGGATGGGATATTAGTTCCTGTGCATGGTCTTCTGCCTTCTATAAAGAAGAATAAATTATGTGTGAGAAAAAATTTATGACTTCAGGTGAAACTCAGAATTAAGCAAAGTGTTTTGTGATGGATGTTTGAACACAGCTAAGAATCAGTTTTCCAAGTTAAATGGAACTTTCTTTTCTTAGACTTTACCACCATGATTTAATAATATGATACTTTAATAAGCAGAAATGTTCTGAAGCCCATAGAAATAGAATGAGTAGTGACAGTTAGCATTCTTTTCAGTACATAAAGCCACTGTGGATACTAAGCCATCTTCTGGAGTAAAACCACATAATCTACAAAATATGTAAATTATTCTTAGCTGTGTGAATTAGTGATTGGTTTACCAAAAAAAGCTTGAAATTTTAATGGAATAATCCTCCATATAGAATTTTACAAGTTGAAAAAGGCTTAACCTTTACATTTTAATTTCCAAGAAACTAGGTAAAATTTTCCTTGGAATATAGAAAATAATTTTCAGAGACTCACAACGAATTTTCAAGATACTTTGCTATCCTGATTTCTTCTAGATTTTTTAACTCAAGAAATTCTAACCATTCAGAAAGTTCAGTGACCCAGTGTACTTCTATTTAAAGTACACTTCATAAATATTGGAATATGACTCATAACAAATTAGCATGAATACCAGAATTGATACTTAAATGCATCCAATCTCTTTTTATAATGTTTAAACCTCTTGTAACTGTGTTTGGCTAAGGAGCTCACTTTCCATGAGTATCACTATAGCAAGGTGGGTCATTTTCTCTGGCAAAATCAATTCAAGGTGTCAAAATTCCAAGGGAGAGAGCACATTAAATCCCATGATAGCATGGGTTTTTAATTACTTCAAAGAAGCAGGGCCTGCTAACTACATGAGAGGAAAAGAAATTAGTTGGATGTATTCCTCTTGATTAATATGCTCTGAGATGAGCTTTAGTCGGAGTGTTCTTCTAGAAACTTACTGATAAAAGTCTGTTTATTTGCCACTATCCCACACAAATCTGAATCTCTTGGAGATCTCGAAGGAGTTCCCTAATGACACAGAGCTGGGGTTACTATCTGCAGATACAACAGTAACAGCCAGACTGACCCAGACTTTTCTGCAGGATAAAGCCAAAATTATAATTTGACTGACTTGAAGAATATGTAGAATAGACTTTCTACATAGCTATCTATGTTGATATAAAAATCAATATAGAAACCTAGTTTCATAGAGAGCTGATAGACCCTCCTTCTTCCTATCTCATGGACTGAACCACCATATTCCCAAAGCAGAGCTTTTACAGGACAAAGCCACACACGTTTCACAGCCCAAAAACAAAGTAAGTAAAACTGACATCCTCTTCACTTGCATCAGACTGATGCAGGAGTTTAAGCCTCTGAAAACATGCCAGCTAAAGAAACTAGATTCTCTCAAAAAAATCATCCTAGAATTTGCTCTTGTTCAAATCAGATGAGAGAACTTTGAAAGCAATAGAACCCCAAATAGTATAATACTGTGACAAATCACCAGGCACCAAACTCAAATACTTTTTCCTGTATGCATCATTACCCACTGCAATGAGCAATGACATAATCAGTCAGCTAGACAAATAAACATTAATAATCATTCAAATGGCATTGGAGGAGCTTTAAGATACTGGTTGGTATTTTATGACAGCTTTCTCATTTAATATTCTAGAACACCTACATGACCCTAGTAATTCATATTAATTGACTCATTTCCATGGCATGTTTCTGAAGGCAATCATGTGATTCAAGGTTATGATTAGATCAAATATCAAGCACAAACAGGTATTCTTAACCAACACAAAATAAATGGCCCTTATGTTATATCTTGATTTGCAGATCACAGAGGAAGCTGGCATGGAAATACCCTGGCTATCCAAAGACTGAAAATTTGCAGAAATTAGTAAAATGTCAATGATTAGTCTAGTCATTCAGGTTTTGGGGCACCAGTGATTGCACTTATTTGCCCACCCAGGTCTACAACTGCAGTATAAATGCCTAAAATTAAGTACAAATCTGGATATGTGTGCTCAAAGCAGTCTCCATCATCCAAATACAATCAGCAGCTTTATTCTGCTTTAAAAAAAATCTGTGATGGTATTCCAAGGTATTTCTAATGTGAGTGTAATACAGAAATCTGTTTCATATTTAGAATATGAAGTGACAGTTGTAATGTCATCACTAAATAGGATTAACTACATTTTTTCAAATGCAAATAACATCATCTAAAATCTTAGATACTATAATATCGACTTTGTGGTATTTGCATGACTGGCATAGAATGAAAACGATACATGTTTCAAGATTTTTACTGGTGAGTCCACAAGCAATGTTAACTTAAACACTGAAGTTCTGTATATTGGAGAGTATCGACATTGAAATGTAATCAAAGAACAACCTCTGCTATATACTCTCTAAAAAAATTCAGTGTTCCTTTGGGATTTTATTTTCCATCATTCTCAAGTACTCCAACCCTATTTCTGTAGTATGTAGAAATCAACAGCTTGATTTACTTCAAGTGCTGTAACAAGCTGGTCTCAGTAAGGTAGTACCAGTTTTCTAATGACATGCTCTTGCCCTTATTTGACTATATATATATATATACATATACATACATATATATATATATATATATGTATATATATATACACACATACCAACAGGACTGATGAGGACATAGAAAAATATGGTTTCTTTACTAGTAAGATAAAAATTCTTATCACTCCAAAAACAAAGAAGCAGAATACAGAATTCAACTTAGTATACCTTCTGAAAACCGAGCAACTTTGATGCTGAAACATGTCCTGAGTAGACGCAGATGACACAGAATGCTGTTCATGTAGCTTGAATGACAAATTCAAGAACAGGTTAAGAAAATGAATAATGATAAAGAGGTGTGGGGATTTGAGGTTGTGTTTCTCCAGGCAATAGCTAGAAAATGGTTTACACAGTGTATAACTCAAGAGCAAATATCTACATTTTAGAAGTTCATATAAGCTTCAAGAACAAGAGGACTCCACAGTAATAAAGCTCAGATTTAACAGACACTGAGATTAAGCAACAATCAAAGATTTATGGATAACTTAGCTCTTCCTTTCTTTTGGCTCTATTTCAATCTATAGCAGATTTTCTGCAATCTGATATTCTGTGACAACCATCCAGAAACTAAATTAACATCTTGTCTTACATTGCCAGTGCCAGAACTTAAAGAGCAGGATGTGTCTCACAGGAAAACATCCTTGTTTGTGCATTATATGCCCATGGGTGTTTCAATTTTCTTATTCTTCTCAGGACTCTTCCAAATATTAGTAACTAGATAAAATAATAGCAATTAAACATTAAGGCTCATAGAGAAAATCCCGAATTTTATTGAAAAAAGACTTAATGCTCCAACCAACCATTGAATTCAAGCTTAGTGCCATGCCTAAAACATGAAAAAATCTTAAGTATTGTTTTATTTCTTAATAAACTGTAGTGCTCTTCATTTGAGTTGGGAAAAATATTATTTTATGCATAATAGTGAATCAAAATTTCAACACATATTGCAAATGTCTTCATGGAAGACTTCCAGTTACAGCTATATGAAAGCTAATCCTTTAAATTATGCTTAATTTCTAGAACTATGTAGTGGACACAAGTCAATGCAATGGAAAATTCATTAACAATTCATTAATATTTATAAGATGTATTTCCCATGTTTGTCTGATAGACAAAAATTTCAGGGACTTGCATGCCACCATTCATTTCAAATATCATATTATACCTCCAAAGGTCTTAATATTTTTTTTGTGCTAAAAGCCACCACTGGTGAACTGAATTCAATGGTTTTACCCTTCTCAGTTTTAGACAAACGCAGTGGAATAAATCCAACACCTTAAAGTAGTGAAATACAATACCTAGTGAAAGAAGGATGAAGGTTGTTTCAAGGAACAGATATCTTGAACCAACTGTGCGGGAGATTGATATTTTTCTCTTTAACTATACTGCTAATTAATTGCATCAGTAGCCAGAAGTATTCCACATTCTCTGCAGAATGTGAAGCAGAAGCTCAGCAGACAAGCTGCTCGCTGAGACAAGTCAAATTCCTCAGGAGAACTTGACCGCACATGATTATTTACAACACTCCCAGGCTGGCTGGTTGTTTTGGTTCTATTTAATTGAGTCCCCAGTGACTCAGGATATTGTCACTGTTGCCTGAAATTATAAATTTCATATTGATCAATTATTTTTTAAAAGCTCTTTTAGGTATGACTCTTATATTTAAGCAGCTTCCTTTAAAAAAAGCAGGCAATTTTACATGTGAGGCAGGACTTCTCCAGATATGTACACCCACGTTGTCAACCAGCTCTGTATCATCCTTGTTTATCCACACTATCTACATAGATTTTTGCATTGCAAATTTTTTGTGATTTCCTTGTGTATTGCTGCTGTTGTTGGATGTAGCAGCAGGACAAAAGCGACAGTATTTTGTTCCATTTTGCTTGAAGCTATAGAAATATACATCTATATATATATATATTTATATAGCTCTGCATATATATGTTACAGGTGTGAGAATTTAATCTCAACGCCTAGATGTGCTGAAAGTGGGATGTAATCTTCCCTCTTTTTTGCCAAAGTTCTTAAACCAATGACCTGAGTTCATCCCACCTTCTCTTAGGTACTTAACAGACACAAATAATTTAGAACCCTGGTACTTAGAGTGTCTCCTATGGGGAGTTACAGACATCTTGACAGAATTATTCATATCTTATACAAGCTGACTCACTTTTTGGAAATTAATATCTTTTTGCACTAATGATAGAGAGAAGCCTAAAGTGAACAGACTCCTAACTTGGGGAGCCAACTAAAGACACAAAATTAGATAAGTGAAGTTAAGTTCACCTAATTCATCTCTAGCCATCAAAGGATGTCTCAATCAAAACTGCCTCATACTGTTGTCACAAATATGAGGGCATTTTTAAATCCAGGAATGGATTTAACACGATTTGAAAGAGGTATTTCCATTTTTGGTAATATTTTTTAGCTTTAAAATGCTGGCTCTTTTAGTGATGAAAAGTTGATTTTTTTTTTCTTTTCTAATTTCAAAAACTTGGATAAGAAAAAGAACAGTACTTTAGTTGTGGAAGTCCTATCCTTGCCTCCAGTATATATCAGTTATTCAAAAGTCTCTGAGTTGTCAAAGTGATGAACTGAAAGGAGAAGAAAGAGCTAAAAAGGGGAGTAGTATCAGGGGACTGAGTGATTTCTCATTTGGACCTGTAGAGTTGAGAGTAAGGTTTAGATACCTGAAAGCAGGAAAAGAGGGACTAATCCTTGATAAGATGTGCGTATGTACAGGTGAAGATAAAAGGATAAAGTCACAGGCAAGAGAACTTTTCTGAGTTTTTCTACAGTACATTTGGTTGACTAGCTCAGGTTACTGGCAGTACTTGAAATTCCAGCTCTAATGTCACAGCCTTTCTTTTTCAACTTTCCAGGGAAAGTTGAGTTGAACACTAGAAATGTCAGAAAGATTCAAGGCCACTTTTAAGTTTCAATATTATGCTTGACCTTTCAATACAAGATCCTGTATATGAGCAAGCAACAAATGTTGCTATGGATACATGCCAAGGTACAGAGATATACTGTTCAAATTTTTCTTCCTGCAGTCCTAAGTTGAATTCCATTTGCCATTGATTTGTGAGAGGAGATAATGCAGGAGATGGTTCAGATTGCATGGTTACTCTAAGAGATGGGTGACAGCGTGTGTCATAGATTGATGAGAGCAAATTCTAGGGACACAAATTAATTATATTGTCAGATCTAGTGTGTGTCTGTGATTATCTAAGAATTTAAAATCTTATTTATTATTTTCCTTTTCTTTCCAAATTCAGGCCTTATGTAATGGGAAAATAAATGCAGTAAAAAGGCGAGGAAAACCTCCATAAACAGCATGTATTAATTAATTAATTTCTTTATTGGAATGTCCTTTTATTTTTTAATATGCTATCAGAAATATTATCAAGATATCTACTTAAAAAACATTGGAAGAAGAGTAGTGTTTCATTTACCTTAATAAGAACAGTTCCAGGAACACAGTATGTGTAAAGAACACTCTTGTTTAATATATGCCTGAGCATTCGGAACTCCCATTTGCTTGTAAGGATGTAGAAGGCATTTGTTACTAATGTTCACTATATTAATAAATACATATAGATACAGATACATATACATACATTAATTTAATAATATTTAGTTCATTCAGTACATTTTCAATTATTATAGGACTTTCCCTAGGTACTTAAAGACTAAAATATATCTGACACTATAGGTTGGGGATCAAAATGTAAGTGTAAGATAACAACATGGCATTTTATGTGAGTGACTTGAAACCAAGAAAGGCAGACGTTGGACTTGTATGCAAATTGGGATTTCATGTTTTGCTGTTTCCTCTAGGGCACAAGATACAACCCAAAACACAAATTCTTGTACATCAGGACAATTTTAGGCAAGCGTGAAAATATATATAACTGCATACAATGAATATCCATTCAGGAAAACCATTTGTGTGAAAACAAGCTAAAATACAAAATGTCATGCTTAATGCTCCATAACTTTAGGCTCCAGTGAAGAATTTAGGTGCTCAGGGGGCAGCAATAGGTCTCAACATGGGCAGGACTTTAAGGAACTGTTAGACATGCTCCATAACTCAGGAGACCACTGCAGCAGTTTCTAAAGTTGCAATGAAAGAGCAAAGCAATCACTCTTAATGAGAAAACTTGTATCTCCTGGGGAAGTCCTTGCCTGTATCTTCCCTGCTACAGGTGCGAAGTCAAGAATTTTTCTCCCAATCTGACTTTCTAATCAGCACCTTTAGTAACTTCCTGAGTCAATCAAACTTTACTAAATCCTTCAAGATCACTAGATCACATCTTTCGTAGACTATTGAGAGTAATCTGTAAGGTTAATCTCTTCTAACAGCTCCCCAGCTGAGCAAACTCACTCCCTCCCAAAAAGAGGCATTTGGCAGGCTCAATCTGCCCACAAACCGAAGCTCTGGCAGACCCTCTGCTGAAGTCTTTTCTCAATGATGTTATACAATATGAACAATTCATACCTTCAGTTGGTGGGCATGTCTGTATTTTGATGCTCGCCTGTAAGACAAATACTTGTCTCTACCAAGAAATCAGAAATCACTTTTCCCATCTCTTTCTAGTTCCTTTACTGGTAGGTGCACTGACATCATCTAACAGGGAACTGGTTTCTTCTGCAGTAGCAATTTTCTTCTATGATTCAAATTTTTCCTTTCGCTTTGCAGCATTTATAATACGAATCTCCAATTTGCATAGTTACAGATTTTGTCTTTTAAGCATTTTGTTGGTACATTTACCACTTTGATTTATTGTTTTCAACTTTGATATAGTCTTCATCCTGAATAAATCTGTTTTTCTTTTCTGGTTTGGATGTTATTTTGAACCAAAATAGTCCCTGTAATGGATATTCATTCTTTGAATTACAAAGGAAAGTTTATTTATTCTCTGCATTGTCATGCAAGCCTTTCTCTGCAAAAAGGCTCTTATTTTTCCTTCTCCCTTTCTTTTTCAGCTGAGATGAACTCTTGACAAATTTACACTTGTATTGCAACTAATTATGATTAGACTTTTGGATCAAGAATTAATAAATGAAATTACTTCCGTTTATTTTTAATATTTATGAAGATGAAATCTGTTTGTTAGAGTGCTTACAATGTGGCAAAAATTTAACAAAATGTGAAAATGTTCTGGAACTTAAATTACTAGCCATAATTACAGTGTGACTTTGCATTCACATGAAAGGAGTAGGAGACTGCAGAGCAGCCCATGGGGCCTTTTATCCTCAGCTAAATGCTCCTGCTGAAGCTCCTTGCAATTTCCTTAAGGGATGTGTTATCCCACTGCCAGGTGTACCCACAGTTGCTGTACACACAGAATGGTTCAAGATCTAAAATATCGTGCTCATGTTTACTAGTCTCTCGCAAGAAGGATCCCACTCGTATCCTTTACACAGATATTTTATGACAGAATTTATTACATTTTATTCACAAATATAGCTTCCACTTTTTTTCTAAGCAATATTCACATACCATTACAGTCTTCCTTGGACAACAGCAATAAAAAAGATATTTTAAAAATCCTCAAACCACAGATCATCAGTTTTTCAGATTCAGTCCATTATAAATGCACAAACTATAAAATTATCTTGTCAGTGTCTGTGTGAATTTCACAGAGGAAGGCACCTCACATTCCACAAAGCATAAGTGTAAGTGCACAGGGGCTGTCCCAGAAATCCTTACATCCATGCCCAGTATAAATAAAGGACCTTAACAAGCCTTCCACTCATCCCTGCTATAGAACTTCACTATGAGAACATACATTTAACTCTGTATGTTCCCAGGATCTTTTTATGGTATATACATTACATCTGTAGAATATATGTGTGTGGACCTACACTACTTAAAGTGTGAAATATGAAAAAACAAGAAGGTAATGTTAGACCTCTAAACTCTGTTGTTCCTTGAAAAAAGCTTAAGAATTTCCACAACTTGAATATCGTGGGAAAAAAAAAACAACAAGCCACCAACTCACAATGAAAACTTGATTCTTTAGAAATTCTTTAGAAATATTGCAGCAAGTATTTAATGTAAATTTAAATTTTAGTATGAAACAAACTGGTGATTCTATTCTCAGTCAAATCTCTATTCTGAACACATGATCTGCTATCATTGCATTTCTAATAAAGAAAACTATGAGACAGCATGATTAAAAACTTAAATTATTTATAAGAAAAAAATACCCTAAATAACTACGAATTACACATCTTTAAACAGTAATACTAGTCTTAAAAGAAGTTGCAACATATTTTTCTAACTGTTTAGATGACTGAAGATACAGACAATTTTTTTCATGTACTGATGCAGTGTCCATTATTCATTTACTAAGGTTATAGGTCAACAGCTTGGTATGCTGTTAAATACAAAGAGTGAAAAAAAACCCCTTGGTATAACCATGCAGTGGAAAGAAGTTCTGGTCCTGGCTTTAAAGTATAGCCTTTGAAAAACGTTTGTATTTTTGTCTCTAATAGAGTTTTTCTACATGATACTGTTTATTTCTCCCACTAATAATGTTATTCTTATTGCAAGTTAGCTAGTTTGGTAGAATTATGCCAGCTGTGACTTTCGGCATTTTTTCTACATGTCTGCAAAATACAGTTTAATAACAGAGGTGCAGATAGTGTACTAAAGAAGGCATTGATTATTTAACAGAAGATTTTTTATGACTTTCTACGGTTTGTAGTAATAGGAATTCTGAACTGTCATTTGACATTACTTCTCAAGCACTCATTGGTCACTATAAAAATTTCTTACACTCCAGCTGGGGTACTCAGTGTTCCAGATTAGGTTCCCGTATAGCAGCAATATATATGTCACTGAAAATGGCATTGCCTTCTTCTCAGGAAAAAAAGAAAGAGAACACCAAAACCCAACAAACACACCCTCCTTCTCTGCCAAAAAAAAAAAAAAAACAAAAAACAAAAAGGAAGCAGCAAACCCCCCCTTTCATTGGGAAATAATATTTTATTGAAATAATTGAAATACAAGTCTTCTTACCCTATTATTATGCATTCTAGAAAAGATTAGGAAAATGTTACAGACAGTGAAAAATTGGAGTGGACTTTTGCTATCATCACAAAGCTGCCTTGTCTATGAAGTCATACAGGTTTACAGCCTGCCAAGTGCTGTAGGAATGACAGGGAAGAATAACAAATGCTTAAATAATGAAGTGCTTGGATATTAAAAGACCTGAAAAAGGAAAATAATAAAAAGAGATGACTAGGAGTGAGGCAATTTTAAGGCCATATTAAAGTTCAGTATTCCTAAAATAACCAAGGGTAATTTATTCTGTTCTTTCCATCTTTGTCATTTACATAATTTGAAAATTCCCATGGAGTATATGTATCTTGTATGGAAAGAGCTGGCAGGAAAAATAAGAATAAATTATTTAGCATGTTCCTGGGTTTTTCCTGTTATTAGCAAAGCGTGTGGTCAAGTGGTGGTATAATTACATTTATTTAACTCTTATGGCTGCTTAAAAGTGGTCATTTTAAACTTTTATTCGGACTCTTCTGGGAAACGCAATTCACTAGATCACGTAACAGGTTTTCTTTGTATCACTTCTGTTCTTCCTACAAAGATGGATAGGACACTCTGATAAAAGAAGTGCCATTGTTTATCTCCATCTTCCATGGAGACCTAAGCAATAACTCCTATTTTTACATTTCCTTTATCTGTTTATGCCACCATTACACAGTAGAAGCTCTGAGCTTCTACTCAGTGCTTACCAGCCTTCATTAGATCATAGCAGCACAAGGATGTAGTTTACATTCTCTAGTTATTTTAGGAGTTGCTTGACTTGCTGAATGTACCTCATTCGTACATCTAGCATGAGATTCATCTGATCTGAAGCATCTGCAATACACATCTGTCTATTCCTGAGACTGAAGTGTATATTCCCTTTATAGCCAAAGAAGAGAAACAAGTATTTCTAGAATGCAGCTCACCACCGCTTAATGTAGATTCCCAAATTAGGTCAGATGAATCACACCTTAAAAATTGATGTACCTCTCTGTTGTATGTTAAGCAATTGTTTGGTGCCTGGTTCAGATACAGATAAATGTTAAGCTCCAGTCTCTTTCCAAATGTGCTAAGGCTTGTTTATCTTATTATTTGAAAAAAAAAATTCCTATGGATCTAATTTTTAATGTCATTATTTTTGTAAAATAAATTTTATCTTTGCTTTACTTTCCACAATAGTGGAAAGTAATTAATGTCAGTTTGTCAATGATATTTAATTTGCTGACTGTCTGTTTAAGACATTATTGTATTAGGTCCAGAGTTGATACATGGGAAGAAAAATGTTCAATAGGCAAATTCATAGCCTAATTAAAGACATAAATAGGTATAAATTAGAGTGTGAGTCTATAAATGTTCCTTGACAGGCCTTCTCCTGGGAGTACTGCTTTCAGTGGGATAGCAGCTTCCAGCTAATCTTTCCAAAACTGGAATAAAAAGAAATTACATCATGACAATATCATTGTTTTAAAAATAATTTAGTAGTCTGGTACATAACTGGTTAGACTGAGTAGAAAACCCTCAGATTAAAAAGAGAGTTGAATCTGGGTGCTAAGACATAGTGTTCAAAGCAATAGGTTGTTTGGTAAAAGACACTGCTATTTTCTAGAAAAGAACAGTATAAAATTAGTCAAAATGTTATTGCCTATTCTTATTCCTGACACATTTAATTGAGGAGCCAACAAGTAAGGGATCTCTTCTGAACCTGATACTTACAAACAAGGAAGAAAGAATTGGTTAGCATGTGAAAGTCAGAGACAGCCTTGATTGCAGTGCAGTCCAATATCCAAAAAGGAGGGAGTAGTGCAAAAGGCAGGACTGCAATCCTGGCATTTTGGAGAGAACACTTTGATCTCTTCAGGGACCTGATTGAGAATCCCATTGGATACAGTCAGAGAAGAGAGGTTCAGGAGAGATGGCCAGTATTCAAGAATCACTTCCACCAAACTTAAAAAAGAGTCATACAGACAAGTAGTAAATAAAGACAGCATGTGGGCTGCATGGATGAGCAAAGGGCTTTTAACAGAACTTGCGTGAAAAGGTTTATCAGAGTTGAAACCAAGGACAGTTAACCCTGAAGGAGTTGACAGTTGCTCTCCAGTCTCATAGGGATAGGGCTTGGGAAGCCAAGAGCTGGCTTTCCTAGAGCTGAATCTAGCAAAACCAGCAATAAAGTATTATATAAGTACATAAATAGCAAAACGGAAAACAGCACCCCTCTGCTGACTGGGGCATGGAATTTGGTGACAGATAACATGCAACATGCAGAGCTACTCAAAGGTTTTTCTGCCTCTGTCTTTACCACTAAGAACTACATTCAGGAACAAAAAGCACCTAAGATCACAAGGAAAGCCTGTAGCAAAGACTTCCTTACCCTCAGTGAAAAACGACATCAGGGAGTACTTAAACAAACTGGATATATATCAGAGGTTGTGAAGTCTCCCTTCAAGAAGATATTAAAAACCTGACTGGAGATGGTCAACTTGCTCTAAATGAGCCCTCTTGAGAAGACGTTTGGGCTAGATGATCTCAAGATGTGCTTTCCAACCTAAATGATTCTATGATTCTATTGTTCCAGCTATAAACATCAGATTTTAGGGATGGTGGATAAAATAAATTTATATTTGAACTAAAGCTGTGACGTGGCCCACCTGCAACCACGACCTGGCCCTCCAGCCCACCCAGCTAGCTCCTGCAGGCAGGTACCGGGGCCAAGAGTGGGCTGCTTCCCGGATACAAATAGCCCAAAAATGCAGCTATAGGGCTGTGAGGCTCTTCTGGTAGCGTCCACATCTGGGAGAGATAAAGGATGAGAGAAAGTCCTTATGTTGATCCAGGGAAGAAGTTTATTGTACGGTCCAGGAGCAGAAAGCAGTACAGCAAGGATCCAACAAAAGGCAAAAACCACTCGTGTGCAGTAACTTAAATGAGGGAGAGGTCCCGAGGGAGAGTACAATGCATCAAGCAACCAGGGCATTCCAGGGGAGGAGCGCAAGGCGGGGATGAATACATAATCAACCAATGAAGGGAAATGTAGGCGGGGAGCAACATGTAACAACAAATCATGTCTTAAGGGAAGGGTACCAGACATGGAGGTTTCTGGAAATTTGGGAGGGGCTAGGGACGATTGACAATGCCATGGGAGGGGATTCGGGAGACTGATAGGGAACAATCTGGAAAAGGGGATGGGACAAGGGCAGATTGATAGGGAAAGGGCGGGAACTTGGACAACTGATATTACAACAAACAGGGGGGAACAACACTGGAACAAACCATTAATAAGAGAGGAAAACAACAATAAAATAACAAACCACAACAAAGCTGAACTGTGGTGATGCAGACAGTTCAGGGCATGCACAAAGCCACATCTAGACACAGTAGCTAATCTAAATTTGCTGGACCTGACCTGTGTAGATTTCTGACACAGTCAATGAAAAGGCAATTTTCTTCAGAGATAGTTCAGTGGGGACAATCAATTGAAAGTGTTGTGACTCCCTTCTGGAAGGATTCTCTTGCTTCTGTGTCAAGAAGGACCCCTAAGAAAACATACAAACTCTGTGGAGGTTATACAGCTGCTCCCAACCACGGCCTTTCAGCTGATGCTTTAGACTTCATTGTTAAATCTCACCAAGCCCCACTTCAGGTCCCTTTTTTTGGAACTAACCCAGAAAACTTTCTTCAAAGCCTGAATGGTGAATGAAAGAAAATCTTTGAGCACAGTTTTCTCATTAAGCACCAAGCTGCCAGAGTTTAAGTTCAGAAATATTAATCTAATATTCTTTTATCAGCATAAATACATTTTTACAGGACATTTGGCCTTTTTCATTCCTAGAGTTCTGTAATAAATATTGAACTTCACAGGAACAGTGAAGGGCTGTTCTGATGGTGAGAAAAGAGTAACACGGAGAGAGTAACTCTCTATAAATTGAATCTCTCTGACTCAGATTGTTTTATATATATATATATAGATCAGGAGCAGAATGATTGACTTTGCAAAGAGACAAAAATATAGAAACACCTCCAGAATATCATAGCATTCCCTTGCTGTTTTAAATTATATGAAGAGCCTTGCTTTATTTAAGTAAGAAAAATGCTTCAATTTTAAAGGTATGCAGTGAAAATGACTAGAAGTCAGAAGTTATATTTTACATTGTGATTGTTTCACCCATTTAAAAATATGCTCTTCATTACTATTGTAGCTGGCATTTCTTATTGGGCAGAAAAATAAACAAGAAACACTTGAAAACTATTCCTTTGCTTTGAGCATTCTTGAAACAATTCTATAGTGAAACATGCATCCATCAACCTAATACTTTTGTAGTCATAATCATCCCACTAGTCCTACATTATTATGATGCCTTTATTTGGTAGTCTATGTACATATTTTTTTGTTTAAAATTGTAATTTTTTTTTTCTCACAACAGAACTCAAATTATGTTATTTCCCCAATTTATCTTCTTTTGTCTTTCACTTTTTGTGAGGTGGGATTTACTTGCCCAGTGACAGTGGTAGAGCTGAAAAGGGAGTTTAAGCAGTTCAAAATTGAACTCATAAGTTAACTGTGAAGAAGAATGCAAAGTTGAGGAAAGCATAAGTATCTTTAATTCTTTAATGGATTTATTTTAATCTCTTTGATATAGCAGACATGGATGTTTTTTAAAGAACGAGAGTGCTTCATACTGACTCTTATAAAGAAGATAATTAAACCAGAGAAAAAAGCAAATCAGTATTCATAAATGCAAAATTTACTTGGTGATATGTTGCTGGCTGGCAGTCAAGAGCTTACACAGCTTAGTTTCCACTGCACTGGCATGGGTCCTCCAGAGAATGTAGTTCCTTTGGGGCTTATCCACAGGCTGTGGCCCCTCTTGGGGCATTACCAGTTCCACTGTGGATCACCTCCTGCAGCTCTGGTTGCACTGATATTTTAATTGGTGTTCTCTCTCCTTTCCTAAATATGTTTTCACAGAGGTGCTACCAACCTGACAGATGGGCTCAGCTGTGTCCTGTGGTGCATCCACTGAAAGTGGCTGGGACCAACCACAAAAGTAAGTGCCCAGTCAGTAACTGATTACTGAGTAACAGACTTTAAGAGTCAGAAGGGGATGGATCAGAAAAAGGTGCAGTAAGAAGAGAGGGAAGATGGAGTAGAAAGCATATGAGAGAACAAAAAGAGTGAATCCATAAAATTTTAAACTGCTGCATTTATTCAAAATCTAATGGGAAAAATCTAGCTGCAGAAGAGCTGACTTGTATTGCTTCAGTGAAATGCTTCGGAGTAGTGTTAAGAGTAACTCCATAGGAGGATGCCATAGTCCATTACCTACTGAAATAAGCAGCATTTTAATGTTTCATTGACTAATTTTGACAGAATTTTCTTGTCCAGTGTCAATTTCATGTACTATGAGTGAACAGAGATACAGGGAACCACAGGAACCATGCATTGCTGCCTTTCATCTGGAATTCACACTTTTCTCATATACTGCATTAAAAAGACTTATAAATCTTTTCCTCAAAATGGAAAAACGTAAAGAATGTTCATTCACAGAATGTTTATTGTCTGGCTCAGAAGTGTGGCTGAAACACAGTGAGGTTTGCTTCATTTTTGTTTGATAGGGGAACAAAAGTCTGTTTTCTGTAGAATTTTGCTCCTGCAAACCCTAACTTTGTGACTTTCTATTTTAAATATGTCTGATTGCTTCTTCATTCAGATTTCGCCACACATAACACTCTCTCATTAGCTAAATCTTATTCTAAATATTAAGTGGTAAACTAAGCCCTGCTTATTGTAGGGCTTTAGTCCCTACATTTTGTTTTCCTCATGCCGCTCACTGTGTCTCTTATTATATGCGGTGGTAATCTAATTGAACCAGTGCATAGTGGCAGAATGTTGCAGCCCTGATAGTGAAATAAGAGCTGATATGATTTTGCAGCAGTACCAGCTCTATTCAGATACCATAATGCTAGAGGAAGGTAATTGCTAGATGGATGGAGGATGCTCAAATGTTTATTGAAGCTTCTTTAAATTTGCATGTTTGATATCAATTCTTAAAATGGAACTTTTATATTCAGGGTCTCTCAAAACAACTGGTGTATTACTCATAGGTAGTTATTTTTGTCAATGTCTTTTAAAGTCATCATGACAGGTCTTTGATTGCTCAAAAGATTTGGGGATATTTTTTTCAAATCTGAGAATTCTTCCAAATTGTATTATCACTACATACGTGTTCGGTTGATTTTGGGGTGTACTTTTTGTTTTTATTTTTTTTGGTTTGGGTTTTTTTTCTTTTTGGCTTGTGCTTCCATAGCTCTGATACCTTAGGAGCTGGGACAGAGGCTGGATGGCTCCAAGATCGAAGCAAAGGAGGGCTTGGTCACAAAATCTCACACTTTCATAGGTTTTGGTTCATTTGCATGAACTGGCCCTCCTCTTTCCACGTTGTTTATGCTTAGGGCCTGAAGTTTGCAGAAACTGTCCTTGAGTTCTCAACTGGAATAGGACTGTTTTGTCTTCATAACCCTAGCACATCAGAGAAGCACATCCAAGCAGAATACAAAAACTTAAAACTTAAGGCATCACCTCTCTAGAAATCGAAGAAAAATAGATTCTTTTCAGATTATCCGACTTTTCACTTTTTTTACTTTTTCTACTGATAATAAATAAAATAAATAAGTGCTTCTAAGTGTCTCAAAATCCTTAAATGCTCCTGACCTGGTAGTTCAGTAGACACTTTTAAAATTTCAGTGAAGAAAATTAATGCAGTTATGGACCTCTACTCTTCCTATTAGATTTAATAGTCGAGAATATTCATAGACAGTCGGTTTGCGTGATAACAACAAAACAGTGTGTAGTCCCTATAGCTGAACAACATTTCAGAACATGTTGAATTATGCTTTGGTGTAGGTTTGTTACAAAACTCTTGCTGGTATGAAGAAGTAATAAAACAGTATAAGGTTGAGTGTAAATGGAGAAAAAAATGGCAGCCAATGGCATAAATTTTTGTGCAGGACTAAAAGGTGAGATGGAATTACAAAAATTAATCACAACATTACAAATTTCGTTTGTAACAAAAATGAGAAGTCTCTGGATTTTTGAGGTTCATAATTATTAATTTATGGGAAGTTCAGAATACAAGTTTTAAGACTGAGTCCAGAGGAGGGCCACTATGATGATTACAAGGATGGAGCACCTCTCCTAGGAAGAAAGATTGGGAGAATTGGGATTGTTCAGCCTGGAGAAGAAAGGCTTCAGGGTGACAAAACTGAAGGGAGCTTACAAGAAGGATAGAGTTCATTTACAAGAGCATGGGGTGACAGAACAAGGGGCAATGCCTATAAATTGAAAGAGTAGTTTTGGATCAGATATTAGGAATAAATTATTTACTGTGAAGGTAGTGAAGCACTGGAACAGGTGGTTGCCCCATTCCTGGAAGTGTTCAAGGACAGGTTGGATGGGGATCTGAGCAACATTTGATCTGGTGGAAGGTGTATGTGCCCACAGAAGGAGGGCTGGAAGTAGATGATCTTTAAGGTACCTTCCAACCCAAGCCTTTCTGTGACCTGTGATCTATAAATGCTGCTGAACCTAACTCCAAATCCTTCCAAGAGGAAGTAGTTGTATACAGAGCTTCATAAATACTTGTGCAACATGGCCAAAGGGCTTCTGAGGTAAGCACAGAATGAAATATTGAGGAGGTTGAGTACCAAAGCTTCCTCTGTTTAGTGCATTTATGGAATTGGGTGCCTCTGAATCGTGTTGCAGAATATCAGATCACTGGTGAATAGCTGCCTAGAAATTCTCCATTGGAAATACATAGGAGTTTATCAGTAAAGGTCTGGGTGCCTCTATCCTCTTGAAGTCCTGTGTCCATTAATCTTCCTAAGTTTGAGAACCTGTAAAAAACAGAAGAGATCCCAATATAAGGAAGATATAACATCACCTTTTAATAGAAATATTATTAGAAACACAGATCCCATAGCTTATCCGCTGAAAAAGCAGGTATTCAAACTGGTATCTTATTTTTAGAGAAAATGCAGTCTATCAAAACTGCTGCTTTGTCAACACTCCCATTGAATCTGTGTCAGTCTGCAGTAAAGAACACATGCTGCACAGAGAGAGCTGGTGCCTTAGAGGGACATCTCAGCATACCAGCACATTGAAGAATGAGGTGTCAAGCAAGAAAGATTTACTGCATAGCCCAGATAGGATATAGGATACTAAGGAAGGTCTCCTGAGAATAAAAATGCCTTTTCGATCCGGTATTTCAGAACCACTTACTGCAGACACAAAGATAACTTCTGATTATTAACCCTTGTGTTGGTAACTTTCAATTGCAGAGAAAAAATTTACTGTTTAAAGCCATACCCTGTTGTTGGGGGTTGAATTGTTCCCTTTTCTTTCTGTGGAATTTTCTCCATTTGTTATGCTAAGTATTTGTGGCTACACCTTAGTAGCAATAGTTTTTCCCTCGTAGGGGGTGGGGGATAAGGGGAGACTGGAAAAGGAAAGGTGGGACAGGGGCCTGGGCTCTGGCTCTCGCTCCCTCGCTGGCTCGTGGGGTGGAAGGAAGACGGCCGGGGCTCCTACCCAGCATCTTCCCTGCCATCCCAACGCCGGGAGCCACGTTCCCTGCTGTCGGACATCGCACTGCTGCCTTCCTGCTTCGTTCTACCACCTCCGGAGACTCGGCCGGGCCACGACTGACACCGTGAGGAGGGAGTCTCCCCTCCATCCCCCTCTCACACCTGGGCCGCTGCCGCCACCATCACCCAGCCCCCTTCAGCTGCACGGGACCTGCCCTGCCCACACAGCACCGGGAACTGAGCGCAGAGAGAGAGGGCCTGTGGCCAGAGGGACTCGAACTGAGCTATACTGCTCTGTTTTGTTGTCAGTCTTTATAGCTGTTGTTGTTTCTGCTGTTTGCCTTGTTAGATATATTAGTAAAGAACTGTTATTCCTATCCCCGTATCTTCTGCCTGAAAGCCTCTGATTTGCAACTATAATAATTAGAAGGGAGGGGGGTTGCATTCTCCGTCTCAGAAAAAAAAGGGGTCCTTGCCTTTCTTTAACAAATAGCTGTCTTTCAAACCAAGACATCTGCTTATTTAAAAAGTGTTTCAATCCTGATGAGGCCTTATGCTTCTCCCTTATTTTCACCTCCTTTTAATTTGTTGCTAGACAATGTTTAGGACATGCTCAGAATCATGGTACCTGACAGAGGTTTGCATTCCTTAGTAGGTGAACTCCACAAAATCAGTTGTAAACTCTTAAATAAAAATCGACCCTGTGTCCTATCAGAAGCTACACAACAGAACAACCAGTCCACACTGATGTTCATAATACCCTCTCAAACATAACGCTCAGCACAGAGTTGTGCAAAGCTGCTTAAAATAAAAATTCATATATTATGGAAAGCACTTGAATTGTTTTGTGTTTGCTCTTGAATCACGTTGACAAAAATAACTTTTCTTTTTTCCTACCATATCTAGAGCTAGTAATGTCTATTGTACACTTAAAAAACTAGTAGAAATTTTCACTTTCCACTACAATTTCCCCTCAGTCTTCTGCCTATGCTGTCCTAATCAGGTCACTGCACAGAATACTGCAATGTTTCTACCATGCTTCAAGTTAATAAGAGCAGAGTTTGAACAACAGCTCCAACATTTACCTCAGACGAACCTATGAAAATGTTCCAGTGTTGTGTAACCATTTTAGACTGGCAAAAAATCCCAAACCCCAGGAGTTGTGCAAATACATATTCCGCCTATTAGTGTTTAAGCACAGCAATGACACTCCAAAGATACAATGGACAAATGTTATTTGAACTGTATGTTCAAGAAGTCTTTTGAAAGCCTCTTATGCAGCTGCACAGTTTAGAAAAGTAATATAATTAAGTAGAGCAACTGAAATTTTTCAGTCTGTCTACCAAATTTTACTTTTCAGAATTAAGATGCTATAGAAGTGCTTGAAATCTCAAAAATTAAATGTTTTGCAAATTACCAAATGAAAATGACAAATAACTAATTCGAGGTATTTAAATGTCCTCAACTGATAGGCAAAATTTCGGTCTGAAGCTGCAGAAATATTAATATCATCTGAAGAGCATTAATGAAGAGAATGTCAGTGGAATTTCAGCAGGAGTGGTGGTATCAATGGCAGTATAAACATTTTTCTGGTGTGGCCATTTCAGAATTAATACTACAGTAATTTTAATTAATGTCGTTTCAGATTTGTTTTTAAAATTTATTTAAGTGAGCATACTCATCACTTGAAACTCCCTTACAGCTATACTTTAATCTCTATGATTTTGTTAAACATGTTTTCAGGTCACTTTTCTTCCACAGTCTCTACTGCACTAAGTACAAGTAATTTCATTGTTTCTTTTTCATTATCACATGTGAAATGTCTGTGGACAGTGCTCTGTTGATTTTAAGCAGTTTTGAACCTTTGACTAAATTTTCCCCTTGTTCAAAGTGAAATTTTCTTTCCTCCATTGCTGAGAAACAGTTTTACCTTTCAGAAATGGAGAAGGGAATAAAGTTGGGATTTTAGAGCTGATAAAGAGAATCTTAAATGTTTGTGTTATCATACATAAGGTGTATCCACCTTGTGAAAATATTAGGTTTATGTAGTGATAAAACAGATGATTAGAGCAACTCAATCTTCTGCAAACCAGGCAATTCCTTCCATATTATTTATTTCCTGTATTGACCTTCAATGCAGTTGAAGTTAAGCTGGCAGGTCCTATCTGTCCTATAGGACTAATATTCTGGGAGGCATTTATGGTCTATAATTACTATAGCTGCAAATTTTCCTGATATAGTCCAAAGCACACTCATCACTGCGTAAATAATTTGTAAATTGCTGTGGAATAACTTTGGAAAAATTTCATCCTGTAACCTTGTTGTCCCTTTTCCCCTTCATTTTCTGCTCTGTATTTTTCTTCATGGCAATTTCTTTTGTAGCTTTTTACTAGTCTGCTTTCATGGTGAAAGTAATGGAACTATACCAGGCTGGTTT
This sequence comes from Rhabdornis inornatus, assembly GCA_013397075.1. Classification (NCBI taxonomy): domain Eukaryota; kingdom Metazoa; phylum Chordata; class Aves; order Passeriformes; family Rhabdornithidae; genus Rhabdornis; species Rhabdornis inornatus. The sequence continues at coordinate 17,971 of VWZS01002373.1, read as the reverse complement.
CTAAACTTCTCATCTGTCATATCCATTCCTGCAGCTCTATCAGCTGAACTGTCTCTGTTACAGAGTACACTAGCAGCTCATTGTCAGTTGCAGGAAAAGTAATCTCAGCCTTGAGTGAACACACCTAGTGATATACACAAAACTTAGAGAAAAAAGTGTAGACTGTACAAAAAAAGAGACAAAGAAGAGCACCAGGAAGCCTACATAGTTGCAACACTTTTCTAAATAGTATGCTTAATTTCTGAAACAGTTTATTTTTAAGTAGGGTTTGTAGGAGTTTTGGTTTGGTTCAGGTAATAAATCACAGCTGGGTATCTCACTGCTTGCCACAAGTTGCCATCAGCCCTGAGATTCCCATTATTGTCTCCACACCTCTTGGCCAAGGCATCTTTGCCTGCAGCCTGTCACAGCCCAGGCTCAGCACAGGAAGTGGCTCACACCACTCCACTCTGCGTTGGGGCACACTTGTGCTTAGTGACATTGACCTTTATCACAGACACTGAGGAAGAAGGGATTTAACTCTCTTCTGCATTGGAAAACTCCCATAATGATGTCATCAGGATTGGCCAATGGCAGCTATTTACAATTTACATTGTCTTCAGATGAAGTTTGCTCATATTTCATATCATGTGCTTACTCCTTACAGACACCAGACTAATGAATCCATCCCAAAGGACTTTACTTCCAATTATCTGTAGGTATATTACCATACCTATTTATGAAGAAATCTCACTTACAGGAATTCCTCAATAATTGTTGGTTGGGATCTATCAGTCTTTCTTCTCTGCAGTGTTATCCTTACTTTTGTTATCCTGTTGAGCCTTAACATAAGCAGACAGTGACCTTTGATGTATCTGTATTTGGCTATATTCCTTAGTATCTTCCACACCAAAGTTTTTTTTCATTCTCTTATCAGATTCTAGTACAATGTGAATAAATCCTGTAATAATTTTAACTTTTCTTGTGTGGTTTTTTATTCTTTGATTTTATGGATTTATTAGAAATACTCCCCAAACACACGGATTTTTGTCCTTTTCCATCACTTTCCTTCCACTTTTTTTTTTCACATCTTCTTTGTTTTTACAGTCTCCCTTGCCTTCTCCAGATCATTTGCATTATTCACAGTTTGAATACCTTACCTATTTATTTTTTACCTGCTTACCTAGAAATACATTTTAGCACACTCTATGTCCTTCTTTTCAATTACTGACATGAGTTTTGCTGATGTAATACAAATTTTCAATCTGTCTTTCTCATAAATTTTAGTTTCCTCCCTTAGCTTTAAATTTCTTTCAAAATTTGATTTTTTGAAGAGAAATATTTATTGTTGTTGAATCTCTAAGAAATTCTTTGTGCTGAAGACTGATGAGTATGTATCAGAGGTGGGTATGTAATGATTAGTTTATGTGATTGAAGGCACATGAGCACAAAGGAGCCCAGAGGAGCAATGACAATTGGGGAAACTTCAACAGCCTCATCAGAGCAAAGGGAGACCCTGAAGTGGGTCCTCCCCTGAAGGGTCACAGGGGAGCCTCAGCCCATGGTCCCAGGGTGGCCACCAACCTAATCCTTCCTTCAATCAGTGGGAGGTGATAACAGCCTTTGGAAATATGGGAGGCATTACTAGGTGTCAGGAAGAGCCTTCTGCAATCAAAGGCAAGGAAAATTTCAAAGAATCTGTCTTGTCCTCTCATTACACTCCATTTCTAACTATTTTCCCAAGTGCAAGGATCTCTGTACCATGTGCATGAGCTTTTGGAGATTTGAGTGCAGCAGCAGGAATCTCTGGACCTACGTGTCTGTTGGGAGCAACCGGAGAGATCACAGAAGAGGTTGTGTTCAGGTACGTAATCATACATCAGTGTGTAATGACTGGTGTTCATCAGGATGGACCAGCCAATAAGTAGATGTTCAGCAGCACTTCATCAGAGTGGCCCCAGAGTCCTGGGGAGACCAGGGAGTCTGAAAGTTGGCTACCTCAGGGAGAGTAGGGTCCATGCTACACACAGGAGAAACCACAGAGTCTGAGGTAGCCATAGTTTAGCACCAGGGTGGGTTCATAGTTTTGAACCAGGTAGTACAGCATGGCTTTCATATGTCTATGTATGAGGCAGCTGGGTCAGGGGTCTAGGGCCAGCTAATGAACAAGCTGAGTGTGCAAGGATGTTTACTGGAGCAATCTGTACTAAGTGTGGGAATGTGTCAGCATGTCTTTGCATGCAGGCTAGAGTACCAGCAGCTGGAGTGGGGCTGTGGTCTCAGAGGCTTCTATGTTCAGGTGCCAGCAGCTGGGAAGGCTGGGATCCAGGGCAGCTACTGGGCAGCCTGGGTGCTTGAGCCCAAATTCTGGAGGGCTCCCAGTTACACATGCCCATTTTCCACTAACAGGTTTTCATTGTGATTAGCCAGAAAGGGAATCAAGATGAGTCCTTTCTGTGCTGGTTATGATTTCCTGAGTGCTGTGGTTTCTGTCTGTTTTGATCTGCATGTGCACAGAGGTGCATACATGTGTGCGTGTCCTGGGGACATGTGTGTATGTGTGCCTATTGGGAAGCTGGTCTTAGAAGCACAAAGCTGCAGTACCTTCCCTCTGTCTGGCTGCCAGATTAGGCAGCTCCTCAAAGTATCTCCTGAGAACAGTGTGCTCTGAGTAGGATTTGCAAAAACTCTTAGTGCATGATTGAATGAATGGGAGATTTATCATTTGCTTCCACAGGCATGGATTCCAACAAGGGAAGTCTAAGGAGCATAAACATTCTATGAATCAAATAATTTTTCAAAGCACTTTTTTTTAAAAAAACACCTGTCTGTGAAAATATACTGCGTGTTCAAGATGTGCAGTCTCTCACATTTACACCTTGTTCTGTTACATTATTTTGGACTTTCCTCTCAAACCTATTTTACAAGTTGTATATAATCGAAAAATTCTTTACTTACCCCAGCATATCTGTGAAAATAATCAGTTCCTCTATATTTTCTATTAACTCTCAACAAAAATTGCATACTAATTAAACAGGACAATAACAGGAGCTTAGTTATCTGTGGTTTTAACAGGATTTTTGGTATCATTTATGCTGTGTTTATGCCATATGAATACCACTAGTGTTCTCAGATCTTCCAAGCTATATATTTTCTTTTATTTTTATTAGCACTAGAGGATATATTGAGAAATGAGATAACATTTTTTTTCAGCAAAGATTAAAAAATAATTTCTCTCCCTTCTCTGGAAAACATGAAAATTCTCTATTGAATCATAGGATCTTAAAATATTTCAAATTGTAAGGGACTCATAAGGATAATCAGGTCCAACTCCCTTCTCCTCTCAAGACTACCTAAAACTAAAAACTAAAAGCATCATCCAGTTGCTCCTTAAACTCTGGCAGGCTTTCTTCCATGACCACTTTCCTGGGGAGCATTTTCCAGTTACCAACCAATCCTCAGAGGTGTTGACATCATTCGATGCATCTATAGATGGTAAATCTAAACATGGAAAATCAAATTGCATATTAATCAGGTCTTTTACAGGGTTGAATATTGCAACACTCAGTTTGTCATTACTGACAGTTTTAAGAGATATTTTTATCTTTCTCTCTTCATGCACAAATGCATGTGTTCTCCTTGAGGATTGTTGTACTCCAAATGACTATTTTAATTCCTTATTTAACTATATATTATGTCAGTCTAATGGCAGGTACTCTTGGAGACTTCTATCTTCTGTCAATATGGCAGAGGCTTGGTATGGGAAAAAAAATTTCCTAGTTCTAGAACCTCAGAAATATAAGTTCAGAACAACAGTTTTTTTTAAAGGTTCTTTATGCTTTCCATTTATACCTTGAAATATGTATACAACTACTGGTGTGTGTGTGTATTTTTTTTCATTACTGGGAATAACTTCGCATGAAATAGTGATAAATCGGCAATTTAAACTTTGAAGTGCTTGAGGTAAAGAATGTAAGAATGAATAATTTCTAATGGTAGTCTCAGAAGCAACAAATAGTGTCCTCCACTTCGAATTACATTAGCTTAAATTCCTCCAAAAGACTTCAGGAATATTTTATTGAATATTATTTTTTATTTCAGTGTCTTTGTTTTAAAGACAGCCTATATTGAACATGTTTTGGCTATGTCCAATGTATTTGTGTTTTGTTTACTTCTTATATTCTTAAGAATATATTTTTGAGTTGTACATTTGCAAGTTACGTATCTAGTAAGAAGTTTTGCATTTTGATATAACAAGGACAGTTAATATTTTCATGATTGTAGCAACTTAACAATCAATGCCTATTAAAAATATATATTATTTGAGAAACTAATTATTCATTAATGTTCAGAAAGTTCTCAAACTTCAAAAGTGTTATATCTCTCAGAACTTTCTAATGCCTCTTTAATTGAAAATAAAAATATACTTTTTCCATAAGTCACTCTCCTCAAAATTGAAACAAAAGTAAAAAAACACTTGACTGTAAATTTCTGACCTGAAGGCACAGCTGAAGGAGCTCTTCCTTAATTGCAATGGCATCTTGTTCCAACCCTCTCAAATGTTCAGCTAATTCCACAGCACAGATGTTAACTGAGATCAGGTCACGTTATCAATAAGCAGCTTTCTCTATGACACCCTTCACTTCCTCACTTTTAATCTGTGTATGCTGCTCACCAAAAACAGTCTAGCTGCAGTAACACAGACCTCCATGGTGTGCAATCTATGCCCAGGAAGGCACACTGAGGCACCTTTGGCTCACAGCACAGCAGAAAAGAGCTGGACCCAGTTAGCTGCTACTGGAACCAAAACATTATGTGAGAAATATTCTACTAGAGTAGTAGGTACTGAACAAGCCCTTCCCAGGCAGACCTAGCAGATTAATATCTGAGTTCCTATTTAACCCATGTCCAGGGAGCATGCACAATCAGGAGTGCTGCCATCAGATCTGACAACTCATGCAAGGCAATGAATGCAGGGATTGTTACAGGATGGAGCGCACAGGGGACCACAGCTGCTACTCAGTGCTGCTGAAGTCAGTGCAGGGATGGATAGTGGTGAGATGCCAAAGGATGCTGTCCCCTGCAGTCTGTGGCATGTCAGAGGCCTGACTCCAGACTGCTCCCACAGAGTGGTGTTAGGGAGTAACAAAGAACACAGATTTTTACTACCAAGGGCATATAGGTGCATACTCCTAAAAGAAAAGTAACAGCTACTGTATATACTTACTTTAAATTTAGATGTATGATGGGTTTAGAACAGGAAGGGTTCTCCTGAAGCATGAAGATCAGTCCCAGCTGTTGTAGAAGGGAATTGCTTCATCACGATTCCTTTAACTAGCTTCGAGATAGAACTTAATCAGCTTATTAGGTTTGAATTCTCTCCCCATCCTCCCCTCTCCCCCCTAAATGTCACTCCTCTGATGGTTAGAACTGTTATAATTTACAACCTAATTTAATTTATGGGCAGATTAAATTCATCACTTTCTTGTGTCAACATCATCCTTTATCTTTTTTTTTTTTACCCTGAAGTTTATGCATATAATGTAGGCTGTGGGAAAATGATTTATCACCTCAGTTGTATCTTTTCTTACCCTTTGTTTTGCAGGTAAAAGAAAGAAACCCATTTTTCTTCTTCCAAATAGTCAGCCTTTTGCCCACATGTTTCTAGAAGCATTATTGTGTCAAATCTACTTCAATATGAGTAAATATTTTCAAAACATGAGTGGCCAGTTCTGCACACATCACCAGTGCTTTCCACTTGCTTTACACTTGCCTCATCTGAAAATGTCTTTCCTGGATGCCTTCTGTGATATCTCTTGTCATTTACATTTTCACAATCTTACCTACTAGAATAATCAGATCTGTTCTTTATTATTTTTAAGTGATCTTGTGCTTGTCCTTATTTGAACAGCATCCAATCTTTCTAAGACCATATATCATATTTTTTGGAAAATATTTCATATTCCAGCCTGTTCTCTAGCAGTAATCTTACTATTATTCTGAAACATGCCAGCTCCTCTTCTTAAATTCTTTTATCTAAATCGCATATATTTTAAAATAGTGCTTAAAATTAGAGCAGATTGTTGTGGTAACCTGCCATTCTCTTTGATAATACCTTCCTGAATGTACCTTATAATCCTTGTCTTTCCTAGCAGTTTGCATCCATTCTTTCTGAAAACGAGAATTCCTAAATTTGTTTATGAAATGTCATGTGAAACAATGTCAAGAGCCTTACTAACATCAAGATATTTGACATCCACTGTTCTTCCAGGATTCACAATGTGTGTTACTCTGTCACAAAAACAAGTAAGATGGGTTTGACACTTCCTGATTTGAGTAGATCCATGTACACTCTTATTCATCACCTTGTTCTCTTGTAGGAATTTACTGAATTTTTTTGATAACTTACACAAGTATTTTTTCTAGGAGCAGAAGTTCAGCTGTGAATTTATAAATACCTAGTTCCTTCTACTTTTTGCTTTCAATAGACAGGTGCCACACTTTTGCCTCTCATGCCACTGTTAAAAACTGCAAAGTCATTACATACAGTTTCTATTTCATCTTTACTGCCAAGAAATAAACTTGTGGCCCGGACAGATACATGTAGAATCTGATGCAAATTACCTCCCTGATAACACTGGGAAATGGGAGAGAGAAGTTAAGAAAAAACTAAAATATTATTAATTCAAGGACAGAGACTTCAGAAGTGAGATGTGTATGGCAAAAATGTTCATTATTTTCCTTAAAATTACTATACAGAGAGAGTTTGTAGCAAAACATTGTTTCAAAATGGGGTGCCAGCATCTTACACATACATGATTGTTGCGGTTATGACGCACGCACAAAAGAGGGATACAGGCAAGCACCTCACACCAGGTTAGATGAACAGGAAAGAACACTTTATTTACATGACATGTCTATTTAAAGACACCTGACAATGAGCATTGATTGGACAATGCTAAAGAATCTATGACTCCAATTAGTTAGTTACAATGTCAATCATTTCTCTTCCTCTGAGAGAGGAATGCAAACAATCCTCTGCTTATCAGAAGAGAGCGTGAGAACTGTTGAACAAATGTGCAAACACCAGAAATTCAGAAGGCAAGACATCCAGGGGCAACACATGATGAAATCAGTGCACCTCTGAAAATGTTAACTGTAAATGAAAATATAAACACTGTTAGGACAAGATTAAATAATCCTTAAATGTTATTGCTGAAAGACAAAATTTTAGCAATTCCTCAGCAGTGCAATATAAAAATATTCTTACATTTAAAATAAGAAACAGCAGGCAGAAGTATGTGTTAGATTGTAAATCACAAAGTCCTGTGTAGTCATGCTCAGTGGACAGGAAATCTAAGAGAGTCATACAGTTGTGGACACTCATATCTTGCTTCACAGAGGTGAGTGGTGACTGGCCAGGCTTAGTGTTGTACAACATGTGGAAAGCCAGTCAGCAATTGCTGTAATCACTAAAACATAGACTGCTAGAGTATGGTGCGATCAAAAATTTAGAAAAATGGATAGCAGGATTAAAAGCTTTCTGAAATGTGTGTGGGCTCATGTCTCACAACATTCCTGCAAAGTCAATTGAGATATTCTTTTACTCAAAGAACTAATAACTGGATATAATAAAGACTTTTAGAACAGCTGGAAACCACCACTTAACTCCCAGCCTTAGGATTGTTTTGTTTTATGTTAATGAGTCACTGGATAAAATCCACAAACCAGGTTAGGTAGAAATTTGTGTCCATGACTTACTTTCCCTTTGAAAAAATCCAGACTACATGTTTACCAACTCATACTACCTCTGACTCAGTGAGTTTTAAATTAATTTCTTTTCATATGGTATTGCAAAGAAGAAATAATGTTTAATCCTTTTTATCATAGCTGTAGGACAAAGTTTGAGTTTGTTGTTTCTTGGGAAGATGAGCTAGCCACAGACATCTCTGAAAGGCTGATGCCATATACACATATATTTATAAAAAAAAATTATTTTTATTTTGGTTGTTATTTCATCCATGTTTACTACTTGCACTCAGAGACTCTTCTACAGGTCAATTCCCTCAAGAAACCTGAGGCAAGAAACCCTAGCATGTGGATCTAACATGATAAGGTTCAGGTGCGAGGTAAATGGTTGTGCCGTGCACAGAAGAGCAATTCTGAGTATTGGTATGGGGAACTTGGGGCTGATGGCAGCAAAAGAGAGGTTGTTTTCTGATTTGCAATTGATGTTTATGATTGCAATTAAGTTTTAAAAGTCATATTGTGTGTAACCTTTAGTGAAGATAATCTACCTTTCACTTACATTGTTCTACATGTAAATTGTTTAAGGTTGCCTGCAGCGTTCACTAGTCTTGATGTAAGACTGATATTCCACTAACAAATTAATTCAGGCCAGCTGTATTTCTGTGACCAGTAACTGGAGCGGGGCAGTGACTCAGGGCATGTATGTCCAGGTGCTGACAACTGGAAAGGTTGGAACTCAAGGCCAGCTGCAGGTTGTTAGAGATTGAAATGTTATGGTTCATGGCCCAAACATTGTTGTGAAGGACTTTTATGCATTATGGCAAAACTGGATAAAGAAGCTGCAACCACCAAAGCCCACCCCTCCCTGAAGATGCCCCCTGACTGAAACTTTGGATTATGAATCAAGCTACTTAAGGGAACTTGAGATAAAAGTGATATTATTGTTCAACCATCTCAGGTCAAGGGAGAAGGAAACAAGGCTGAAGAAGAATACATCCACAAAAAGCCAAACCCAGCAGCTGTCCTGAAAGTCATCCCTGGCTGCGTTCAGGGTGGAGGAGGCCATAGCCCACAGGCCCATCTGCTGAGGCCACGTTTGCATACACTCCCCCACAACCTAGAAGAGGAGAGTTTTGGGTGCATGCCATAACCTCTGGTCAGAGGGAGTGAACACCCATCCTCCTTTACACAAACTGACTCAGCTGTAAAGTTCCCCACCCTGGGAAGGCCACATTCCAGGATATTCATGTGAGGAGCAGCTGAGGAAGTGTCATAACCATCAAAGACCTCCTGAAATGTTCCCCAGACTCGTTCCTGAGGCCTTGCACAAGAAGACTGCGCATGATGCAAAGAGATGCAACAGATCCAGTCTGTTACAAGACACTCTGTAAAACTGCCCCTGCCCCAGGGGAGGCTCCTGGGCATTCCCACCTTGCCCAAATGTAAATTAATTCATTGGACTCTGTTTTTGTGGGGGGACCCTCACCACCAAGAAGACCTGATGGAGGGGATCAATAGGATGCTGTAAGGATCCACAGAGTGGGGATATTTTCTACTTAATCTGTCTCTGTCACTACCTTTATCTCTCTCTCTCTTTCACATTTACTGTTAAATAAAATTCATACTATTGACTTTGGCATATAGTCTTGTTTGCACCTCAATTCAGGCAGAGGCATCACCAAAAATTTCAATAACCAGATCTCAACAGTGGGCAGGCCAAGTAAATGCAGCTGGTGGAGGGAACCACATTGTACATATGGATATATATTTCTCATCACTGGACCTCCATCCTGTCCAGCCAGAGAGGGAAGGAGGGTGTTGGTGCACCCTGTGCTTATGTGGGTGCTCTGTGGATATATATGTCTATATATGTATATAGATAGGTATGTATGGATGTATATGTAGGATATATATGAGCTCTGTGTGTGTGTGTGTATACCTGCTCGGAATCTTCAGCCTTGCCACTGTTTGGACATAAGAACAGCACTGTAATGAAATAATTTTGTTTATTGCCTGTATGTTTAAATTGTTTTTTTCTTTTTAATAGGGTAGTTAATTGTGATTACATTGCTCTCCTAAGGCAAAGAAAGTAAGTAACAAAAATCATAGTGCTTCAACTCTAGATTTGCATTAAGAGAGTTGTTAAAATTTATTTTGCTTCTTATTTTTTCAGACCAGTAAATTTTGGAATGAAGTATTACTTGGCACCCAACAAAAACTTTTCATCTGTTCCTTTTAAGCCCATTCTAAAGACTGTCTGTGCCTTTGTAACACAAGGAGGGAGAGAAAGAGTCCTTCATTTAGCTCATTTTTCAGCTGCATAAGTCAGTTTGGCTTGTAATGATATTGTTATTGAATTAGAAAATCAATCTTTGAATTGTGTTGATGAAAAATTATATTTTGCTACATTTTCCACATGATTTTTTCCTAGGTTATGCAGAGCTAATAGAATTTAAGTAGAAGTCAATTATTTTCCAGTTTACTTCCATTATTTTGGAGTACATATTTTTGTTGAAAAAAAGATCTGTATAATTTGATAATTTTTTTCCCAGAAGACAAATAAATATTCTTAATGATATATGAGACTGCAACTCAAATACTACAGGTTGTTGCCTTCTGTGTCAGCCTTCTGATTGTGGAAAGATTCTTTGTACAGTTTCTCACACTCTTTCTTGTAAATAATGATTGTTTGCATTCCTCTTTGGAGGTAGAGAGGATTGATGGACTGGTGATGGGGCCAATTGAGTCAGGAGGTCTTACCCTCACTGTCCAATCCATGGTTGTTGTTGGAATTCTATAAATAGACATGTAATGTAAATAAAATCCTCCTTTTGCTGCATGAATCATCGGAGTCAAGAGTGTGAGTTTCTCTCTCTCTCTCTCTCTCTGTGTCGTAATGGCCACAACAGGTCACTATGTTCATTCACACAGCTATTTTAATTTGTATGTGCAATGATCACAATAGACTATATGGGAAGTGCAGAGACTGTATGGAATCCTCTGAACAAACTCAGACCACAAAGATATCACAATCTGAGAGCCCAAAAGAGCCAGTGCTGTAAGAACTCAAGGAATAATGTATTATTACAGTGGCAAGTATACATTCAAATGAAATTGGTGTTTGATACAGTCACATGCCTTCACAGAGCTGCATGAACAAAGGCTGCTGTCTCAGCAGCCTACAGGAACCAAGAACTTCCCTGAAAGGAAGTTCTTAAAACCATCCCCACATCTTTCATGTGTTCTTCTGTAAACTGTTGGTAGATTTCAGCTATTTTGCATGTTAGTTTAATCATATAGAAGTATCAACATAGTCTGATTTTTCAGGATAATTTCCTATATAATTATCCTTCCTTGGTTCAAAAATCGAATATTTTTCTTATATCCTCTATACATGTACCTAATTTACTTTTCTGGCTCATCTGAGCCATTCATGATCTCACAGCTAATTGTTCATAAGAAAACCTTAATTGCCTCATTTTTCAAGCCACTGCTCAGCACTGCATTTAAAAAAGAGATACCCGTTGATATCCATCTTCTGTATTTTATTCAGTTTCCCTCTCTGAAAAAAAAAAATTGTTAACTCTGTTACACATACGATTTTATACAAATCTGAACAGGCATGTTTGCAAAAAATCTGTTTTCAATACATCTTGAGAAAAAATTTCTCAATGAACACCACTACCTTTCTATTGTCTAATTTCAAAGGCTGCATCAAGTGTTATTACACGATACAACAATAAACTAATTTTCTGTTCTTCATGGCAATAGATAGTGTAAGTTACCTGCAAATAAATGCAGCAAATCTAGTTTAAAACAAGTTTCTTGTATTCATATGTATTTAAAGGAATCAAGCAGATTTGACTTCTTATTCTCCCAGAATTCTGAGACAAGGCTCTCTGCAACTTCTCAAGGAGTCTGTGTATCTCTTTGCCCTGGAAGTGCATGGTGAGGTGCTGGCCAGGGGGCTGCAGTGTGATCTCTGTGAGGAGAGGCTGGGGCTGCCCATGGATGGTTCCAGCCTGCTCCAGACAACACACAGAGGGTACAGCAGAGCCTCTTGGCCACAGTGACAGCTCCTCTATGATACTGTTATGAGAAAGGGCAGAACACCCAACAGGGAAGGGAGGAAGGAATAAAAGTTGTGCAAAACAGCGGAAGAAACACCGAAATCAGACAAGGTGGGTGAGGAGCTGCTCTGTGGCAGAGCAGTTATTCCTTCCTACCGAAGGAAAACCTGCTCTAGAGGTTTTCCTGGAGCATTGCAGCCAGTGGAAGAACTCACACTGAAGCTGAGGAAAGGTGTGAGAAGATGCGAATGTCAGAGAAAAATGGCTAAGTATAGACCATGGGGTGCCTTTCCTCATTTTTTGCTTGCTGAAGGGACTGAGGATAACCTGCAGGGATAAAGAGAGGGATTGGAAATTAGGAATGGAGTTAAACCTGGCAATGCAGGAGAAAAGGATTTGTGACCTTGTGCATGGCCTTATTGGACCTCATGAGGTTTCCATTGGCCCACTTCTTGAGCTAGTCTAGGTCCCTCTGGATGGCTTCCTGTTCTTTGGGTATATCAATTACACCACTCAGCTTGGTGATGTCAATACATCCATATGTGGATTTAATAGGAAAAGTCTTAGTGTGTTTGTGAAGGCTGGCACAGTGTTTGCATCTGAGTTATCTGGAATTGGTTAGTTTGTTTTAGACCGTAACATTTTTATTCAATTAAAATTTATATTTTAATAAAATTCAAATTACAAAAATTCTTCTTATCATAATGTACTTTCTAAAATTATTGAAGGATGTATCTTTTTTTCTTCAGAGATTGGGGAAAAAATGTGAACTCCTTTCCCTTCTTCTCTCCCTCCTCCCCAATCACCCTTAGCTAGTATAGAGCTCTCCAGGGAGTCACTCCTACATCTAAAATAGTTCAGCCCCTTCCCTGAAAAGTGGAAAGAATCGGATAATTGTCATCCTAGAAACCTTTTCTATTCATAGACGGGCTAGTTTTGCCCTTACACAAATTTTTCATCCTTGATGTCAATGTAGTTAATCATTCCCCTACCCACTATTGCAAGACCCAAGTTATTTTTAATGTACTTCCTACTTCTTAGTAGTAACTATTCTAAAATAATGTTCCTTGAAGTACTTAGAATTGCTAGCAATAAGTGGAAGATTCAAAAACAGGACTTGTCATAGCCAATCATCTGAAATTCTTCTTTACCTACTTCTTTTTATTTTGACAAACATATAGTTTAGCACATTTATATGTTACCCAAATGGTAATTAGCATGCAGTTAGTTCCTCTGTTTGAGAGTTGAACTAAAGGTCTTTGGTGTAAATGGAAATGATACAATTAATGTCAATGGACAAAGAGCCATTGCATAGAGCAGAGGAAAAAGACAAGCCTGACAAACGTACTAAAATTTTAAAAAATTCAGCTTGGTTGCTATGCTTTGTCTACCAGGCAGACAGAATTAATTCCACTGCTGTCAGTTTGGCACTTTGCAGTGGTGTTTTGTTCACTTCTGAAAAGGAAAAAGAAGAAAATATATTTTAATGAATGTCTGCTATGCTGTTAAATTAGAAATACTAAGATGATCATGGAATTTGTATTATTTTGGTAATCGTCATAATTTAAGTTTTGTTACTCATTCTTCTGCATGTTGCTTCTGTAAGTATTTTTGACATACATCCAAGAGGAACGTATTCTGGAAATTCCTGTAAAACCAAATAAATGTTTCATTTCCATTAAAGAGAACTAAATACAGGTTGGAAAAAAACCCTCAACATGCCAACAAAACACTTTAGCCCCTTCCAGCAGAACTTGTAGTTATTTTGCATCTGAAAAAGGAATAAGGATCATTACTGAAGAACTCACACATAAAGCACATCTCTTACAGCAAGAAAAAGAAGCATGTGATAGAATAAATTTCTGCACAAACTGTAACAATAAATTGAGGTCTGATGTTTAAAGGCATAGGAAGAAACCTAATAATTACATGGTATTCAGATAGTAAAGACAGATTAATTTTATTCAGATAACATTTTTTTGTTCAAAATTTTAAGATATTTGAAAATCTTTAGAGGAAACAGAGAAACTGATGGTACATATTTACCATGAAATTTGTAATACCATAATACTGAATCAGCTATCTCAATACATGCCTGATCAAGTTGGCTTGCGCAAACTTACCAGGGCTAGGCATCTGTAGGTTCATGGGCACCATCATGATCCACAGAGTCACTGTCAAGCACCTGTTCCAAACAGATGGGACTCTCCATGTTAGCCATCTACATCCTGATGCCATCTCCTCCTATGCCAGGTCTGCTGCAAAGTAGTTCTTTCCTGCTTCCAGAGCTCTACCAAAATGTGATTCTGAAGATTATTTTTTTAAAATACTCTGAGGTACAATGCAGCAATGAAATAAAAATAAGACCAGCGTAGTCAAAAGATATCTAAACAACCACAGATAACTCACAGAGAAGTTCAGAAAGTACATGGCCTTTTGGAAAAACAATAAGTTTCCACTCAAAATCCAGTCTCAAAACATCTACGTTACTTTTATTCAGTCCTTTCATGATCTTTGGGTCTTTGCAGAGTCCTTCCTTCTACTCTCTTTCCCTTTTACAAATATCACTGTGAAGGCTTTCCTTTTGTAAATTTCTGGATTTCTCAGTCAAGTAATTACTGACAGACTTGAAAGACTTGAAGTCCTTCAGCAGGTGTTCTGCTGCTTCCACATAATCTTCCCTGAGAAAACCCTGCTTCTGCTTCCAGCTTAGTCATTGAGATAAGGGGCTGCAATTTCAAAAATAACAATGTTTTGTTATTAACTCTCTGCTAATAATCTCTCCAACCCCAGAGAAAAATAGCAAACAAACAGCCTCAGTGGAAATTCTTCTATACCCCAATGAAAACATTTTATATACAGAATGCACCAAAAAAAAGGAAATATAGTATGCATATATCATAATCTATTGTGTAATCTATTAAAAACTCTTTAGAATACAAATTCTAAGTTTTTCCATAAAAATTTTCCAATACTAAATCTGGGAAATACAGATAGCAAACATCCTGTCACACTTGTTCTAAGAAAGCCAATACATAAATCACAGAGGAAAAATCTTTTAAGTTTGATCACATTTCTTAACTGAGAGTAACACAAACTGACTTCATGCTTCTCCTGTCATATCTATGGCATTTCAAAAGTCTTAAATAAATTATTTTAATTTTAAATAGTGTCATGATACTGTAAACATAAATCAGCCATAAATTTTGACAGACACAAAATCTTCAATGCTAGAAGTCTTTTTAGAAAAAGCACTAGTGAGTGTAGTAGAATGGTTATTTTTTTCAGAATTTCAAGCAGAAAAATGATTCAAAGCCAAGGAGTCCCATGAGATGAAGAATGAGTGACAGCCGATTTCCTACACACTATGTTTAGGTCTTCTTAATAAGTCCCATGGTGCAATACTGGGCTAGCTGTGTCTTATTTTTTAGTGTTCCTGTGTCAGGCTGTATTACTCATACCTCAGAGAATATATGTGTTCATTTTCTTCTTGGAATTATCCAGTGGGGAAAATTCATACCTGCTTTTCCTTATTTTGGTCTCCATCCTCTACTTACCCTGAAATTTTCACAAAATGTGTAAAAATCTTTTGTGTCTTAGATTTCTACGTTTTGATTTGCTTAGAAATTGCCCAATTAAATTATATAGGGAGATACACAGTCAGAGCAACCCAATATACTTAATTTTCTTAATAAATCAGGCATCAAGACTCCACAGCTGGCTCTTTCTCAAAACATTGCCTTACATTGTGGGGTTCTGAATTTCAGTTTATCCCAGAATAAGGACTGAAAAAAAGAAACCAAAAGCAACTTGCTGTTTGAGAACTGTGGCAAATAGTACTGCACTTTTGTACTTTTTGTTGGTCAGAGTTTACTTTTTTTAAACTCCACCCATTCCCTCCATTGTAGTACCATTTTGGCAAATTTACCAAAATTTAATTTCTGGTGGAAAGTGACCAGGTATTCCAGAAGCAATTGTTTTTTAGCAGGATGACCTGGCATTTCTGATGGCTGTATTAGAAAAAAACACATCTTAGTTCAAAAATTCACAATCATTTATTCACTGCTTTCAAATTATTCCCTTCTGATGGGTTGAATATAAGAGAACATGAACTCAGCTCAGACAGGTGCTATCACATGTTCTGTGCATTCTATCTTGTGCAGTATCAAGAAAAAGTACCTCAGTAGAAGTTCAAACATACTGGAAAAATGAAAAACTTGCTAGAACTGGCAAATTAATTTTCAAAGCAAAATTTGGAAATAGCCTTGGAAAAAACCAACAGTGGTATGTGGCTCATGTGGTATGAAACAAAAGCAAAAGTTGACCTCAAATAATCCTAAATTACATAAGAAAAACTGGAAAAGTCAGGTTTTTAAAGTGAGTGCTTGGAAAGCAGAGCTTGCACATCCCTTTTTCTAAGCAGGATTTTAACTTTCATATGCTCTTTTCTTTATATCTTTCCAATACTGAGCACCTTTGGAAATGCTGCTGATTCTGTGCTCTGCAGATTATCATATTTTGTACTAAGAAACCTACTTGCAGTCTTTTTAGGCCATTCTCTCTAATTCATGTTCATCTCTGTCATACAGCTTTGAGGACAGAAAGGCAGAAAGACAGCTAATGCTATGTGTCTTTTCCCTTTTTTCTTTCAGTGTTTGAAAGAGAATTCTTGGTCCCTCATTCAGATACTTGCTTGTCATTTCCCTGTGTGTATTTCTCAGGAAATATTGTATGGACTTGTAATCTTTGTAATCTTCAGAATAATGCGGATTTAAAGGATTGTTCTACATTTAAAGTCTAGATAACATGGTCTTATTTTTTCTTTCTGGAAAAAAGAAAAGAGATAAAAAATGAGTGAAGATTTTATCTGAGTAGTCCTTTAATCTTCTCTTTATAAAGAAAAAAAAAACCTAAACTACTTCTTTCTCTTTTTTTTATCTCAGGAAGAAAAATTGACTACAAAATCCTACCATTCAAAAGGTAATTTCACATATTTAAGAAGCCTAAAAGAACAATCTATACAATATTTTTTTCTGGCAATCTGCACTTTTAAAGGTTAAAACAATTTTTTTTTTTTTTATTTGGACAGATGATGTTTGCTTTCTACTCTTGTTAGATGGAGCAAACATAGTTAGACTGGGATTGACATACCAGGTTTTTTAACTGCCCCTCAATATCACTGCATTCCCATCATGTCTTGATGATACAGAAAATCATGATCCATCTCACCACACTTTCTTGAATAACTTCTGCACTAAGTTTTCCTTGAATTGAGATGTGCATGAATAGGAGAACAATATGGTTCCCATACTTGCATTATCTCACTAAACATTCTTTGAGCCTTGTCCCTGTGATATCTGAGTGTACAAACATGTGGGCTTCATTGTATTAAATAAAATCTGTTCAAATATTTCAAGAGCTGAACCTAAGGATGGGGTAAAAATTCTGTTTCTCCACATCTAAGGCCTGATGATGTACAACACCTTCCATGCTGATCTGAAATTGCATTTTTTTGACTTCTTGGAGTACACCTCTTTATCTCAGTTTACATGCTCAGAGATGACTCTGTGAGCCAAGTTTGGTAAGAGGGCATAATGAGGATAGTCACTTTAACTATGTACTATTAAACCAAAAAATACCTACTTCTGAGAGAGCCACAAATATTGTATGCTGGATGAGTTATCAGACTTAGAAAAACCACTTTTTTTCTACTTTCAAACTGTTGGAGTTATATAAGTAAAATTTTTAAGAGTAAAATTCAAGATATGGTATCTTAGCTAATATTTGGCCACAATTCTCCAATGGTCATAACCACATAGCTTTGCCCATCTAGCAGACTTGAACTAAATCATTGTCAGGAGTTGTAACAAGTGTCAACCAATAATTAATTTTGCACTGATATGTAATCAGTTTTTNTGTTCAGTTTTTTTGTGTGTGTGCTGGGGAGTGTTTTCCTTGTTAAATAAACAGGTTTTTTCCTACTTCTCTCTGAGAAAATTCTTCCCGAACTCGGTGGTGTGGGGAGGAGTTGTGGGGGTTTGCTTTCCAGGGTCTCCTTCCGGAGGTTTTCCCCAAAATTTGCCTTAAACCAGGACAGATATCTTGGCGCCCAACTTGTGGCTCGAGAAAGCGGAAAAAACCCTGTTCTAGTAATATTTTGGTTCCAATTACTT